>CM059193.1:71618010-72218010 GCA_030323885.1 Branchipolynoe longqiensis
CAGGTCATATCGGGACGGAGCAGCTTTACTTAGTGAGAACTTGAAGCACTCAGCGTTCCACTTGTCTCGTTTTCACCACAGAGCCCCCCCCCCCCCCCCACCTTTCTCGTTCTCTTCCCCTCTCTTTCCTTCTATCGATATACAAGACGGGATGGCCGAATAAGTTGAGCATCCCTCTCCTGTTTTGGGAGATTGGGGGATCCGAACCCATGGGAACCCTGGTCGAGTCAAACCAATGACTTAAAAATTGATACATGTCGCTTCCTAGCCTGGCACTCGGCTTTATTAATATTATGACAGGGCCAGGACTGGTGTGCTCAGTGTCAGGATAATGTGACTGAGTGGGATATCAGGATATGACCGGCAAAATCCTCCCATTTATCATATAAAAAAGTTGGTTAAACCAAAGTCGGTTAATCCAAATGATGGGTTGATCCAAATAAAATTCCACTGCCGGTATGGTTAAACCAAACTTTCATGTGGTTATAACTTATAAGGTCATCTGAGACCCCACCAACTTAAAAAATGTTATGTAATAAATGGTACTATTTTGCCGGGCTGCTGAAAAAAGTTAGGATTAACCGATCGTTTGGTTTAACAGGTTTATACTGTGTATATACATACAAAAAACAATAATCAAAGTGTCCACATACATTGTATATTATATGTGCAATCCACGCTTACTAATTCATAATGCACCCGCGCTTTTGCCAAAGCCAAGTTAAAGTCGAAGCCAAAGCTCATTTAAACCAATGAATGGTTACTCCAAACAAATTTCTAGGGTCCCTTCAAATTTGGTTTAACGGGGTTATACTGTACCTCTTTCTCCACCCCTCTCTCTCCCCATTTCTGCTTACACCCTAAAGCTGCATAGTCCGATGAAATCATCAAATTTTCAAAACCAAAACATTGATCTAAATTTGATTCTACATATCTAGCTTAGATCATCATCATGCTGTCGGTCGCAATGTGACAAAGACTGCTTTTATTTCTTAACCGCCGCTATTTCGTGCGGTTGTGCATTCCATAAAAGCTGCTTGCAAAGTGTTGAAGTGCTGCTGGCTTTTGCAAGTTACTAGCAGCACTCTCTCGGGGAGCAAATAGAGGTCTCACACCGGCAAGAACACGTCAAGACAAGCGCAAACTATTTGTCCCTGCAGTAGCTGGCCAGGAGATGTTGGGAGTTCCCTTCGTCACCGCCCTTAATGCTGCCATGTAAGCATGGTTTTCTGTTCGGGTTTGCTCCCTTATCCTTTGGTTCAATCAAGAACCTGTACCACAAGGCAGTGGTTTATAACTTTGCAAGGCAG
Source organism: Branchipolynoe longqiensis (assembly GCA_030323885.1). Taxonomy (NCBI): domain Eukaryota; kingdom Metazoa; phylum Annelida; class Polychaeta; order Phyllodocida; family Polynoidae; genus Branchipolynoe; species Branchipolynoe longqiensis. The sequence goes on from CM059193.1 coordinate 71,619,321, forward strand.
GGGCGTCAAACTCCCTGAGGTATTTTAGCAGATAGGGACTGCATTACCCGCATAACCCATATAGATACTGATGCACTTATTAAGCATTTGTCACCACACAGAAGGGAATATGGAGGCAATTGAATAGATCATGTTACTGCAGAATGCTATGGTGTCAGAGTTTTGGCAAGCCTGCCAAAATTAATTTTGCATGGTTGCCCTTCAAATATTTCAAAAGTTAGCCACTTAAAATAAAAGTTACTTCAAGCTAAAGTAAGGTAGATTATAACGATCAACCTAATGTATTTATCTCAGAAAATTTCTGAAACTCAAAACCATCGGACTGTGCAACTTTAAAATAGACTGCGGTCACCACAACATCCCATACAAAGCTGCCTGCTCTACTGCCCTTCAGTGCCATTCACCAATGTCATGTCGCACCTTCCCATTGACAAACAATTGACAAATGCGACTCACATTAGCGGAATGCCTCATTTCCCTCCTTTGTCCTTCTCTACAATGTCAGTAATTAAATTGTCGTTTGCTGTCAATAAAGGATCACCAATTTGTGAATAAATTCAGCTTATCTTCATTAGAATGAACATACGAAATACCAAAATATGACCAATCATTCTTTACTGCCATCAAAAACGAGGATGGTGGCAAAGAATTGTGTTGTTTGCGAGATTCACAAAAACTGTAAAAGTCACCACTTCTTAGACTTGATAACGCTGTTAAAATGGCCGTTTCTTAGGCTGCCGCTTCTCGCTGGGTATCGGGTTTCACGACTGTTGGACGGCACAAAGCGATCAAACTCACGCAGATTTGAGGGCAGATGCAGACCATTATTATTAATATCAGTCAAAATAAATAATAATAAAAGCATCACTAAAATGGGCGCATCTTCCACAGAATGAGTACTTAGGCGGTTAAAAGGTTTTCAGTGTTGACAAATGCCTCACCAACGAACCATGCACTTAATTGGGCCATTTACGAAAATATCCATGAAACAGGGAATTTCTAAGCGAGTAATTATTTAATTATTTCCACGTCCATCTGAGCTTACCCGCCGAGAGAAAACAAATGGAAAAAAAACACCCAACTCCACAAAATCTCCAGTAAAATCACAACAACAAAAAATTAATATAAAAAAACTAGCACACGCGGATTCCGGAGGGTCGCCAAATTGGTTGGTTGGTTGTTGGCTGTTGGGAGTTTTACATCCTGGCAACATCTAAGGTTATATCAGGACAGGTACAGACATGTGCCAGTGTGCATTCATGGTGACTTTATAGTGCTGCCCCACTGGGAAATTAGGCATCTGGCACCATCACACGATATCCCTCTCAGTCACATTATCCTGACACTGTCTTAACAAGTCCTTAGCGGCCGTTTTAACGGCGCCGTTTATCAATGCTGCAGTTCTGCAGCCAGTGACCGCTAGGTCACAAACCCCCAATAAGTAAGTAACCGGTCCTTTCACTATCCTATTAAAGCTGCATAGTCTGATGAAATATCAAATTTTCAAAACCAAACCAATTATCTAGATTTGATTTTACATATCTCTCTTAGATACTGATGCACTTATTAAGCATTTGAAGCATAGAAGGCAATACTGAGTCAATTTATTAGAACCTGTTACTGCAGAAGTCTATGGTGTCAGAGTTTTGGCAAGCTTGCCAAAACTAATTTTCCATGTTTGCACTCAAAATATATAAAAAGTTTATCATTTAAAATAAAAGTAACTTTGAACTAATGTAATGTAAATAGCAGTGATCGATCCAATATATTTATCTCAGAAAAAATACAGAAATTCTAAACCATCGGACTATGCAACTTTAATGCAGGGCACCAGGCTAGGTGGTGATAACTATCAATTTTGTAACTCATTGATTTGACTCGGCTGGGATTCGAATTCCCAACCTTCCGCAAAGGAAGCCTGTGCTCTACCGATTACCAGGACGGGATATGACCTTAGATGTTACGAGGACGCAAGACCTTAACACACTGACACAAGCGCCCACATACACACGCACGCGCACACACGCGCATTGAAATCTGGTTTCAAATGGGAGGAGGAACAATGGGGCGCAGCGGTGTTTAATTAGTAAATGAGGACAGCGCCTCGTTGTGGGTGCGCAGATACAGAGTGAACCCGTTCAGTCTCGTTTTGGATGCGGAGATACAGCGTGAACCTGATCAGCCTCGTTGTGGGTGTGCAGATACAGCATGAACCCGATCAGCCTCGTTGTGTGGGTGCAGATACAGAGTGAACCCGGTCAGCCTCGTTGTGGGTGTGCAGATACAGCATGAACCCGATCAGCCTCGTTGTGGGTGCGCAGATACAGCGTGAACCCAATCAGCCTCGTTGTGGGTGCGCAGATACAGCATGAACCCGATCAGCCTCGTTGTGGGTGCGCAGATACAGCATGAACCCAATCAGCCTCGTTGTGGGTGTGCAGATACAGCGTGAACCCGATCAGCCTCGTTGTGGGTGCACAGATACAGCGTGAACTCGATCAGCCTCGTTGTGGGTGCGCAGATATAGCGTGAACTCGATCAGGGACGAGCTGTCTTTTCACAACCAAGAGTTTTAAGCTAATCGATTAACTGTCGCCGGACGATGCTTACAATAACCGGGCAATAATGGTCGGAGTGGGGGGTGAGTGGAAGAGGGGATTGGGGTGGGGAAGTAGGGGTGAGAGTGGGGGTGTGAGGATAGGAGTGGGTGTATGGATGGGGTGAGGGTGGGGAGTGAGGTTGGGGGAGTGGGGGTGAGAGTGGGGGGGGTGAGGGTGTGAGGGTGGGAGTGAGGGTAGGAGTGGGAGGTGAGGGTAGGAGTGGAGGTGAGGGTAGGAGTGGTGGTGAGGGTGGGAGTGGGGTTGGGAGTGGGGGTTGAGGGTGAGGGTGGGAGTGGGGGTGAGGGTGAGGAGTGGGGGTGAGGGTGGGTGTATGGGGTGAGGGTGGGAGTGAGGTGGGAGTGGGGGTGAGGGGGGTGGGGTGAGGGTGAGGGTGGGAGTGAGGGTGAGGAGTGGGGGTGAGGGTAGGAGTGGGGGTGAGGGTAGGAGTGGGGGTGAGGGTAGGAGTGGGGGTGAGGGTGGGAGTGGGGTTGAGGGTGAGGGTGGGAGTGAGGGTCCTACCCTGACCCCCTCATGGGGGTGAGGGTGGGAGTGGGTGAGGGTGGGTGTGAGGGTGGGAGTTGGGGTGAGGGTGGGAGTTGGGGTGAGGGTGGGAGTGGGTGGAGTGGGTGTAAGGGTGGGAGTGGGGGTGAGGCTGGGTGTGAGGGTGGGAGTTTGGGTGAGGGTGGGGTTGCTGGGGTGGGGTTGGGTGAGGTGGAGTGGGGTAGAGTGGGTGTAAGGGTGAGAGTGGGGGTGAGGGTGGGAGTGGGGTTGAGAGTGGGTGTACGGGTGGGAGTGGGGGTGAGGGGGTGAGGGTGGGAGTGGGGGTTAAGGGTAAGCTTGGGGTGGGAATAAGGGGGAGTGGGATGTGAGTGTGAGGGTGGAGGATGGGGGTGGGGGGTAAGGGCAGGAATAGAGTTGAGGGTGGGGGTGAGAATGAGGGTGGGAGTGAGGGTGGGGCCGGGGGTGATCGTTGGGGCGGGGGTATGGGTGCCATCTCGCCATCTCGCTCACCCGGAGTTCAGTATCGGAAACTTAACAATAACAGTCGTCCTCCTCTGAGCCGTGAGCCGTGAGCCGTGAGCCGACGGGCACCGGGTGCTTAGTGAAAGCAGATAACTGCCCCAGCTCCCCGCCATGAGACATGCGTGCGCACCGCTCCCTCAGAGGCCCTTAATAAAGAGAATTACAAAACATAGGGGGTTTATTCTCATAATAAAGACGCGCGTCCCCCTGGCGCAACGCCGATAGCCTCCCTCCCCACCCAATCCCATCCATCCCCCTCCCGCCAACCCCTCCCTCCCCATATCCCCCTCCCTCCCCCACCACCTTCCCTCCCCCTCCTCCGCCACCTCCCTCCCCCATCCCTCCACCTCCCCACCGCTACCCTCTCCCTACCCCCTCCCTCCTCCTCCACCCTCTCCCCACCGTCCCTCCCTTTCCTCCCCCCTCCCCCGAGACGCGGTGCGGATTGCCGCTCCACCAATGACGGCTCCCGATAACGTTGGTGCGGGACAACTGTCATTTGTGCAAGGCCCCTCGGGTAGCGTCTCAGAAGGACGCGTGTCGCTAGCAATTCGTCGACTATTTTGGACCAATAGCGAAGTGTCGATGTGTCACGTGACGCGAGATGTCATCTGTGTGTGTCTGTGTATGTGCATCTGTGTGTGTATGTGTGTCTGTTTGTATCTGTCTGTGTGTGTCTGTGAGATTCTGTGTGCGTATGTGTGACTGTGTGGCTGTGTGCGAGGGCTTCGAGTAACATTTCCACGTTGTATTAAATGTCTGAAAAAACAATGGCTAAATTACCTTTTTATTCAAAGATTAAAACTGCATTGTCCGACGAAGCATAAAATATCCACACACACAAAAAACAGCAAACTCATTTGATCCTACACATTCAACTTAGATACTGGTGCTCTTGATGTTGTATAGAACATAAGTATTGCTAAAGCCTATGGTGTCGGTTTTCAAACTTGCATAGCAAAATGAATTTGGCATGCAAAATAAATTTTAGATGCAAAATGAAATTAGCATGCAAAATGAAATTAGCATGCAAAATTAAATTAGCGTGCACATTGAAATTAGCATGAAAAATGAATTGAGCATGCAAAATTAATTCAGCATGCTAAATTAATTTAACATGCAAAATTCGAATTTTTTCAAATCAAAATTCTCCAAAATATAGTCAAACTAAAGTAACGGAGATTATGAAGATCATTTTAATATAATTGATCTAAAGTAAAGGGAAGGAACTCAAAGGAATTTTGAATTTCCTTTCTTCAGACTGGTTTAAAGTTCTTGCGCTGTGGACAGTGTCCGTCGCCCTGAACAACTCGTGAGTTGATTGGCTGGTTGTTGAAATTCTACGTCCTAGCAACATCTAAGGTAATATCAGGATCGGTACCGACTTGTAACTTTATACTACTGTACAACTGAGAGATCAGGCTGCCAGCACCATGACCCAATATCCTACTCAGTCACATTAAATATTTCGGCTTTCTACACATAGGTACATTATAAAATAGATTCCATTTAAAGTACCCATTTGTTTGATTTAATAGATAGAAGAATGTGTAACTCATTGCTGAACCCAGACTGATACTGTGATAGGGTGGGAGACAGTCATGTTTGGAATTTAATGCTTAATGTGTATTGGATCCGGCTTGAATTTGTATAGAGTGCATCGGATATGATAGAGGTGTCTGGTCAAGTTGCCATTACCTGGTGGTAGCTGGGATGTGGGAATGAGGGGTACACCAGAGCTGCACCCATCTCTACTGTCCTGGAACCTCAAGATGGCCGCCATGAAGAGTAAAATAACAATATGTCATGGAGCAATGACATCATGCACATTCAATAATATCATGTACCTTCAATAATATCACGTACCTTCAATAACATCATGTACCTTCAATGACATGCCTGTAGGAGTATTGCAGAGATTAAAAGCCTGAGAGAGTTGGCAGTCACCATTGGGCCTTCCGCGTGACAACAGGTGCTTGTGTGTCAGTGTTACATTCTGTGCTATACCCACTGTAACTGCTTCACTATCATAGACAGGCAACTATAGATCCCTTTCAATGTTTATAAACATTGTGCGTGCGCAGCTTGGCTGCAGAACGAAGGCACACTGCCATTGAGTTTGCTGGTACATGCGGTGCAAAACGTTTATTTTATTCAAAATTAATAGAAATGCAGAACCCATCCCATATAAATTTAATATAATCTGTTCATTGGATGTGTTTTCTATATGTGTTCCAATCGGTTTGTTTCTAAGTGGTGTGGTTTTAGAGATATTTCACTTTTTCTCTATGAAGATTGCTCATGGCCATTGACAATGTATTGAGTTTGCCGGTACTGCAGTGCAAAACGTCTATTTTATTCAAAATTAATAGAAATGCAGAACCTTAACCGTATCAATTTAATATAATCTGTTCGTTGAATATGTTTTCTATATGTGTTCCAATCAGTTTGTTTCTAGGTGGTGTGGTTTTAGAGATATTAAATTTGTTCTGTATTAAGATTGCTCACGGCCATTGACAATGCATTGAGTTTGCCAGTACATGCAGTGCAAAACGTCTATTTCATTCAAAATTAATAGAAATGCAGAACCCTAACCGTATAAATTTAATATAATCTGTTCATTGAATATGTTTTCTATACGTGTTCCAAGCGGTTTGTTTCTAGGTGGTGTGGTTTTAGAGATATTTAACTTTTTCTGTATGAAGATTGCTCATAGCCATTGAGTTTGCAGTGTGACCCTGTGTTGTCCTGCATCCAAGCAGCGCGCACTGACCTAAATACCTATGCTGACGGCATATGAAATAGGTCTATATAGCCGTGTTTACACGGGGAATTGTGAAACGTTCTAGACAAAGCGATTTATATGAAGCGTTTTAGAGGCGCGTTTACACGGACAGAGTTTGAAAGTGTTTTGTCGCCGGGAACCAGCAGCCTTAGGTCCGCCTGTAGCCGGCAAGCACTGCTATTTGTTTAGTTTACACAAGTCGATTCGACACAGATGTAGCTGCTACGTTAATATCGCTTGGAATTTAAGGTTAATTTAATTAAATTTCATTATTTGAGTCTGTAATTCTGTTAAATATGATCGCATTCACTAGATTTCGGCGTAATCGGGCCCTAACACTGCCGGGCACCAGCGATTAGTTACTGCTCCCCCTGTAGCCGGCAAGCACTACTATTTTATACTATCGCCGCCCGGGAACCAGCTGAATCGCTTCAAATAAACCACCTCGCGAGGTGGTATAGATGAACCGTTTCATATGAATCGATTCAGCCCTAAAACGCCTCAGAGTCGCATTTACACGCCAAATGTGAGTCGATCTAGGCAAGTCGTTTTATATGAAGCGTTTTAAATCGCCCGTGTAAACATGGCTTATGACTCTGCTACATCACACCATTTCCTATACTACACCCTCTGGTATTTAATGGTTAACTTGCATTTTATTTAGCTCACTTTCATTTATAAAGATCAGGCGACCACATTTTAAAAGGGATTAACCCACAGATTACACCCCTTCCTGTCGAACAACCCGTGAGTCCCGGGGGAGTGCAGCTTGCTTTGTCTCCAGGCGAGGAAGGCCAGCCACGATCCCTAGAAGGCTATCCCTAGCGAACCCTGGTGGTAGCGATAGGTACCAAGGCTGTTGAGGTTGGGTCACTGGGGGCTCCCAACTTGAAATTTAGTTTCCGCTCCCTCTGTTTTTTCCCGGATTAAATTTGGATAATCCACTGAAAAGTATAACATTTACAAATCACAAATACTTACCTTTTAAAAAGATCCGAAATATCTCAATTATATACTGGTGTTTTTTGTTAATTTCATTCACGTTTTCGACTTTTAGAAGCATCAACACTAGGTGGCTTCAATATATGGCAGCATGACCTAGTTGAAGTTGCATAGTCTGATGGTTTTGAGTTTCTGTCATTTTCTGAGATAAATATATTAGGTTGATCGTCATATTCTACCGTTGTCTAGTTTGAAGTAAATCTAAGTAAGTGTTTTAGTTTTCAAAATTTGATGCTTTCATCGGATTATACCAGCTAAAAACTGCATAGTCTGATGAAATATCAAATTTTCAAAGCCAAACCAATTATCTAGATTTTACATATCTAACTTAGTTAGATACTGATGCATTTATCGAGTATTTGTTTCTGCGTAGAAGGCAATACTGAGTCAATTTAACAGAACATGTTACTGCAGAAGTCTATGGTGTCAGAGTTTTGGGAAGCTTACCAAAACTAATTTTCCATGTTTGCACTCAAAATATCTCAAAAGTTTACCTTTTAAAATACAAGTAACTTTGAACTAATGTAAAGTAGATACTAGTGATCGATCTAATATATTTATCTAAAAAAAAATACAGAAATTCAAAACCATCGGACTATGCAACTTAAAAAAAAGGACATTTTTAAATACTAGAATACCTGTGAGTGGCATTTTCACTGCATATGCAACTAAAGGTCTGTGTGGGGAACACAACCTATAGGACTTCAAATTTTATCAGAACCACATTGTGGGTGCCGTACCCCTTGGGTAATGATTTCTTTTATTCCGATGGGAGCCGACATTTGCTCGAGTAATAATAATTATGAGAAATGAAATTTCGTTTCTTGGTTGGTTGTTGGGAGTTTTACATCCTGGCAACATCTACGGTCATATCAGGATGGGTACCGACTTGTGACAGTGCGCACTGATGTCGACTTTATAGTGCTGCCCCACTGGGAAACGATGCCATGAGCACCATGACCTGATACCCCACTGAGTCACATTATCCTGACATTGAGCCACCCAGTCCATGCCCTATCCTTATAATGCTGAGCCGTCGCTAGGTTTTTGCTAGTCTGAGGCCGCACACACTGGAGGCTTGTTAACCTTATGTTGGGCCCTTTTTTTTTTACGTTCGAACTCGTTGAGACACGTTACAACTACGTTGGACCAACGTTTCACCTACGTCCACTACGTTGCACTGACGTCCAAATTGGCCCTGAAACGCCGAGAATTTCGACGTATCTCAATGTAAAAAAGTGATTTTAATGTTGCCCACTCGCTGGCCTGTTACGTCGTAGTGTGTCAGGGGTATTACCCATGGGTTCGAATCCCACGATCTACCAAAACGGGATACAGACACTCAACTCATGCGGCCATCCCGTCTGGTACTGAAATTTCAGTTCCACTGGTTTTCCCGCATGGAAAGAACACATCACTAGAAACAACCGGCACAGTGAAATCCCATAGGTTGCAAGCATGAATACTCCCTAGCGTAGTGTCGCATTGCGAAAAAAAACTTGACCTTGAAGCAAATTGGGACCATGTCTGTCTGTGCCAGAAACCGGAAGTCTAATTCAGGTACAACAGGTAATTCCCAGCAACACCTTCAGCTGCTCCAATCCGAGAGAGCCTCCCCACCAATAGAAGGTCTTCTCACTGATTACAGTAGCCACAGCTTCTTTGATTGGCCAGCCAGCAATCTCCTCCCGATGGCGGCTCTTGCACGACTTCACTCATTCAATCTCCCCCAGCAGTCGCCGTGTCACGCCCCACAGGGGAGGGCTTAGTTTTTATACCCTTTTACTACAGTGCCAAAGTGTCTGCCTACCCATCCTGCGAATCAGGGCTCCTCCCCACAGAGTCTGTGATGTACGCCCCTTTAATGTTGTCCAGCAGGCCTGTGCTGAAGGACTTTCGGAATCAACATATATGTGATGCGACCAGACAGGATGGCCGAATGAGCTCAGCGTCTTTCTCCCATTTTGGTAGATCGTGGGATTCAAACGCACTGGTTTGAACCTTGGTCGAGTCAAACCAATGACTTAAAAATTGATATTTGTCACTTCCTAGCCAGGCCCTCAGCATTATTAGGATAGAGCAAGGACTGGTTGGCGCAATGTCAGGCTAATGTGACTGACTGGGATATTGGGTCATGGTGCTGATGACCTGATCTCCCAGTGGGGAAGCACTATAAAGTCGCCATTAACTGCGCACTGTCACACATCGGTATCCATTCTAATATGACCTTAGATGTTGCCAGGATGTAAAACCCCAAGAACCAGCCAACCATGTTCATCACCCCCACAACAATATATACATATAATGATAAATATACACATAATATATATTGACACACACCGTAATATATAAATAAAAAAATATATATACGTGTATATATGTGCGTGTCTGTGCTGATATGCATATGTGTCCTGCACCTGCAAATTAATATCATAAGTTCCCAATCCTGAGACCTAGTAAACATATATATATATATATGTTGGAGAGTTGTAAATTAGCATGTGGTGTTTACTATGTCTCAGGATTGGGAACTTATTATATTAATTTGCAGGTGCAGGACATTATATATATATATCTGAGCACATACACTTTCGTTTCATACACACATAACACATCAGTAGCAACCAATTTGCCAATTATCACCCAGTGAGAACAATGGCGCTTTACCTCACTGCCCGTAGATCACGTGACTGCCGGTGCTCGGATGGTATATGCACGGGCTGTGTGTCGTACATCTCTGTTTTTTTATATATCTGGCTGCGACCACTCACTGTGGTGTTACTAACAAATAGCATTACTCAAACCAGCAGCACTGGGCGCGGTGACCGCGATCGGTAGAGCGCAGGGCTCCCATGTGGAAGATCGGGAATTCAATTCCCGGTCGAGTCAAACCAATGACTTAACAAATTGATACTTGTCGCTTCCTAGCTTGGCGCTTTACATTAATGGAATAGGGCAAGGACTGGTTGGCACAGTGTCAGGATAATGTGACTGAGTGGGATATCTGGTCATGGTGCTGACGGCCTGATTTCCCAGTGGCGCAGCACAACAATAAAGTGCCATGAGTGTGCCACACTGTCACAAGTCGGTACCCATCCTGATATGACCTTAGATGTTGCCAGGACGTGAAACTCCAACAACCAACCAACCAAGTCAATACCAACCATGTACACATATACATTTATTCAGAGTACACCTTGGTACATTTCCAGTGGTCCCGTCCTGATATGACCTTAGATGTTGCCAGGACGTAAAACTCCAACAACAAACCAACCAGCCAAATCCAGTGGAGCTTTTTCTTTAAACATCAAAAAACAAAAAATTCATACATAGAATAGAATAGAAAGCAGCAACCATCTTACACCATCAGTGGCAGCTACCTGGTAGCTACATCTAACTCTAATGGCCCTGTCAGACTATGACGTAATGACGTCAATGTAGGGAGAACGTGAAGAACGTTGAACTTCTCAGCGTAGTATGCAAATTTGGGCACAAATTGAACGTGGATGCAGCGTAGTGGACGAGAGCGTAACGTCGGTAAAGCGTAGTGATACCGTCATTCAACGAGAGAGGACAACATCACTACGCTCACGGAACGTTATGAACGTTATTCCATCTCCAGAAGAACATTACATGATGTTACCTACGTCATGAGACGTTGAACGTACGTTGAATGCACGTTCTCCTGACGTTCTCCTGACGTTCTCCTGATGTACTCCTGACGTTCTCCTGACGTTCCTATTACACCACGTGGGCATTTGCACTCGGTTTAATGTGGGTCAACGTAGTGGAACGTAGTTGAACGTAGTGAGCAGCGTTGGAAAAACATCCGTTTAACGTCATTGATGTTCACTGAACGTGAACAGAACGTACGGCGAACGTAAACCCTTACGTTCAAGCTACGTCAAAATTTTTGAACATGTCCAAAACCTCGACGTAACTCGACGTAACACGACGTAATGTGATGTAGCTCGACGTCAGTCTAACGTCATTATGACGTCATCATAACGTAATCCAACGTACATCAACGTAATGACGAAAAATCGCCACGTTAGGCTCATGTTCGCTTGTTACGTCGTAGTGTGACAGGGGTATAAGACCCTGTGTGATTAGAACGCTGAATGTGCCCAGACACAATGCACTGACCCCGTGACCTGCAGATGCAGGTAGTGAGGGGTCACAGCCGGAACCACCCGGAGCTCATTTCGTTTGTCCTTGATGTAGTACAAACAAGGAGTGGGACGTACGTAGCTCAGGCGGTAGAGTGTCCACCTGTGAAGGTCTGGGTCATCGGACCGATCCTGCTCAGTGGACACATTTGCAGTTTGGGCTATTTTCCGTTCCAACCAGTGGTCCACAACTGGTTCAGCAGCTTAGGTTGTGGTATGTGCTGTCCTGCCGTGGGAAAGTGCACATAAAAGACCCTCTGCAGGTTTCCTTGAAAGAAATGTGTCAGAATGACTATCAATATCCGATGATAAAAATTAATGTGCTCTAGAGGTATTGTTAAATAAAACAAACTTTACTTTTTAGTTACAAACAACTGCAGTGAAGCCACCCTATATTGATACAGGCCCCACCGGCAAGGTCGCCAACCCTAAAGGCCCAGTCAGACCTTACCATACTGAGTACCGGACACCACCGGACAAAGAATTGTCTAGTCCGGTGGTGTCCGGTGTCGAACTGTTGCAACGGCCGCCAGACAAAACGGATGCTAAACGGACAAGAAACGTACATTAACAAACAGCCAACGGACGAGAACCAGACGAGAACCGGACGGCAAACGAGTGTCAAATGGATGGACCGGACACCAAATGGACACCAACCGGACGCCTACCAGACACCTACCGGATTGTTCACGGACCTGCCAAAAACCGACGGACCCAATTCCCACAGCACCATCAACGGACTCTTCAGGTCACAAACCGGACACCTAACGGATGAGTAACGGACATGAAACGGACAAAACAGACTTAAAACGGACACCAACCGTACACTTCAGTCTGGTTGTGTCCGGTACAAGTTTTGTGCATGTTCAAAACTTGTACCGGACACCGCCGACACAACCGGACACGCCGGCTGCCAGCCGTATATAAACCGTACATTGCTGTATTTCACCGGACAGTGTCCGTTTTCTATCCGGTTCCTCAATCCAGTGAGGTCTGACTGGGGCTTTACGGTTTCGCCATAAGGTTTACAATATTTTATGACACCATCATCACCTTACGCCGATCTTCTGGTTTTTCTTCTTTTCATTTTCCAATGTTAGCAACCCTGCAATACCATTAATATAATAATATTATATCAATCTTATGGATTATTGTGTCCAAAATGGATCACTGAGCATCTAAGATGACATTCGTTTAATACCCCCTCTGTGTACTCACCCTGCTGGAGGTGCGGACTACCCGAGTGTCCTCGAACATGGTTTGTTTGTTGTTGTTTCACGTCCTAGCAACATCTAAGGTCATATCAGGACTGTCTCACACATGGAGCAATGCACAACACGTCCAATGGGTGGCCGACTGGGGACTGTGTGGCAGGGCGTGTGTGTGATGTGGGGGGGGGGTGTCGTGTGTGTGATGTGAATGTGTGTGGTGTAGATTTAGGTTGGTGTGTAAAATGTGGATATTTGCTGATGTATGATGTGTGTAATGTGTATGAGGTGGATGTGCATCCGTGTGGACGTGTGATGGGGATGTGTGATGTATGTGTGTGGTAAGGATGTGTGGTGACGATGAGTGATGAGGATGTGTGATGTGGATGTGTGAAGATGTGTGGTTAGGATGTGTGGTGAAGATGTGTGATGAGGATGTGCGATATGGATGTGTGGTGAGGATGTGTGATGTGGATGGGTGGTAAGGATGTGTGATTATGATGTGTGATGTGGATGTGTGGTGACGATGAGTGATGCGGATGTGTAATGTGGATGTATGGTGAGGATGTGTGGTGAGGATGTATGGTGATGATGTGTGATGATGATGTGTGATGATGTGTGGTGACGATGAGTGATAAGGATGTGTGATGTGGACCTGTGCTGAGGATGTTTGGGGTGGATGTGTGATGATGTGTGGTGATGATGTGTGATGAGGATGGGTGATGAAGATGTGTGCTGTTGATGTGTGATAATGTATGATGAGGATGTGTGATTAGGATGTGTGATGATGTGGTGACGATGAGCGATGAGGATATGTGATGTGGATGACTGATGTGGATGTGTGATGACAAGTGATGATGATGTGTGATGTGTGATGTGGATGTGTGATGTTGATGCCTGATGTGGATGTGTGGTGATGGTGTGTGATGTTGATGTGTGATGTGGATGGCTGATGTGGATGTGTACTGAGGATGTGTGATGAGGATTTGTAGGGTGGATGTGTGATGGTGTTAATGTGCTGTTGATGTGTGTTGTAGAAGTGTGTGGGTGTGATGTATCTGTGTGTGATGTGTGTGATATGTGTGTGATGTGACTGTTGTGAGTGGATGTGTGAGTGCATGCGATGTGTGATATTTGTGTGATGTGGATGTGTTTATGGTGTGCTTATATTTGAAGCCCTTGACTATGCCTTATAAGCTCCATACTTCCTTTCTTGCATGACGTCATAGAATGGGCTAGTTGAGCTTCCACCCACTAAAGCCTGGTACACACCTCCCGTATAAACCTAAAACTGCCCCTTTTCGCGACAAAGTTTGAGTTTTAGTCGGTTTCAGTCTTTAGGTGTGTGACCCCCTATCACACCAGAGCCTTCCGATTCACGACTTAAAACTCAGTTTTGGGTTTTATACGGGAGGTGTGTACCAGGTTTTATAAGATTCGAAAAATGAATCAGGCAGTTTTAGTCGTGAAACAGGACGGGTCAGTTGTAACGGGTACCGTTAGGCAGTCAGTTTTAGTGCGTGAATCGTATACGCGACGTGTGTACCAGGCTTTACGTAGAGTTTGATCTGTCCAGGACCATTACACTTACAGCCCATGACTATTCGTAATAAATAGTTTAATGTGAAGGGCAGTTAATGTCTATTATAATCTGATAACTTTGCTAAGCTGTTGCCCAGAATATGTTAAAACCACGTTGCCCTTTCTTTAAGTGGCGACTTGGTACTGATAACGAGTTACCTACAGTCAGATCCATTGTCATACCCAGTAGCTTTCCCAGTCCCCCCCCCCCCCCCCCCCCCCCACACCTAGCAAGTAGGGAAAAAATCCCACCTTTACATTGGACTGGCAATAGTCCAATGTCAATTCTTCTTATTTGTCCAGTTACCGGTTATAATACATTTCGCCGACTAGAATGGCTCAAATTTGACAACAAATGCCCATGTACTAAACACTTCATCAAAATATGTTCAATTGCTTTGCCTCGGCTAAAATTGATCCCAAAGTCCCTCAGGACTCAAACCCCATAATGGGCAGTAACTGCTTAAGCTTAAAAGTACAGTGTGCCCCCGTTATAATGCGATCACTGAGGTCCATAAAATATCGTCGCGAAAAAAAGTGGGGTCGTGCTAAACAGGGATTCAGGTCAGCATTCAAACTGAACTAATGTCAAACTAATTTAAAAACCCCTATTTTCGCCCTGTGACCCAGGTTTTCATTGTGATTCTTTTTGCTGTGTGTCCATATTTAACTTCTGGTAAGTAAGATATCTTTGAATTATATTCTGCGGAGGGGGGAGGGGTGGAGAGAAGGAAAAAATACGAAATTAACTTACCAAAAAAAATTCAGTTCGCCGGAAAGAGCCAATAAAAAGGGGGAAAAGGAAAGGAGAAAAAAGAAGGGAGGAGGTCCAATGTGGCATCGCGTTGCGCTAAATCAGAGCGCGAACAATCAAGGTTTGACTGTAATTGAATAACTGTGCATTATTTGAAGTGAGATTAGTGTTTTGTTGATAAGATATGTTTTAAACGCATAAGAAACAAACAAACAAAAACCCACAAAATAACGAACAAAAAACCACATAGAACAACCGTTTCTCTCCTTTTTTTTGGGTAGCAAATCAAAAAAAACACACGCAGCAGTGCAGGGCCTCTGCTCCACAAGACGGCGACTTTTGGCCGGCCTGCTGCCCGCTGGTCCCCGGCCAACACCAATAAGCCCTCAGCTATGATCGCCGGGCAAGGAGCGATCGAAACGACCTCACACCGCCGACCTCTGACCTTTGATGACGTAATGCGAGGAACACCTCAAGTGAGAGACACCCACCAGGGGGCGGCACCGTCGCCCCAGGCGGCCGGCGCACACTCTCCAATCACAGGCTTCTGGCACGAGGCCAGGCGCTGGTTGCGGTGAGCGGGGAACGCGATTGGCGAGCGGCGCTGCACGCGGAGGCAGACGACTTTTGGCCGCTGGTTCTTGGCGTGAAAACTTTTGGCGCGAAAGGTGTAAATAATAGACAACAGATCGCCGGGCGCGGTGCCGCTGGGACTGGGCGTGTGTGTACACAGTGCTGTGTGTGATGTCGTCTGCTGGGTTATCCCATTATTGAAAGGGTGACGCCTAATGTCATAGTATAACGTCACGTGACTAGAATCGAAATCTGAATGTCGGTCTGAGCATTTAAAGTGGCGGTGTCATTGATCGTTATAATCTAACTTACATTAGTTTGAAGTAACTTTGATTTAAAATGACGAATTTGGAAGCTATTTTAAGTGTAGATATGCACAATAATTTTGCTATGCTTGTCAAAACTCTGACCCCATAGGCTTCAGCAGTAATAGGTTCTATTAAATTGACTTCGTACACCCTTATATGCAGCAATACATACTTCACAAGGGCACTAGTACAGTAGTAGGTGCTGTCACATTATGATGTTTCTCGCCAACGCACATCTACAATGTGATTTTTTGGCGGAACGTCGGATACGTCAGGAAGCGTTACGCGTGCGTTAGGCCCGTGTCGGTTAACGTCGGTACATGTTGATGGACGGCGAGGATCGTCGGTGCGCGTCGAAAGTTTTGTGCTTGCGCAAAACTTTCGACGTGTGCCAACGTTATGGCGACGTTAGGGGGTCGTCGAGATACGTTAGAAGCGCGTTGGAGGTACGTATACTTTTTTTCCACTGACGCCGCGCGCGCGTGACGGTTGTTCCCACACGTTGCGCCAAATTGTTGCTTTGTTGTTTTACTCTCCTAGCTACATCTAAGTTCATATCAGGACGGCGCGCCAACTTCTTTTTGTTTTTTTTCGCCATGCGTCGACACACTGGCGCTCGTATACGCTGCGCTGACGTAAAACTTTTTCCAACTGCCGAAATGTTAGTGTCTCGACGCACTTATTTTCGCGTGGGCACAGTGAGAGCGTCGTATGTACAGCACAAGTTAAAATGTAAGTCAATCGAGAGGTTTTACTTCGAAGTGGTGCTTCATGGACTATACACCTTTAAATATTTATTGTTGTCAAAGTATCATGTACAATTTTATTGCCATTATTGTTATTCTTTTAAATAAATTAATGTAATTCCTTCAAACATTAACAACGAGCAAAAGCACCAACGAACAAAAGCTGCATTAAGTTGATTAACTGTTATATACAGTAAAACCTCTCTAAATCGACCGACGTTCGGACCGACTTTAAGAAGTGGTCCATTTAGGGAGGTGGTCGGTTAAGGGAGTTAGATTATGGTTGCAATAGTATTGTTGGGACACAAATAAAGCGATCGATGTAGGGGAGTGGTCGATCTGTGGAGGTGGTCGGTTAGGGAGATTTAATTGAACTGATTAATTATCAATTCGAAAGTTCTGGGTGTGTGTATTTTAAAAAATACTTTTGGATGGGTTAACATCCGGGAACAAACCATAAGAGATTTCGCACACATTTGAGAGGTGGTTCAGCTTTACCCTTCTTTGCCACCCTTGTAAAGAATACTTTCACCAGGCAACATGCACACCTGACAAGTTTTATTTGTTCGTTGTTGTTTTACGTCATAGCAACATCGAAGGTCATATCAGGACAGGTATCGACTTGTGACAATGCGCACTCATGGCAGCTTTATAGTGCTGTCCCACTTGGGAAATCAGGCCACCGGGACCATGACCCGATATCCCACTCCAGTCACATTATCCTGACACTGAGCTAACCTGTCATTGCCATAACCTAGTAATGCCAAGCACCAGGCTAGGAAGCGACAACTATCAGTTTTAAAGTCATTGGTTTGACTCGACCGGGAACCGAACTCCCGACCTTCCGCACGCGAGGCCCGCGCTCTACCGATTAGGCCACCACGCCCGATCCCACGCTATGGTAAAACCAAGAATAGCACAAATACATGCTAAGGACAATATGATTTGGCGCATATCATATCAAGTGGTTGTTGTTTTACATCCTAGCAGCATCTAAGGTCATATCAGGATGCTACCCATTTGGATCAGAGCAGCGTAGCACAGGAGCACCGACTTCTGACAATGCCCCCTGATGGAGACTTTATAGTGCAACCCTACCGGGATATTGCATTTCCGGCAACATCACGCAATACCCCACTAAGTCATGTATTATTCTGATGCGGAGCAGAGCAATTTTTGTACTGCCGAGAGCCAGTTGGCGCTAAATACAAATCACCTAACAATCAACGGGCGTAAGCTAGGACGATGTTTATTATGTAGGTGCCAATGGTACCCCCCCCCCCCCCTCCCCCAAACACACAGACTTGTAGGGGGTGCAGATCAGCATATATTATCTGTCCACACTGGTTTCGGAACCTTTCCACCTCTCTACCGACACATTTGACCATTACTGCTTGACAATATTTTACTTTACTTTTCTTCTTTTTTTTTTTAAAGGCGGGCAGAAACCCAGCCAAGATGGAATAAATCATCGCTCCAAACCCATTTCTTCTTGTGTCTCTTATATTACTTAGTATTACCCCTCCTTCACGAGGTGTGTAAGTGTATATGTGTAAGTGTGTTTGTTTGTATGTGCGTAAGCTTAGGAGCGGGGTGTAGCTCAGGCGGTACAGTGTCCACCTGTGATGGTGTGGGTCATCCTACCGATCCTGCTCAGTGGACCCATTTGCAGTTTGGGCTATTTTTCGTTCCAACCGGTGGTCCACAACTGGTTCATCAAAGGCTGTAGTGTGTGATGTCCTGTCTGTGGGAAAGTGCATATGAAACACCCGTTGCTGCTTATCGGAAAGAGTAGTCTATTTGGCGGTAGCGGGTTTCCCCCAAAGACTTATGTCAGAATGACCATATGTTTGACGTCCAATAGCTGATGATAAAGATCAATGCGCTCTAGAGGTGTCGTTAAATAAAACAAACTTTCCTTTTTTATTCTTAGATAAATATAATAGGTTTTTCATTAAGCTAGGGTAGGGTAGTGACAAAGTATCAATTTTGTCAGTCATTGGTCGAGTTAAACTAATGACTTATCAAATTGCTACTTGTCGCTTCCGAGCTTGGAGCTCGGCATTAATAGGATAAGGCAAGAACGTAAAATCAAGGATCCAGCAGCCTGATCTCCCAATGGGGAAGCACTATAAAGTCACAATGAGTGTGCACTGTCACAAGCCGGTACCCATCCTGTTATGACGATAGGTGTTGATAAGACATAAAACCCCAACAAGTAAACGACAAATGCCATTACCTCTGCCAATTTCCATTTCCACCGCTGTGTATAACTTACAGCATCATCAAAGGCCAGTTGCTCTCATACTATGTCTATGTGGTGTGGGAGGTTAAAAATCCCTTGGGTCGGTAAAAGTGTTGGCTCGGGATTTCTATCGACCAACTGTGTAATAGTGAAAACAAGACTATTCAGGCTTATCCATGATAGGTGGTGTAAATCGTCAATAAAATGTTTATTTTTAAACAACAACAAAAAACCATTGATAATTATTTACATACACTCTCTGTTGAGTGCCTCCACACATGCGCGGTAGGTGACTTCCGCTCAACATTTGCCAGTTCTGCGCATGCGCCCTCCAACGCCCATCTGCGGCCAGTAAATGTCGTCTGCTGGACAGTTAAAATTCAGCGACGCCTCGCTCGTTCAAACATTTACGGGTTTCCGGTGTAAAATATATAATTTCCGTGCAAAGGGCGATATTTAATTATTTGTTTTAGTTCGGCAGACGATGAAATGGAGAAGTCTGCGACGACTGGGGTAAACTTACACCTCATTTCCATCAGCTTATACCGGCCGGCCCGCCGCCGGAAGTGGTCGCCATTAGTACCGCTCGCCACCACTCGAGGGCAGCACTGGGCCTTTGTTGTGTTGTTTTAGTGTTATGAGGGGAATATGTATGCAACACCTAATGCGCATGTTGTAAGTGGCTGAAGGATACACCACCAGCGATGACCATTTATATACGTATATATATCAGGATCACGAAAAGAGGCCAATTGGGGGAAGTTGTCAGCGTCCATCATTGGATGTCAGCGTCGATCGTCATAATTATAGTTTAGCATTGACAGAGGTATTGGAAAGCCCTTAAATTTAACCCTAATGTAAAGGCAGAGAAATACAACAACCTTATTTGTTTCTAGGATAATTTAATATAAAACAAAGAAACGCACTACACTTTAAGAATTGCGCCGCCGCCATCTTAAATAAATCACCAATTGGCCCATTTTCGTGAGGCTGACTCATATATATTTATATATATATATATATACATATATATACATATATATATATATATAAATATATATGTATATATATTGCAATTACTCCCATTTATAGAAATGTGCCTTTGTGGGGTAAAAAGTGATGACACTTACACTAGTTACAGTAAATAATAGTTAATACTGGCTTAGGAGGAAAATATATGTTTACTATAATTATAAATATAAATATGGCGCATTTGATACATACATACATACATACATACATACATACATACATACGCACCCACACCACATATTGCCTATTTTTAACAAGACTGAACGGTTTGGGATCAACTATTTTATATCTATGCGCTATATGTGTGATGTATGTGATAACTGATATATGTGTATGTGATATAGATTGTATACATGTGATATAATATACCATACACGTGATCTACATGCAATATACTTATGAAATATACTTATGATGTATACTTATGATATATACTTATGATATACATATGATATATGTGTGATATGTGTTATTTATGTTTGATACATGTGCTATGCATGTGATATGCGTGCTATGCATGTGATATGCATGCTATCACATGTATGGGACATGCTTGATATCACATATGTTAATTGTTATATATATATATGATATATAATATATGTGATGAAAATTATGTGATATGTGATGTATGTGTGGTATATATGTAATGTGTATGTGATATATAATGATTTGTAATGTGATGTGTACATATGACATGTACACGTGACAGATACTGCAACATGTACACATGATATCTATAAATGATATGTACACGTGATATGCACAAGTGATATACACACATGAAATGTACACATGAAATTTACACATGATATGTACACATGATAATGCACAAATGATATACACACGTGATATGTACACATGAAACGCACAATGATATGTTCACATGATATGTATGCATGGTATGCACACATGATATACACATGATATGTACATGTGAAATGTACACTGAAGTTTACACATTATATGTACACATGATATGCACATATGATACACACACATGATATGTACATGTGAAATGCACACATGATATGTACACATGATATGTACACATGGTATGCACAAGTGATATACACACGTGATATGTACATGTGAAATGCACACGTGATATGTACAATGATATGTACAGGTGATATGTACACATGTTTGCACAGGTGATATACACACATGATATGTACATGTGAAATGCACATGTGATATGTACACATGATATGTACACATGATATGTGCACGTGATATGTACATGTGGTAGGCATAAGTGATATGCACATGTGATATGTACATGTCAAATGCACACATGTTATGCACACATAATATGTACACATGATATGCATGCGTGGTATGCACAAGTGATATACACATGTGATGTGTACACATGAAATGCACATGTGAAATGTACATATGATATGTACATGTGATATGCACAAGTGATATGCACACATGATACACAGTGATATGTATGCGTGGTATGCACAAGTGATATACACACGTGATATGTACGCATGAAATGCACACATGATATGTACATATGATATGTAGATGTGATATGCACAAGTGATATACACACATGATATGTACATGTGAAATGCACACGTGAAATGCACACACGATATGTACATATGATATGTACATGTGCTATGCACAAGTGATATACACACATGATATGTACACGTGAAATGCACACGTGATATGCATGTGATATGTAATATATATAAATATATATATATAATATTTTGTGTGTGTCTGTGTAAAAGAACCCACAGGGCTGCTCACACACCACGACAGCGTCCCACACACGGCGCTGTATGCAAATGAGAGGAAATGACTTAATGGCACCTATTTGGTATTCGTGCCCGCGCATGCGCAGCAGAGCGGTTAGACATGTGGTCGCTTTTGTAAGTGGCTTTTTTGTGTAGGTTTTTACAATTGTGTTATTCGCTCAGGCGTTAGTCACGTGTTGTGAGTTATGTGTCCGGCAAGAAATGTGACGAGATTAGGGATAAAGGGGCAAGGAATTTTTTTTTTAGAGACTTTCAGGGCGAGTAAGTAGCATCTGAAATTTGTTCAATGAAAGCATCAATGTTGTTTGTTTGTTGGAGTTTTACATCCTGGCAACATCTAAGGTCATATTAGGACAGGCACCGACTTGTGACAGTGCGCACACTTGGCAACTTTATAGTGCTGCCCCATTGGGAAATTAGGCCTCAAGCACCATCACCCGATATCCCACAGTCACATTATCCTGACATTGAGGAAGCCAGTCCTTGCCCTATCCTATTATTGCCGAGCATCAGGCTAGGAGGTGACAAGTATAAGTTTTTAAGTCATTGGTTTGACTCGACCGGGAACTGAACTCCCGACCTTCCCCACACGAGGCCCACGCTCTAGCGATTTGGCCACCGTGCCCGGGGCATCAAATTGTCGATACCAAGGCACTGAATTAGATCCGATCTTACATATCTTACTCAAATACAGGTGCACTCATTGAACACTCATTGAACACTCATTGAACACTCATTGAACACTCATTGAACACTCATTGAACACTCATTGAACACTCATTGAACACTCATTGAACACTCATTGAACACTCATTGAACACTCATTGAACACTCATTGCAGTTTGGTGCTCCTGTCCAAACCTGTCATACTAGGCATGAGGGCCGAATCGGTAGAGCGCAGGGCTCCCGTGTGGGAGATCAGGAGTTCAATTCCCTGTCGAGTCAACCCAATGACTTGGAAAATTGATACTTGTCACTTCCTAGTTTAGCACTCTGCATTAATAGGATAGGGCATGAACTGGTTAGCTCAGTGTCAGGATAATGTGACTGGGTAGGATATCGGCTCATGGTGCTGGTGGCCTGATTAACCAATGCGGTAGCACTATAACGTTGCCATGAGTGCGCACTGTCACAAGTCAGTTGACACATCCTGATATGAGCTCAGATGTTGCCAGGATGTAAAACCCCAACAACCAACCAACCAACCCTGTTACACTCCAAAGCTGGTAAGCACAGTTTCAATATATCTAACATTCCGGTAAAAACCTGACCCTTCCTGATATGACCTTAGATGTTGCCAGGACGTCAAAATCCAACAACCAACCGGTAAAAACCAAAATTAATTTGGCATGTTTTCACTTGCAACATCTCCAAATTTAACCCTTTAAACCTCTTATTAGCTTTATAGCCTCACCTGTTCCTGGTGGGAGTCGGGGCGGGGTGGGGGTTGGGGTGGGGCTGCTGCTTGTGAATAGATGGCGGGCGGGGGTGGGGGGTGGGGGGTTACTCAAGCAATGTCCCTTTGTTGGCTCCGTTGGTAAATTGTGTTGAAATTGATTAATTCATTAAGTTATCCATAATTTATCATGAGGTGTACCTGTTAGCTCATGTTAATGAATCACTCTGTATGTACCTGTACGCCTGCAGGGGTTGGCCTAGGTGTTGGTACTGTTATACCGCCTGGATGGCCTAGGTGTTGTAACTGTTAGACCGCCTGGATGGCCTAGGTGTTGTAACTGTTAGACCACCTGGATAGCCTAGGTGTTGTTACTGTTAGACTGCCAGGATGGCCTAGGTGTTTTACTGTTAGACCGCCTGGATGGCCTAGGTGTTGTAACTGTTAGACCGCCGGGATGGCCTAGGTGTTGTAACTGTTAGACCACCTGGATGGCCTAGGTGTTGTTACTGTTAGACCACCTGGATAGGCTAGGTGTTGTTACTGTTAGACCACCTAGATAGCCTAGGTGTTGTAACTGTTAGACCACCTGGATGGCATAGGTGTTGTCACTGTTAGACAGCCGGGACGGCCTAGGTGTTGTTACTGTTAGACCACCTGGATGGCCTAGGTGTTGTTACTGTTAGATCACCTAGATAGCCTAGGTGTTGTAACTGTTAGACCACCTGGATGGCCTAGGTGTTGTTACTGTTAGACCGCCCGGATGGCCTAGGTGTTGTTACTGTTAGACCGCCAGGATGGCCTAGGTGTTGTTACTGTTAGACCACCTGGATGGGCTAGGTGTTGTTACAGTTAGACCGCCTGGATAGCCTAGGTGTTGTTACTGTTAGACCGCTTGGATAGCCTAGGTGTTGTTACAGTTAGACAGCCGGGATGGCCTAGGTGTTGTTCCAGTTAGACCGCCTGGATAGCCTAGGTGTTGTTACTGTTAGACCGCTTGGATAGCCTAGGTGTTGTTACAGTTAGACAGCCGGGATGGCCTAGGTGTTGTTCCAGTTAGACCGCCTGGATGACCTAGGTGTTGTTACTGTTCGAAAGCCAAGATAGCCCAGCTGTTGTTACTGTTAGACCGCCTAGATGGCCTTGGTGTTGTTACTGTTAGACCACCGGGAAGGTCTCGGTGGTGTTACTGTTAGACCACCAGGATTGCCTAGGTGTTGTTACAGTTACTAGTGTTAGACCGCCTGCTTCGTTGATTGTGATTCTTTCATGGCAAATAACTACATTCAATTACAACTATCACATTCATGATTTATATATTCTGAAAGTAAAGTAGGCAACATGCATACACGTAGATAGGTCTATCTTTGCTGTATACTGTATTATCAAATTCCACAGCACACATGTATGTATGTAAGTATGTAAGTATGTAAGTATGTATGTATGTAAGTATGTAAGTATGTAAGTATGTAAGTATGTATGTATGTATGTATGTATGTATGTATGTATGTATGTATGTATGTATGTATGTATGTATGTATGTATGTATGTATGTATGTATGTATGTACGTACGTACGTATGTATGTATGTATGTATGTATGTATGTATGTATGTATGTATGCATGTGTGTATGTATATATATGTATGTATGTATATCTATATATTCTGGGTAATGTATTATCAAATTACACCGCATGTATATCCTATATATGTAAAGTGTAATTTACTATGCGAATATGAATAGTGAATAAGACCTGCTATAAATTACACATACCCCCCCCCCCCCACACACACACACACATAAATACGCACTCTCCCCTGGGCCATCACTGACTGACTGATTGACTGACGACAAAGGGGACCAGGAGAACAAAGTCACACCTCGTGCATAATGTCACACGTGGGGAGTGGTTGAATTGAAGGGTGGAGGGTCATTCAGTGACCAGACTCACTCAGCCTCTCATTTGTTTGATACCCGCAGGCCACCAGTGAATACACTACCGTCCCGCCAAGACCGGGGCAAAACCGGGCGTGGTGGCCTAATCGGTAGAGCGCGGGCCTCGAGTGAGGAAGGTCGGGAGTTTGGTTCCTCCTCAAGTCAAACCAATGACGTTAAAATTGATACTTCTCGCTTCCTAGCCTGGCGCTTGGCATTAAAGTTGCATGGTCTGATGGTTTTTAATTTCTGTTTTTTCTCTGCGATAAATATATTAGATCGATCACTAGTATCTACTTTACATTAGTTCAAAGTTACTTTTATCTTAAATGGTAAATCTTTTAGGTATTTTGAGTGCAAACATGGAAAATTAGTTTTGGCAAGCTTGCCAAAACTCTGACGACATAGATTTCTGCAGTAACAGGTTCTGTTAAATTGACTCAGTATTGCCTTCTACTCAGAACCAAACGCTTAATAAGTGCATCAGTATCTAAGTTAGATATGTCAAATCAAATCTAGATAATTGGTTGGGTTTTGAAAATTAGATATTTCATCGGACTATGCAGCTTTAATAGGATAGGGCCAGGACTGGTTAGCTCAGGGTCAGGATAATGTAACTGAGTGGGATATTGAGTAATGGTGCCGGTGGCCTGATTTCCCAGTGGGGCAGCACTATAAAGTATAAAGTTGACATGAGTGTGCACTGTCACAAGTCAGTACCCATCCTGATATGCCCTTAGATGTTTCCAGGACGTAAAACTCCAACAACCAACCGACTGTGACTTGTGTAAGCACACCGAGCACAACCCGCAGTGTGTTCAAAATGGTGGACATTTTAATAATTTGACTAAATTTCTTTGTCTTTTAAAAAAAATTGAAGATTCAAATTTCTCTGTGAAATCTGCGCAGTGATACCATTTTACACCATCACACCCAGAGTTGTACCTACACCACACATGCACGTGTTTGTTTGGGGTTGTACGTCCTGGCAATATCTAACTTCTGAGGTTATAATCAGGATGGATACACACACACAGATATATATATATATATTTAGTGATATATATACTGATAAATATACTGATATATATATACTGATATATATACACTGATATATACTGATATATACACTGATATATATATATATATACTGATATATATACTGATATGTATATACTTATATGTATATACTGATATATATACTGATACATATATATACATGTATACTGATATGGGATGTATAATTAATTATGCAGATATAAATAGGTGGAGTATCCTTTATTATTCATTATTTGCCATTAAGTTACTTCAATATATTATTAGCCAATCGCTGACCTGCCCGAATTTGCCCCGGTTGCCTACTACTAGCACCACCAATGGGCGCCTTCCTCGGCAAGCTCAGCTGGGCAGTCACTTCTCTACGCGATTTCAAACTTTTACTGGTATGCCTGTTATTGTGCTATGCCAAGACGCTCAATAAAAGTGTCTGACGCAACACTCGTCTGTATCCTTCCCTTCCTTACATAGCCCTACTTTATATATATATATATATATATATACTGATATATATATACTGATATATATATATATATTGATATAAATACTGATATATATATATATACACTGATATAAATACACTGATATATACATATAATGATACACACACTGGCATAAACATCTCCTGATACATACTTAAGTATACTGACATATGATATATACTGAGATGTCTGCATATATACACTGTGCACAGATGAAGACATGAAACACCACTCTTCAACCTCAGGCTGTTTTACACCTACAACCTTTGTTGTACAGTCGTCAGCTGCCGACGGTTAAGAATTGACAAAATCCTTCCTCCACACTAAGTGAATACCTTTTACCCACAGCTGCTGTCAAATCAAATCTGCACCAGTTACAACACTTACACCCAGTAACAACAGCTGATCGGATCAGACACTGCAGGATGGAGTAGATTCTCAACGATTCTGTCCCATTATAAAACCAGTTCATATAAACAATGCCATACACACGGCACTAACACCTCACTATCATGCGACTTCAATTTGTGGAACGCACAGAGTTTCTTTGAAGGTCTGTTGACGCCGTGTTCAATAAACATTAACTTGTTGAAAACCCAAGCATTTCAGTCGGTTAAGCAAATGTTCACGGTGAAGTGTTGGTAACATTGCTCATTGACAAATCTAGGCCCACACAGAAGGCAATGGGTGTAGAGCAAGCACCCTGTCAGCTTCGCGTGTGGGGAGGGGGCGGGGGGGGGGGGGGGCCTGGAGGAGCTGCTACCCAGGATGCATTGCGGGAGCTGTCAGTATTCAAGAAGGCTTAACTCTACGCTCTCTGCCCGGATTATCCTACACGTGTGTGGGTACAGTAGCAACCACATGGTGTTTAACACAACAAAGCTGAATTATTGGTATATTAAATGGTGCTTAGTGATACAATGCTGAATTTCAATTTTATTACATGGTGTTTAATGAAACAACACTGAATTATTAGTATATTACATGGTGTTTAATGATACAATGCTGAATTATTAGTATATTACATGGTGTTTAATGATACAATGCTGAATTATTAGTATATTACATGGTGTTTAATGATACAACACTGAATTATTAGTATATTACATGGTGTTTACTGATACAATGCTGAACTATTAGCATATTACATGGTGTTTAACTCTACAATATTGAAATGTGCATGTTGCCAGTAACATTTTTTTTTTTGTGACAAGTTTTTTATTCTGCCCATAACGTATAAGCTCCCGTGAGGGTGCTTGTTTTCAACGCTGGACAGCTGTGGTACTGGATTGGTCTGGTCCCGCACTCAGGAGTTTTTACCTGATCTTTCTCGGGCCAACCTTTGCGGTTTTGGGTGTTAGTAGTTTCTATATTAGTTTTTTTTTTTTAATTTTCAAGTTTTTTCCTAACCTGAATATGATCCTTAGTACTATGTCATTTCGCAGATGAACATACAGCCTGGGGGAGAGGTCCCATCCATTGTGGTTATACACCCGATCCTTTACCTGCCTGTCTTAGATAGTAGCACAGTGTTGCCAGCATCCTGACCTTATCGGCAGCGCCAAGGGGGAGGCTGTGTTTGTATGGTTAGCCTTTGTCTTTACAGGTTTGCAGAAGCATGACCGTGGCCTGCTGGTTCTGCTTTGGTTTGTGCAGTACACATACCCAGCGGCCAGCGCCCTATGGTGATAGTCATTTGAATTCCTTAGTATTCGTTGGGCTAGTTTCCGTATTGTAATATTACATCTTTTCTGGCTTCTTTTGCTATTTTTGGCAGAAACACTGAACTGCCGTGACTGAGCAGATCAGGTGAGATATTGTTTCTTCAGTAGGTGGTTGTGTATTATGTTTTCTTTAAGGACCTTTTATAGTGGTCCATGCTTTCGATTGCCCATTGTTGTGTGGGTTGATTATTCCAGGCATGTGCCGCCATGGCCAGTACACTTCTCTCATACATTTTGGTGTTACTTATTGCTGTCAGTAGCACTGGGGCTGCCATTTGCCTGGTGTTCCTACGGGGGGTTGCTGTGTAGCCTGGTTTTGTGGTGTAATGGTGTGCCAGTATTTTGAGGTGCATTTCCCTTCTACTCGTTAGTAGTGTTGCATTGCATTTTTTGTGTAATTTGATTGTGGGATATCTTTTGTTCACCTGAAGGCATACTTTGAGGGCTCTATTTTGTAGCACCTGTAGTTTGTTTAATAGTTTTGTATTTCCTCCCATGTATACTACATCGCCATAGTCAAAATAGGGGAGGATCATGCCTTTATATATTTTAATTGCCATGCTTTCAGTCATGTAGTATCTCAGTTTAGCCAGTAGCCATATTTTATGGTTTAATTTTTTGATAGTATTTGTTATGCAGAGGTCATAATTTAGGTGTCTGTCTAGATCCACTCCCAGATATCAGTAGTTGTCTACTTGTTCTAGTTCGGTGTTTCCATAATACCTTATTTTTCATACTTGTAGGCACCAACCTGGTACCACAAAGTACTGTTTTTGATTGCTGTTGTTTATGGTTATCTTAAAGTTGGCCACTGATTAGTTTGTTAGAGATGATTCCCGTTCCTTTTTCTATTTCTTCGGTTGTTTTGCCTGCAGCATATTCCACAGTGTCATCTGCATATAGTTGGATGTTTTCAATTTCTAGCCAGTTGTTTAGATCGTTAATATATATATGAGGAAGAGAAGTGGCCCCAGGACTGACTCTTGGGGTACTCCGCAAGTTATCTTTTCCTCAATGGATATGGATCCATTTACTGTGGTGTATTGCTTTCTGTTTTCTAGATAGCTCGCTAGCCATTTTCCTGTTACTCCCGTTATTCCCATTTGGGTTAGTTTGCTCCTTAGGATAGGGTGGTCCACCGTCTCAAACGCTTTGCTGAAGTCTATGAATGCTGCACCCACTAGGTTCTTTTTATTGATACTGTTTGCAATATCAGTTATTAAGTTAGCAATTGTTTTTATTGTCGAGTGGTATTTTCTGAAACCGCCCTGTTTACTGTTTAATATTTTGTTTTCGTTTAGGTGGTCCATAATATGTCTATGCATTATTTTTTCCATTAGTTTACCAGGCAGTGGGAGTATGGAGATCGGTCTATAGTTTCCCAGTACCTGTTTATCCCCTCCTTTGTGGAGCGGTGTTACTTTGGCTAGTTTCCAGCAGTCCACATAAGTACCTTCTGTGAACGATTTGTTGTATAGCTCACATATAAAATCTGGGATGCATCCGAATGCATCTTTCAATACTATACTCGAGGTATTTTCAATGCCCGAAGGCTTGTTGCAATCAATTGATTTTATGAGCTCACTTATCTCTTTTATTGTGGTTGTGCAATCTCCAATGTCTGTGTTTAATTGTTGCGCTTTTGTGGTCCAGTTTGTGTTGAATTGTTTGGATAGTTTATTGCCTATGGTTGAAAAATGTTTGTTCATTATATTAGCAGTATCGTTGTTGCTGATTTCCACCCCCTCGTTGTTGTAAAGGGTAATCCATTCTTTATTTTTATTATTTGGTATGAGTATTTTCACATTATTCCAGAATTTGTGTGAGTTTTTTCCCCATTGCTGGTCTTGTTTGACAATGTACCGTCTTTTGGCTTTTCTCACTGATTTCTGGCTACGATTTCTTGCTTTGTGGTAGTTTTCTATGTCTAGTAGTTGCTCGCTTGCTTTGGCTAATTTGCCTGTTTTATATTTGTCCATAATTAGGTTGATTAATTCTGGGGTTACCAATGGGTCTTGGTTGTTTTTGATTTTAAGTTTTTTTATTGGGCAGGTAGTGTCCAGATGCTTTCTGACTTCCCCAATGATATTGTTCCATTGGTCATTTACACCTATCTCAGTTGGAAATGGCAATTTAATTTTTTCTTTCAGATGAGTTTCTAGTGCCTCTTTTGTGTAGTTTTTGTATGATCTACCCATACGGGGAGTAGTTTTGTTTTTTGTTTTTATTTTCTTTCTAGTAACATATATCAATTCATGATTGCTAATGCCCCAGTTTCTTGTTCCTGAGGTGTGGGTATGATTCGAGTCTGATCTAATAAGGATATTATCGAGTGTTTCACCCAGCTTGTAAGCACACTATTTTTTGCTGCTTACACTTGCCTTTGTTAGTTCTCTAGTGAGTTGTTTGGTTTTGTTGTTGTTTGTAGAATATGTTGAACTCCCTAGTCCGATATTCCGTTGACAGTTTACGCCACCCCATGGGACGGATGTCATTAAATTGTCCGACATGAATAATTAATAGCAATGGAGACTGCTCTAGTCTGCTGTGTGGCCTTGCTCCTGGCAATATTAACTATGCTTGTGTCAATTACCAGTAAATTGTCAGGATTTTCAATTGGGATAATTACTGGAGAAGTGGGAAAATAGTTACTGAGTGTTGTAGACCCTGCGTTCCCTGCTTATTTAAATCGATTAGCTGAGTTTTCCTCTCCTCCTCTGTAGCTTCCGGTTTCCCACACGAGGTAGTGTTGGAAGCCACATAACCTATGAACTGCTAGTTCTGCCTGCACCCCCCCCCCCGGATTTTGTTGTTGTTGTTAATAATTAACAAAGGCTCTGCTAGACAGCATTCACTAACCTCGCATGGTCTGGCCACTCATCAAGTAGTCTCTTACTTCTTGGGTGACAGTGTCCCTTCTTTACCGGTAGCATCGAGCGGCTGTCTACGTCACCTTTCTCATCATTAAGCTTGTCTCATTATTTTATTGGTTATTCTGATCAGGTTTCTCAAAATAAGTTCAAATAGTCACCATGACCACGAACAAATGAGCACCATCTTCCTTTGGTAGGGTTTAACGCACGAATGCGAGGAAATTACTCGCTAACTAGGGTTGCTAGGATACCGCGCCCTCTGAGTTTGTTGTCAAATGTTATGGTATTTTTTGCCTAGCTTTGTTTGTACCCATCTACACTGGATAAAATGTTGTAAATAAGGTAGTATTTTACTTGTCCTTACTAATATTGACTGATGGTTTTCCTAAGCTAACTTAACAGAATGCAGGGCGATCTTAACTAATTCTTCCCCAAGAGTCACTCGTCGTTCAATTCTTACTACCTGACTGTTAGCCAGCTATGCTTGGTATCTATTTCTGGCATGTCAACTACTTAACCATGCCTCGTTATTGTGGAAGTAAAAGAAATAACTATAAGTTGAGTAATGGGTAGTTCTAAGCCAGTTTGCCAAATGCTACTCTGGTAGTCAAGTTAAATTCTACCCTGGCGCTCATAGAGTGTTTCTGCTAAGGCTGTTGACTTCTTCCCACGGAAAAATATGATTCTTTTTGAACATAGGACGCTGACGTACCTTTCGTGGTGACTGCCTGTCAGCACCTGCTCACTAGCTTCCTGGGGTCCAAGGCGAGCACACCTGCAGCTTCTCTACTCAGCCTGAAATTTACCACCCCCTCCCACCCGTGCTTTGCTTTATTCTTCAAAGGGCTGCTCATCAAGGTTGCTTCAGTGAGGAATTTCCCTCTGGTTTTAACTCGGGTTACTGGGCCCCTTAATCACAAAGAACCTATCAGTTAGTTTCGGCCTGTTCATCATGTCAGACATACATGGTCAGAGTTGTAATGCATAACTAAATTAGTAACAAGTAGTAGTCTCTGTAGGGGTTCTCACTGTGCGCGCTCTACTCTTTGAGGGCTTAATATTGAGTGTTCCTACCCACTGCTGTGATCTTATGTAGGCTACTAGCCGCTGTACATACACTGAGCTTGGAGACAGGCAGTAACTGGAATCCATAATGTGGAGACAAAGAGTCCTCACTGTGTTCATTCAAGGTTGTATGCTCTGGAGTTATTATGTGCTTCCTTTCTTGGGAATATCTCACCCATGGACTGGCAGTGCCTGGACCCTAAGGAATGCTAGTGACATTGACTCTAAGGTGTGGTAACTCTAAAGCTGAGATTCCTTACACGCGGTATGCGGTCTGCGAATGCGAATGCGAATGCGGCAAAAAATTGAAACACCTTGAAGTCAATGGGCTGCAACCCTTACATGCGGTATGCGAATGCGAATGCGAATGCGACAACTCGATCGGTCCCTGTAGCGATCGGTCCGGCATGCGGTATGCGGCACGCAGGGTGTGAATAGAAACCTGAGTCTGTTGTGTCCATTAGTTTAACACTAGGAGAGGCGACTGAGCATTACGGAACGGTCACGCACAAGGCTTCTGAGTGGAAACATATGGTAGTGGTGGTGGTGAGGGTTCGGGTTGGTAAAAATGCTACCAGAGCCACAAAAATATGAATACTTATCTATAATTTGGTAATTATAAAGGTAGGAACCTCCAGGTGACATACCAAGAGTTACATAGATATACATGCCATATTAGGCCATGTACAGTGCAGTATTGAGTATACTTGTTTATTTTTATTTTTTAAATATAGCCAGTCGTGTGCCGCATGCCGCATGCCGCATACCGCGTAGAAGGAATCTTCCCATTCGCATACCGCATGCCGCATACCGTGTGTAAGGAATCCTAGCTTAAAGCTAGCATTCCTTACACACGGTATGCGGCATGCGAATGCGGCATGCAAATGGGCTGATTCCTTTCACCCACACCCACACCCACACATAGTGTCAGGTTTCTCTACCACTGTTTTCTATGCAAACGCAGCAGCATTCGCATTCGCATGCCACACCGATGGCTACATGGAACGATTCAGTTGCTGCATTCACATTTGCTTTTCTTCTCGCATGCTATAGGATTACAAATGAGGGTATGTTCCCTGTATTACGCTGGGCTAGCACTGCATTACCCCTACTGACTTGTAACTTTGCCCTCGTAATAAATCCGATATCTGTGCACTATTTCAGTCTCCAGTATTATGAATTATTAGCATATTAAATGGTGTTAGAACTGGTGTTTAAATCTACAATGCTGAATTATTAGTATATTACACAGTGTTTAATGATACAATACTGAATTATTAGTATATTAAATGGTGTTTAACTCTACAATGCTGAATTATTAGTATATTACACAGTGTTTAATGATACAATACTGAATTATTAGTATATTAAATGGTGTTTAACTCTACAATGCTGAATTATTAGTATATTACACGGTGTTTAACTCTACAATACTGAATTATTAGTATATTAAATGGTGTTTTAACTCTACAATGCTGAATTATTAGTATATTACACAGTGTTTAATGCTACAATGTATGTATGTATGTATGTATGTATGTATGTATGTATATTACATGGTGTTCAATGCTACAATGCGGATTTATTAGTATATTATATGGTGCTTAATTTTCCAATGTGTAATTTGTCTTCGTTCCATTGGATTGTTCCTGTGATGAGTGGACACTAATCGAGACAACACTGACCTGAAGACATAGTTGTCCGTTGAACAAAGGTACTACTATTAAGTACAATAGTTACATTTTATTTTGTTTCAGTTAACTGGGCATTGAACCCATGACCTGCCACACTGGAACTTAATCGGGCACTATATCCCCTCGATCATCCAAAGTTGAGAACTTGTGATTTCCCTAACCGTTCTTAGGAATATAAACCCCAACTAGCTCCTCAGTTATTCGCCCGTTTGCCACGATTTAATATCAACGTCGGAAAAATTCTGGAAATTACTCCATTAATCCGTGCTGATAACATGTTAGTCACGCTCCCCCCCCCCCCCCCGATCACGTGGTTTGGTCTGTAGTCACGTGATGTACATTTAGAACCATGGGTAAGAGGCGCTCCAGGGTGTAGCTACGAGATCATCACTTTATACCCCCTAACTGAACACTTGATCAATTAGCCACCCAAGAAAATACGCAATTTTGTTTTATCTGAAGCTATTATTTTCGCGCCACTTTTGTTGTTGCGACTCGTCATAAATTTGCATAATCCGATGATTTTGAGGGTGTGGCATTTTATATAATAAATATACATAATATATACATGTCATTTTTCTTTGCTTTGTTTGGGTTTTACGTCCTAGCAACATCGATGGTTATATCAGGATGGGTACTGAATTGTGACAGTGCACAGTCATAGCAACTTTAAAGTGCTGTCTCGCTGGGAGACCAGACCACCAGCACCATGATCCAATATCCCACTCAGTCCCATTATCCCGACATTGAGCTAACCAGGCCTTTCCCTATCCTAATAATGCTGAGCGCCAGGCTAGGAAGTGACAAGTATAAATTTGGTTAGTCATTGGTTTTGACTCGGCTGGGATTTGAACTCCCGACCTTCCACACGGGAAGCCTGCCCTGTACCGATTCGGTCATATGTTGGTGTTTCAGGTTATGTAATTTCATCAAAATCATATACATACAGAAATAGTTACAAGCATCTGAAAATTGTTGGACAAAAAAGCACCATTCCTGGACTTTTAGAGGGGGCTGTAGCATTTCCAGATAATATTTGCAAAAATATCCATTTATAGCTATACCACACATATACAGTACGCATTACTGCACACCACCACGTAGAATAGCAACGCGAACCGGGAACCAGCTGTATATGTGTGAAATGGATACACCCACCCCACACCACCACTCAAGGATGTTATCTACATCCGCAGTTTTGTATTAAGATAAATATGAGTATTCCATTACTTATGGATGAGCCAAGCTGCCCCGTGAATAAATCACCCCCCCCCACCCCCCTCATCCCCCCCCCTCATCGCCCCCCCCTCACCCCCCCCCCCCACATCGGTTTTAGACTAATATATATAGTCGATCTCCCGACGCCTGTAAATAGTGAAATAGTGAAATAGAAATAGTGAATGGTAGACAGGAAGTGTGAACACTTATTTGTCTCTAAACCTCGTGGGTATATATCGTTGCATGCACCGAGCGCGGTGGCCGAATCGGTAGAGCGCAGGCTTCCCATGCGGAAGGTCGGGGGTTTGAATCCCAGCCCAGTCAAATCTATGACTTTAAAAAGTTGATACTTGTCGCTACCTAGCCTGGCGCTCAGCATTAATAGGATAGGACAAGGACTGGTTAGCTCAGTGTCAGGGTAGTGTGACTGAGTGGCATATCGGGTCATGGTGCCGGCATGGCTAGGAAGTGACAAGTATCAATGTTTACATTATTGGTTTGTTGTTGTCTTTGTTGTTGTTGTACTTCCTAGCAACATCTAAGGTCATATCAAGACGGGTACCTACTTTTGACTGCGCACTCATGCCAACTTTTACAGTGCTGCCCTGGGAAATCAGGCACCATGAGCCAATATCCCACTCAGTCACATTATCCTGACACTGAGCTAGCCAGTCCTTGCCCCATCCTATTAATGCCGAGCACCAGGCTTTCAAAGTCATTCAACCGGGAACCGAAGACCCGACCTTCCATACGCAAAGCCCGCGCTCCACCGATTAGGCCACCGGGCCTAGTGTCATTTGTTTGAATCGACCAGGGTTCGAATCCCACGATCTACCAAAAACGGGAATCGGACGCTCAACTCATTCGATCATCCTCTATGGTCAGGAGAGGATGTATTAAACAGCACTATCCCCCCACCCCACCCCACCCCCATTTTTGTTTTTGTTTGTTTGTTTGTAATTGGGGGTTGGGGTGGGGTGGGGTGGGGTTATAGAGTACTCCATAAAAGAGCATTTCCCGCTGGTGCCCGGCGGTGAGAACATGCCAACACAGCCGCAACTCACCGTGTCCTAGCGGGAGCACCAGCGCACAAACAAACAAACATTCGGGGTCGTCATATTTCGCTCGAGACCGGTGTCGCGTCGTCCAGTTTCCCCTTGTTTATTTCCACTCGCCGCATGGTGTTGTAAACAGACGTGGAGCGCTTGTTGTTTCAATCTGACCGCCATATCGCAGCTCTCTCACTTCAGATATATCACAAACAAGCTTAGGCGTTCTGCTCTGCCGTGTCATTTGACCTTGAACGCCGCTCTCCTCAATGTGTGGTTGTTGGAATTTTACATCCTGGCAACATTGAAGGTCATATCAGGATGGGTACTGACTTGCGACAGTGTACACTTATGGTGATTTGATAGTGCTGCCCCACTGGGAATTCAGGCTGTGAACACTATGACCCAATATCCCACTCACTCACATTATCCTGACACTTAGCTAAAGCCCCAGTCACACATACCCGGATCAGGGGCCGGACGAGCCCCGGACCGCCATCCAGGGTGGTTCAGGGTGATCCGTGGCTCGTCCATGGCGACCTCCACTGATCCTGCCTGATCCGTGGCTCGTTTGGCGCCGTCCGGGCTCAGCCCCGTATGTTTTAAAATGTTTAAAACATCCAGGGTGGTCCGCGGAATTTTGCGATGCGGGCTCAATCCAGCATGATCCGGGGGTGGTCCGGGTAATTCGGAGGTGGTCTGGGGTGGACCGGGGCTGTCCGGGGGTGGTACGGGGTCAATTTGAGCCACGGTTTGGCCCTGACCATCTTCGGACTATCCAGGACTGCCCCCGGCCTAGCCACGGACCACTCCCGGACTGTCTGGGGGTGATCCGGGATAGTCCGGGGGTGGTCCGGCCTCGTCCGGGTTAGTCAGGGGCCAGTCCAGGCTCGTCCGGTTCGGGGGTGGTCTGAGGCGGTCCGGCCTTTGGTCCGGGGCTCGTCTGGGAAGGTGTGACTGCGAGGCAAAAATCGACGAAAACAGTGATTTTATCCGTGGCGGTCCAGGACAGTCCGGGCCGTTGGTCCGTGGGTGGCCCGGCTCAAAATCCGGGGCTCGTCCGGCTATGTGTGACTGGGGCTTAACCGGTCCTTGTCATATCCTATTAATGCTGGGCGCCAACCTAGGAAGCGACAAGTATCAATTTTGTAAGTCATTGGTTTGGCTTGACCGGGAATATAATTCCCGATCGCATGCCCCGGGGGTGGGGTGGGGGGGGGGGGGGGGGGGCTGCGCTCTACCGATTCAGCCACCACATCCGGTACCTGCTCAATGAGAATTGTGAATTATGGTGGTTGGTTTTTGGAATGTTATGTCCTGCCAACATCTAAGGTCATATCAGGACGGGGACGGTGGGAGAGGCGGGGGGGGGGGGTTAATCTGTAGGATAAATTTATTTAGAGTTCAATAAAGATCTACCTAAACATCTTCTATTAATAGCCATCTTTCATATATCAGATTGGTTGGCTAAGATATGAAGACAAATGTGTCCTAAAAAACTAAACTGAGAATTTAACAGCGTATGGGTAGTCTGTAATCATTTGCCACACATTTATTGGCAGAATGGAATCCGCCAAGGTCATATCAGGACGGGTACCGACTTGTGACAGTGCGCACTCATGATGACTTTTATAGTGCTGCCCCACTGGGAAACCAGGCCACCAGCACCATGACCTGATATCCCACTCAGTCACATTATCCTGACACTGAGCCAACCAGTCCTTGTCCTATCCTAATAATGCCGAGCGCCATGCTAGGAAGCAACAAGTATCAATTTTAAAGTCATTGGTTTGACTCAACCAGTGTTCGAACCCATGACCCCACAATCTACCAACACGGGAGATGGACGCTCTAACTCATTCGGCCATCCCGCCTGTTTTTTTTCTGTATGAAGATTGCTCACGGCCATTGACAATGCATTGGGTTTGCCGATACGTGCAGTGCAAAACTTGAATTTTATTCAAAATTAATAGAAATCCTGAACCCTAACCGTATAAATTTAATATAATCTGTTCATTGAATATGTTTTCTATCTGTGTTCCAAGCAGTTGGTTTCTAAGTGGTGTGGTTTTAGAGATATTTCACATTTTCTGTATGAAGATTGCTCACGGCCATTGACAATGCATTGACTTTGCCGATACGCGCAGTGCAAAACGTCAATTCTATTCAAAATTAATAGAAATGCAGAAGCCTAACCTTATAAATTTAATATAATCTTTTTGTTGAATATGTTTTCTATATGTGTGCCAATTGGTTTGTTTCTAAGTGGTGTGGTTTTAGAGATATTTCACATTTTCTGCCATTGAGTTTGCAGTGTGACTCTGTGTCGTCCTGCAGCCAAGCTGTGCGCACACTGACCTAAATACCTATGCTGACATCACATGAAATAGGTCTATACAACTTCAAGAAAAAGCTCCCTTCTGAATATTCACATTGACAGCTTGAATAAACTATACTCCCAACACACAGATGACAGACGGGCTTCTTCTCTCCGCCCACTCCTACTGGAGTACTGGAGTGCTGGAGTGCTGGACACTTCAGACCGGTGAGAGATGGCAGCCGTCCACTTCAGTGTTCAAGGACATGCCCAAGTGCACTCAAGGTCAACGATACCATTGCAGCTCAGTATTGTCCGTCGCAGAAAAAAGTTATCACCTTTTGATACAAGCTCATATATGTAGACGCGTTAGTCATTAGCCTCCCCCTTGGGGGGGGGGGGGGGGGAGGTCGGTATAAAATGGCCAACTTTGGAGATATTTGAGGTGCAAACATGCACAATTAATTTTGATAAGCATGCCAGAACTCTGATGCCATAGGCTTCAGCAGTAACAGGTTCTAGTACTGGTAGTAGATTGACTTGGTATTCCCTTCTATGTGGATACAATGCTTAATAATAAAAGGCGCATTACTTTAGTATCTAAGTTAGATATGTGGGGTCAAATTTAGATAATAATGTAGTTTTGGTTTTGAAAATTTGATGCATTTGTTGGATTATGCAACTTTAAAGTTGCATCGTCCGATGGTTTTGAGTTTCTCTCATTTTCTCTCATATTAGATTGTTCATTATAATGTACCTTAGTTTAGTTTGAAGTAACTTTTATTTTAAATCGCTAACTTTTGAGATATTTGAAATGGAAACATGCTAAATTAATTTTTCCAAGATTGTCAAAACTCTATCACCATAGGCTTCTGCAGTAACAGGTTCTCTTAATTGACTCAGTATCCCCTTATATGTGTAGTGGTCTGCACTGACCTCTCAGGCAAGTAACCACATAGACAGGTAGGCGTGGGGAGTGTGTTGATATCAGGGAGCTTAGGTGGTGTAATGGTTAGCACACTGGCCCGGAATGCAAAGAGATGTGGGTTCGAGTCCCACTCTAGGCACAGTATTTCCCATTTTCATCACCCCCATGACACTGGTTGCCGTGACCATGATCCTATACAAGCTATGCGCTGTATATTGTAGAACTTACCCTGTGTATGTGTAAGTGCATTGCCTGTATGTATGTAATTGTAAGCATTACAAGACTTACAATTCCAGGGGGACGAGTGTAGTGGTCTGCACTGACCTCTCAGGCAAGTAACCACATAGACAGGTAGGCGTGGGTAGTATGTTGATATCAGGGAGCCTAGGTGGTGTAATGGTTAGCACACTGGCCCGGAATGCAGAGAGATGTGGGTTCGAGTCCCGCTCTAGGCACAGTATTTCCCATTTTCATCCCCCCATGACACTGGTTGCCGTGATCAGGACCCTGTACAAGCTTTGCGCTGTATGGTTGTTGAACCTACCCTGTGTATGTATGTGTTAGTGCATTGCCTGTATGTATGTAATTGTAAGCATTACAAGACTTACAATTCCAGGGGGACGAGTGTAGTGGTCTGCACTGACCTCTCAGGCAAGTAACCACATAGACAGGTAGGCGTGGGGAGTGTGTTGATATCAGGGAGCTTAGGTGGTGTAATGGTTAGCACACTGGCCCGGAATGCAAAGAGATGTGGGTTCGAGTCCCACTCTAGGCACAGTATTTCCCATTTTCATCACCCCCATGACATATGTGATGACGAATGTTTAATAAGTGCACCAGCATCTTAGTTAGACGGGATGGCCGAATGAGTTAAAGCATCCATCTCCCGTGTTGGGAGATCATGGGGTCATGGATTCGAACCCCGGTTGAGTCAAACCAATGACTTAAAAATTGATACTTGTTGCTTCCTAGCCTGGCACTCAGCATTATTAGGATATGGCAAGGACTGGTTGGCTCAGTGTCAGGATTATGTGACTGAGTGGGATATCAGGTCATGGTGCTGGTGGCCTGGTCTTCCAGTGGGGCAGTACTATAAAGTCACCATGAGTGCGCACTGTCACAAGTCAGTACCCGTCCTGATATGACCTTAGATGTTGCTAGGATGTAAAACAACAACAAACAAACAAACAATCTAAGTTAGATATGTAGAATAAAATCTAGATACATGTAATTATTTTAGTTTTGAAAATGTTATGTTTTCATCAGCTTTAAGTAAAGACACATCACTTCTACCAAATCCATTTCACTTGGATGCCCCCCCCCCTCTCCCCCATCCACCCCCCCCCCCCAACCATCAACCCCGCCCCAAACATAGAACAAACAGAACTCTCACACAAGAAACCGGATATAGAAATATTCCTTGGTTACACACTCACATATTTTCCCATTTTTCATCCGCTCTGAGATTTTACCCGAGAAGGGCACCCCCACCCCCACCCCGACCCCTACCCCCACCCCGACCTACCCCACCCGCATTGCAATGCCACACCGTGGGGCCTAAAACACATGTCACTGAAAGTCAACCCCACATCAAAGAGGTCAGCTCGACTTATTTCGCCTAGAGCGAGTCTGGTTTTGTTTATATTTGACTTATTTTCCCCCCTTTTTGTTGTTTTGTTACACTTTGAGCGACATAAGGCGCCTTAAACGTGGTCTAACGCCTCTCCCTGATGAATACAATCTGATTTTGCCAATTACACTTTTGTCGCCTTGCTCCCCCATCCTCGCACCCTCCTCCCCCCGCACTCCCCCCCCCCCCACCCCGGCCCACACCACCGCCCAACCGCAGACGGTGACATCCACACCGAAAGGTCGACGTGAAGGTCAACCTGGCCGCCATGTTGGATTAGCCGAGACTCACGCGCAGTGAGCATGGACCAAACGTGTTGAGCTGGGTGATAGCGTCATCACAGGGCTGTCTAAATCTGTGTCATCAATAAGTTGTCTAAAGCGGTGTCATCACTGGTTTTCTGACCAGACGGGATGGCCGAATGAGTTAGAGCGTCCGTCTCCCATGCTGGTAGATCGTGGGTTCGAGTCCCGGTCGAGTCAAACCAATGACTTTAAAATTGATACTTGTCGCTTCCTAGCCAGGCGCTCGGCATTATTAGGATAGGGCAAGGACTGGTGTGCTCAGTGTCAGGATAATGTGACTGAGTGGGATACCAGGTCATGGTGCCGGCAGCCTGGTTTCCCAGTGGGACAGCACTATAAAGTCGCCAGGAGTGCGCACTGTCACAAGTTGGTACCCGTCCTGATATGACCTTAGATGTTGCTAGGACGTAAAACAACAACAAACAAACAAACAAATCACTGGTTTTCTAAATCTGTGTCATGTTTGTTTGTTTGCTGTTGTTTTACATCCTAGCAACATCTAGGGTCATATCAGGACAGGTACCAACTTGTGACAGTGCGCCCTCATGGCAACTTTATAGCACTGTCCCACTGGGAAACCAGGCTTGGCACCATTATGCTGACACTGAGCACACTAGTCCTTGCCCTGTCCTAATAATGCCGAGCGCCTGGCTAGGAAGCGACAAGTATCAATTTTTAAGTCATTGGTTTGACTTGACTAGGGTTCAAACCCACGACCCCACGATCTACCAGCACGGGAGTCGGACGCTCTAACTCATTCGGTCATTCCGTCTGGTGTAAATGACTAGGTTGTCTAAACCTGGGTCGTCAATATGTTGTCTAAATCTGTCATCCATGAGTTGTCTAAATCTGCACCCTCACCAGGTTCTCTAAGTGTGTGACATTGACAGGTTGTCTAAATCTGCCTCATCAATAAGTTGTCATCACTGGGTTGTCTAAATACAGGGTGGGTGTAACTGTATAAATCATACAACTTTAAAACCACCCCACAGTGGCAGTTGACCAATCACAGGTGGCGCCATGTGAGAGAAGCGGGAACTAAAAGACATATATAGGATATATAGTTATACTACTAAAATATAGCCAGGATGGAATATAACTGAAGAGCACATGTCTTTGTTTATATTCCCATTTTTTCATTATAGAGCGCATGCAAACACAAATACACACATATAATATATATACCATATATGTCCCAATAGAAGCAGGCTACCCAATAGAAACACACCTACCATTTCAAGATTGAAAGCGCGCACAAATTTACGATCATATTCAGACTGAATGCACATCAAATAAGACAATCCCACTTTATTTCAGATGCATAACAAAAACAAATAAAAATTTATGTTCATATTCAGACTGAATGCACATATAATATTGATTGAAAGCACACACAAATTTACAATCATATTCAGACTGAATGCACATAAAATAAGACAATCCCACTTTATTTCGGAGGCATGACAAAAACAAATCCATGAAATTCTTTAACTTTGAATAGACGCGCATCCATGTCTGCACTCGCGCAGTGCGCATCTATTGGGACATATATACGGTATAGTTGTGGGAAGTGCTTTGCAAACGAACAGAAACATCGGATCAAAATCGGGACTCGAACCCATACGTCGGTTATTCCAGGACCGGCGTCCTAACCCTTACACTATCTAAGCCCCCTGATGCAGTCATCCTACCCATGCCTACCTGTGCATGATGTGGCTCTTTACCTAGGTGAGTGCACCTGACTGCCCTGCCTTCGGTTCTCAGTACCCAGGACACCACTCTATTCCCTACACGAAGCCGACAGCGTGCTAGACGCGCAGCAAACTTTGCGCATGCTCAGCTGGCGCTGGTTAGCGGCGTTACATTTTCGAAAAAGAGCTGGGTACATTATTACACGTGTCAGGGGACCAGCGGGAACACGAACCCTAATCAGTACGGGCGAATCTACATCAGTCATTACGCCACTTGAGAGGTAGAACCGGAAAGAAAGAAAAAGAAAGAAAAAGAAAGGAAGAAAGAAAGAAAGAAAAGAGCAAATTCTAATATAAACAAAAATATTATAATTTTGTTAAGAGCGTGGAAAGTAAGAAAGAAAGAAAGAAAGAAAAGAGCAAATTATAATATAAACAAAAATATTTTAATTTTTTTAAGAGGGTGGAAAGTAAGAAAGAAAGAAAGGGCAAATTACAAAATAAACGAAAATATTAAGGTGTTTTTTTAAAAAGAGGATGAACAGAAAGAAACAGCAGATCACAATATAAACAAAAATATTAAGTTGTTTAAAAATAAAAGAGGGTGGAAAGAAAGAAAGAAAATTATAATATAAACAAAAATATTAAGCTTTTCTTTGCGGGTTTAAAAAAAAAAGAGGGTGGCGGGGAAATGATAGCTAGATGCACCCGGTGGGAATTAATGTCCACCCTGGAGGCAGTGAAATGATCCTACTGAACTGGTTGAATTTAGATGCCCACATTATAATTGAAAGACACAATTTGACATACCCATAGGCATGCGCAATAGTCCGAGTAGTCAGTGACAAGAACTAGTGTGGTCGATAGCAGCTCACATTACCACCACTAACACGCCCTCTGGCAGCAGCAGCAGCAAGAACTAGTGTCAAGGATAGAAGCTTACTTGTGTACCATGCTGCATAGACCCCATTCAATGTTTATAAAACATTGTGTATGCGTGTAAAGCTTGGCTGCAGAATGAAGGCACACTGGCATTGAGTTTGCTGGTACGCGCAGTGCAAAACGTTTATTTTATTCAAAATTAATAGAAATGCAGAACCCTAAACTTATAAATTTAATATAATCTGTTAGTTGAATATGTTTTCTATATGTGTTTCAAGGGGTTTGTTTCTAGATGGTGTGGTTATAGAGATATTTCACTTTTTCTGAATGAAGATTGCTCACGGCCATTGACAATGCATTGAGTTTGCCTATATGTGCAGTGCAAAACGTCAATTTGATTCAAAATTAATAGAAATACAGAAGCTTAACCTCATAAATTTAATATAATCTGTTCGTTCAATATGCTTTCAGTTTGTTTCCAGGTGGTGTGGTTTTAGATATATTTCACTTTTTCTGTCTGAAGATTGCTCACGGCCATTGACAATGCATTGAGTTTGCCGGTATGCGCAGGGCAAAACGTCAATTTTATTCAAGATTAATAGAAATGCAGAACCATAACCGTATAAATTTAATATAATCTGTTCGAATAAGCGTTTATAAATTATAGTATTACACTAAATTATAGAGCATTTCCGCCGCCAGCTCGCCCTCTGGCAGCAGTGGAAAGAACTACTCTCATGGGTAGCAGTTCGCTAGACAAAAAAAACACTTTATGAAGTAGTTGCAAGAACT
Source organism: Branchipolynoe longqiensis (assembly GCA_030323885.1). Classification (NCBI taxonomy): domain Eukaryota; kingdom Metazoa; phylum Annelida; class Polychaeta; order Phyllodocida; family Polynoidae; genus Branchipolynoe; species Branchipolynoe longqiensis. The sequence continues at coordinate 71,664,167 of CM059193.1, forward strand.
ACTGTTGTGGAAAGCAGCAGCAGCTCACTACGTCCTGATATGACCTTAGATGTTGCTAGGACGTAAAACAACAATAAACAAACAAACAAACTGTTGTGGAAAGCAGCAGCAGCTCACTACGTCCTGATATGACCTTAGATGTTGCTAGGACATAAAACAACAACAAACAAACAAAACAAACAAACTGTTGTGGAAAGCAGCAGCAGCTCACTACGTCCTGATATGACCTTAGATGTTGCTAAGACGTAAAACAACAATAAACAAACAACAACTGTTGTGGAAAGCAGCAGCAGCTCACTACGTCCTGATATGACCTTAGATGTTGCTAGGACGTAAAACAACAATAAACAAACAAACTGTTGTGGAAAGCAGCAGCAGCTCACTACGTCCTGATATGACCTTAGATGTTGCTAGGACGTAAAACAACAACAAACAAACAAAACAAACAAACTGTTGTGGAAAGCAGCAGAAGCTCACTACGTCCTGATATGACCTTAGATGTTGCTAGGACGTAAAACAACAACAAACAAACAAAACAAACAAACTGTTGTGGAAAGCAGCAGCAGCTCACTACGTCCTGATATGACCTTAGATGTTGCTAGGACGTCAAACAACAACAAACAAACAAAACAAACAAACTGTTGTGGAAAGCAGCAGCAGCTCACTACGTCCTGATATGACCTTAGATGTTGCTAGGACATAAAACACACAAACAAACAAAGCAAACAAACTGTTGTGGAAAGCAGCAGCAGCTCACTATGTCCTGATATGACCTTAGATGTTGCTAGGACGTAAAACAACAACAAACAAACAAAACAAACAAACTGTTGTGGAAAGCAGCAGCAGCTCACTACGTCCTGATATGACCTTAGATGTTGCTAGGACGTAAAACAACAACAAACAAACAAAACAAACTGTTGTGGAAAGCAGCAGCAGCAGCTCACTACGTCCTGCTATGACCTTAGATGTTGCTAGGACGTAAAACAACAACAAATAAACAAAACAAACAAACTGTTGTGGAAAGCAGCAGCAGCTCGCTACGTCCTGCTATGACCTTAGATGTTGCTAGGACGTAAAACAACAACAAACAAACAATCAAACTGTTGTGGAAAGCAGCAGCAGCAGCTCACTACGTCCTGCTATGACCTTAGATGTTGCTAGGACGTAAAACAACAACAAACAAACAAACTGTTGTGGAAAGCAGCAGCAGCTCACTACGTCCTGATATGACCTTAGATGTTGCTAGGACGTAAAACAACAACAAACAAACAAAACAAACAAACTGTTGTGGAAAGCAGCAGCAGCTCACTACGTCCTGCTATGACCTTAGATGTTGCTAGGATGTAAAACAACAACAACAAACAAACAAACTGTTGTGGAAAGCAGCAGCAGCTCACTACGTCCTGCTATGACCTTAGATGTTGCTAGGACATAAAACAACAACAAACAAACAAAACAAACAAACTGTTGTGGAAAGCAGCAGCAGCTCACTACGTCCTGCTATGACCTTAGATGTTGCTAGGACATAAAACAACAACAAATAAACAAAACAAACAAACTGTTGTGGAAAGCAGCAGCAGCTCACTACGAATGCCCCACCCAAAAAAAGTGTGTATTGTTGTGCCGGTTGAGGACATCCATCCATTTGGGTCTTCTACAGGACACTTCCGGTTTATTTTCGAGCCCACTTTGAGGTTGAGTCTGATGGAACCCTCATGCTCCATTCACACTCTCCACGCCGAGTCCTGCTCCGCCCTGTGTGTACACCGGCCCCAAACAGCCAGGCATACGGCTGGAGAGTGCAGCTCCCTCCCTCCACGGTAGGCCTCACATCCGTCTAAATTCCCCTTCCTAATTTCCGCACCACCCTTTTCCTGGCCGCACGTGTTTCTCATTTCTCCCGCCAGGGGGACGTAAATGATGAGGCTGTGCGCCTGCGCGCTGCTCTCACCCGGCCGGGCCGCGCTTGCGCAGCGCCGACTGACCTCTGAGTCCCATCTCCCCCTGGCGGCTGAGGAGTAAAGCAGCCTGACGCGCCCTCTGGTGTCCACCGCTGTAAATAGGCTTTTCTTTTACTAATAAACATAAATACACAATTTCCAGAGAAAAAATAAAATTGTTAAAAAAAATGTTAAGCAATTAAAATAACATAACCGATTATTTTGATGGGAAACCACATGGCATAACTATAAGTATAAGCATAGCACCAGTTAACACAGATTGGTCACGTGAGGTTTCACGTCACCATTTTTTCGCCCCCCCCCCCCCTCCCGCTCAACGACGTGGAACTGTTAATATAACGCCACGCTGGTACCAATACGCCCCCTGGTGGCAGGCGTGAAACCAGCGTCGGCGGTATAGGGGGCGCTTTGATCAAGCGCCTGTGAAATCGAAGCGAGGCTGGGGGTGGGGGGAGGGTGGAGAGGCAAGAAGTACTTGTGTGTGTGAGGGAGGGAGGGATGGGGAGAGGGAGGGAGGAAGGGATGGATGGAGGGGAAGAGGGATGGAGGGATGGAGGGGGAGAGAGAGGGAGAGGGATGGATGGAACGATTGATGGAGGGGAAGCGGGAGGGAGGGGAGGGGGGCAGGGGGAGGGAGGGGTGGGGAGATGTGGAGAGGGATGGGAGGAGAGGGAGGGATGGATTGAGGGAGAGAGAGGGATAGATGAAAGGGTAGAGGGAGGGAGTGAGGGATGGGGATTGAGAGCGGAGGGGGAGAGGGAGGGAGTGAGGAACAGAGGGGAACCGAGGGGAAGGGGAGGGGGGAGAGAGGGAAGGAGGCCAACTGGAGAAGCCCACCCGGATGCTAAAAGTTGCTTAGATAATCATAATGTTGACCAAATACCCCAAACAAATAATAATATATAGTTAAACCCACTAAAATAATGCACAGTGATGTGTCTGTGGCAGAATAAATGTAATGTAGTGACACTAGATATTGCTTACTATTACACCATATACACAATATGTCTGTGGCAGAATAAATGTACTGTAGTGACAACTGACATTAGATATTGCCTACTATTACACCATATACATGATATGTGTTTGTGACACAGTGTGACAGAGATATATCACACTCTCCCGCCAGAGTGTGATATATCTCACACTCTGGCGATCGAAGATCAGAGGCGGCTTACTATTACATATTAGCATTACACCATATATATAATATATGTGTTTGTGGCAGAGTAAATGTAATGTGACATCAGATCATGCTTACTATTAGTTTTACACCATATATATAATATATGTGTTTGTGGCAGAGTAAATGAAATGTGACATCAGATCATGCTTACTATTAGTTTTACACCATATATATAATAAATGTGTTTGTCGCAGAGTAAATGTAATGTGACATCAGAGGTGGCTTACTATTAGCATTACACCATATATATAATATGTGCGTTTGTGGCAGAGTAAATGTAATGTGGCACCAGAGCCTGCTTACTATCAGCATTACACCATATATATATAATATATGTGTTTGTGGCAGAGTAAATGTAATGTGACATCAGAGCCTGCTTAAAATTACACCATATTTATATTATATGTGTTTGTGACAGAGTAAATGCAATATGGCACCAGAGCCTGATTACTATTACACCATATATATATATATATAATATATTTGTACGTCGCAGAGTAAATGTAATGTGACATCAGAACCTGCTTACAATGACAGTGCCGGATGAGTTTGTGGGGACCGGTCTTGTTTAGAGCAAGATCTATGACGCACAATCCACCCGGAGGCAAACCAAATGTGTTCAACAAATTACCAGCATGGGCGGAAAATGACATGTAAAGAAAACAATAAAGTAGGACAGATATATCGACCATATGGGGGCAGACAGGACGCCAGGGACGGTCCAGCCTCAGTCAGCCGGCATGGAGCCGAGATGTGTGGGTACCATTATATATATATATATATATATATATATATATATATATATATATATATATATACATGTAATAATTCTTACGTATGCTAACATGTAGAGAATGATAGAGACAGACTTTAGTCAGTCTTATCAGCCAACATGGCTGATAAGACACTTCAGCGGAAGTGCCGTGTACAGCCCCCCCCCCCCCCCCCGGTTGGGGGGTGGGGTGCAGGAAGCCGGACCCACCCCACCCAGAAGGGGGGAGGGGTAGTAGCAGGACACTTACAAGTTACAGAGATTATTACACGCGATAACAGTCTTATCACTATCCACTAGTAACTTGCAAAAGCCAGCAGCGCTTCAACACTTTGCAAGCAGCTTTTATGAAATGCACAACCACACAAAATAGCGGCGGTCTTTGTCGCATTCCGACCGACAGCATGATGATGATGATAATGATGATGATATATATATATGTATATATATATATATGTATATATATATATATGTATATATATACATATATATATGTATATATACATTAGTTTTGAAAGTGAGCAGAGTGACAGTTGGCTCATGGTGTAGAGGAGGTGGGGAGGAGAGAATGCCCACTCCGCAGTGAATAACATGGAAGTTACCCTGGTTAGAGAGAAACATTAAGGGAGTACCATTATTTATATCCACATAATAAATTATATAGTACTTATATATATGTATATTACTTATATATAGTTTAGTATAGTTATACGAATCTTATCTGGGTACAGATGATGGATAATTGGTGTTTTCCCGAGGTACTAGCCTCAGATAGTCGTGGGTCAGGGAGAAGGAAGCACATCCGCGTCCAGCAATCTTAAATACTTCCGATCATGTTTATAAATGGGCAGTGTGTAGTATGCATCTCTAAGGTCAACGCTGGCTAGCCAAGGGCCTTGTGTGACAAGTCTCTCACTGTTTCTAACGAAAACATTTGTAAATGTTTGTATTCTATGAATTTGCCAAAAAAGTTAGGTCTAACATCCCCATTTGGTTCCGGTCTTCAGAAAATATTCAAGATGAATTCCCCAGCAACGTGTAGTGCAGGTTCTATAATGCCTTTTTTGCAAAACTTAAGGACTTGATCGTTTAATGCTTCATGTTCTGAACCGTGAAACCTAAATGGAAATGATATTCTATTTTGAATAGGTTCTTCTATTAACGGAATCCTTACCCCTTCTCCTAGGCTAAGGATTGTTAAGTTATCTGTAACTTTATTCCATTCCGAAAGACGGTTGCTATTGTTTGAGTTGGCACTTCTATTTGTTCCCTGGGCGGGGGAACAGCTTCTGAGTGAACACCTTCTTGAAGGGCCTGTTCCCGTCTTTCCAGCAGAACGACTGCTTCTGGCCCCTTCCTCTGGCTTGGAAGCTGAAGTTGGTTCTGATCGGGCGCCTCGTTGGCTGGTTCTTCGGTTGCGAAAATCGTGCCTCAGCTTTTTGAAGCGGTTGGAGTTGCCGTCAGCCGATTTCTTTTTGTCAGTTTCCATGTGTTTTCCGCACTTGGAGCTGGTCTCCACTTGTTTGAACAAGTATTGTAGTTGTTCGCCGAACATCTTGCCCTTATCCAGTGGCTTGCCCTTAATAGGCTTTGGTGCTAGGAATAGTGTGTATTCATTTCCATCATTGTCCGTAATCTTTTTGGACCACACCACCTCTTTTCCAGCATCTGTGCAGACCACTTTAAAGATGTTTTCAAACCGGCTGTAGGAGAGGAAGTTGCTCATTGCTGTTAGTAACGTAATTCCTCTGTTCATATCATCACAGAGTGACGAGAATTTGTTCTGTGGCATCATCCTGTTGCCGATGGGCGCAATGGCTGTAAGAGCCGAGAGTACCCCTCAGGATCCATTTCTTTGATGGCGGATTCCGGAATTCCTTTAATTCCTCTGAATTACTCCACCATCTTGATTATTACCTCTGCTGGTTTGAAGGTGTTAAAGTGGCCTTGAATGGTCTTCCTCATGAGTGTTGTTATGTGTATTTTCTTGCTTTACACTTTTTTGTTTCTTTCCCACACGATTTAGCCTATTTGCCTGAGTGCTTGGTGTCGGAGTCTGAACTCGTTGTCGATGAGTCTGATGACGAGTTCAAAAGAGGAGGATTTGTGTTTCCTTCTCTTCTTAGACTTTTCCTTAGTCTTCTTCATGAGGGGCTTCTTTTTACGGGCTCTCATGTACTCATCTCCTTCTGAGGAATTGTCTCTCTTCTTGAGTTTGCGCTTCTGTGCAGACACAAACACCTATATACACATGCATATATATACATGCATATTTAAGGATACATATTCACATAGGCACACATATATACGGATAGTGATAAGACTGTTATCGCATGTAATAACATCTGTAGTGCCCCCCCATCCACATGGGTGGGGGGTCCCGGAGTCGTGGTTTCAGTTCTCCGCCAGTTTCAGTTCTCCGCATTGCTTCTGTGCATGCGTAAAAATCGAACAGCATCGTCTGTGCATGTGTCAACATCGAGCCAGATTCAAACCGGCGCCGATCGCCGCAAATCGCTGCACTCATACTGTCACTATAGTGTCAGTGTCATTGACCTTATAAATTTAATATAATCTTTTCGGTAAACATGTTTTCTATATGTGTACCAAGCGATTTGTTTCTAGGTGGTGTGGTTTTAGAGATATTTCACTATTTCTGTATGAAGATTGCTCATGACCATTGACAATGCCTTGAGTTTGCCGGTACGCACAGTGCAAAACATTATTCAAAATTAATAGAAATCCAGGACCCTAACCATATCAATTTAATATAATCATTTTGGAAAACATGTTTTCTATATGTGTACCAAGCGATTTGTTTCTAAATTCTAGGTAGTGTGGTTTTAGAGATATTTGACCTTTTCTGTATGAAGATTGCTCACGACCATTGACAATGCCTTGACGATGGTATTCGATTTTGACGGATGCGCAGAAGCGATGCGGAGAACTGAAACTGGCGAAGAACTGAAACCGCGAGACCGGCATGCACCGCTCACCTCCTGCGCGGGGCTTGACATTCCACTCGCTCGGTAGAAGGAGTTCAGAAGTTGTTGGAAGAATTATTACATATATATATACACATATAAATGCATACTTAAACATACTTATATGGATACACGTACATATACATACATATATTCATCTGCCAAGTTGACAAGTCTCATACAATGATCTTATGAGTTTCCAGTCAAATTACTCACATACACAAAACAAAAGTGTACATGCCTTTGTTAAATGTATTTGCTTACAGAAAATGGGACTACTTTCTTGTATCACGTCATCGCTGGCACTGGGCTCTGAATGCCCTGGTGGCAACAGCCCGAGGTAAAATAGAGTAAGTTATACCAGACATACCTGGGTATAGATGAAGAATAACTTCTGTTTTAGTACCGAGGGCTTAAGCTAGGATTCCTTACACATGGTATGCAGTATGCGAATGCGAATACGAATGCGGCAAAAAATCAAAAAGCATCTAAGTCAATGGGGGTGATTTCTTACACGCGGTATGAGGCATGCGAATACTGAATCGGTCCATGTAGCGATCGGTGCGGCATACGAATCGAATGCGAATGCCCATAGACAACAGTGTTAGAGAAACCTGACACTATGTGTGTGGGTGTGGGTGAAAGGACCCAAACCGTTCGCATACCGCATATCACGTACCGCGTGTAATGCCAGGTACACACCTACCATTTGTGCACACCCACCTACCATATACGATCTAAAACTGCCCATTTCGCACACAAAAATCGCTAGGTGTGCGCTCCCCACGCACACCTAGCGATTGCGATTCCCGACTAAAAACTCAGTTTTAGGGCTAAAACGGGCCGATTACGATTCGAAAAATGAATCGGCCCATTTTCAGTTTTAAGCGGGTCGGGTCGAGTCGGGAGTTTTAGTGCGTGAATCGTAAACGGTAGGTGTGCACTTGGCATTATAAGGAATCCTAGCTTTAGCCCCTGAGTAATCACAGTACAGGGCCCGCCCACCCTCTCCATGCAACACAGAAATAGTCAATAAATAATATATATAATTTATATGTGATGTATAACGTATTATGGCAGTATAAAGATTCGCAAGGAAATATTACTTTTTATTATTATTATTATTATTATTGTTATCCTTCATAAGATATAACACTGTACCGGTGGCGCCATCTCGCCCACCTTGCCTCCCCCGGATGTTGACCAGTGTCAGTTGCACCAGAGGATTTTTTTACGTATATAAATAAGGAATGAGTTATAATACATTTAGCTCATGTTATTACCCTCAACGGAAATAGGTAAACATTGACATGAACCGGAAAGACTTTAGGGCATGCAGTGATGCCTCGGTGTGATAACCCGGAAGTCACGTGGTTCCAAACTTCATTTCAGTCTTCCTACTCGTTAAATGTCTCTTTCAATAAATTCTCTATGTAGGGTGCCAGAACGGTTCTTTGCCAAGGTCAAACTAGACTGCATACTCGCTTTGTTGTTCAGGAGACTGGGCGGGGGGGGGGGGGGGGGGGGGGGGGGGTAGAGGCAAGGCGGAAAGCAGGGGGGTGCAGAGGGTGCAGAGGTTGGAGATGGGGGAGATGGGGGAGATGTTGGGGGAGGAGAGGGAGGAGAGGGTGGAGATGTTGGGGGAGGAGAGGGAGGAGAGGGTGGAGATGGGGAGAGGGAGGAGGGGAGAGGGAGGAGAGGGGCGGGGGGGGGGGGGAAGGGAGGGGGGGAGGGAGGAAATACGCGGAGAGGGAGAAGGATAGGGAGGGGGAGAGGGCGAGGTACGAGAAAGGCAGAGGAGAAGGGCGGTGGGGGAGGGGGGAGGGACGAGAGAGGGCGTGAGAGGGAGGAGGTGGGGGAGAAGGAGGGGGTGAGGGAGGAGGAGGGTAAGGGGAGGGGGGGAAGTAGAAGAGAGAGAGGGGGAATGAGGTGGAGAAGGGGATGAGAGAGAGGGAGGGGGAGAAGGTGGGGGAGGAGAGAGAGGGGGAGGAGAAGTAGTGGAAGAGGGAGAAGGGAGAAAGGAGAGGGAAGATGGATGGGGAGAGGAGGGTAGAGGTAGGAGAGGGGAGGGGGGAAGGGAAAGTGAGGGAGAGGGAGGGGGAGAGGGAGTGGAGAAGGAAAGGGAGAGGGAGAGGGAGGGGGAGAGGGAGAGGGCGAGGGAGTGGGGTAGGGTGATGGCGGGTATGAGTGCAGGTGTGACTGTAAGGGTGGGTGTGAGTGCGGGGTTAGTGCGGGTGTGAGTGTGGGTGTGAGTTTGGGTGTGACTAAGGGGCGGATATGAGTGCGCCTGTGAGTGCAGGTATGAGTGTGAGTGCAGGTGTGACTAAGGGCTGGTTGTGAGTGTGGGTGTGACTAAGGGTGTGGGGGGGTGCAGGTGTGAGTGCGGGTGTGACTAAGGGTGGGTGTGAGTGCAGGTGTGAGTGTGAGTACAGGTGACTAAGGGCGGGTGTGAGTGCAGGGGTGAGTGTGAGTGTGGGTGTGACTAACGGCGGGTGTGAGTGCAAGTGTGAGTGCAGGTGTGACTAAGGGTGGGTGTGAGTGTGGGTGTGACTAAGGGCGGGTGTGAGTGTGGGTGTGACTAAGGGAGGGTGTGAGTGTGGGTGTGACTAAGGGAGGGTGTGAGTGTGAGGGCCAATGTGAATGCAGGTGTGACTAAGGGTGGCTTTGAGGGCGGGTGTGTGTGGGTGTGAGTGCAGGTGTGACTAAGGGCGGGTGTGTTTGTGTGAGTGTGAGTGTAGGTGTGAGTGTGCGGACCTTGTGGTAGGTGTTGAGTAGGTTGGAGTGCTCCGATTTGTCCATGCCTGTTGCTATTACAAAAGCGCGTTACTGGCGCGCACACTGACACTCACAGATAACCTCACGCCTCAACTCCACCTTCTATTTCCTACTCCGCTTCTCCCTAAGCGCCCCAAAGGTGGGGAACAAGGGGGCGGGGGACTAACTAACCACCGCCAGTTTTGATACCAAATTAACCGCAGTTTTGATACCAAATTAAGTGTATATCACTTCATGGGAAGTGATATACACTTCCCATGAAGTGTATATCATTATCAAACACACACCCACCCTCCCATCTCCCCACCCCCTCCATACCCCCACCTTCCACCTCCCCACCCCATCCCTCTCCTCCCCCGATCTCTCCTCATCTCCTCTCTCCTCATCCTCCTAGACTTCCCCACTCCTCCTCTCGCCACTCCACCTCATCTCCCCCCTCCCCCTATACCTCCCACCCCAAGCCCCATTATCCCCCTCGCTCTCCCCATACCCCCACTCCAAGCCTCATTCTCCTTCTCCTCACCCACTCCTCTCCCCTCATCCTCTCCCTACCCTTCATTTTCCCCACCCTCCCTCTCCCCACTCCTCCCTATCTCCCCACCTCTTCCCTACCCAACCCCATCCCTACCCAAGCCTCATTCTCACCCTCCCTCACCACTCCTCTCCCCTCTTCCTCTCCCTACTCACCCATCCCAAATCCCACCCTTCATTTTTGCCCACGCTCCCTCTCCCCACTAATATCTAGACGGTTGGTGTGTTATGTTCACCCATGGTAGCTTTATAGTGCTGCAACATTAAGATACAATGCTACAATATATCAGCTCACTCAGTCAACATTGTAACAGAGAGTCAAATCTGACATTTAACTCACCCGATTCAACGGCCGTATGATGTTGTCACTCATGGTGACTTTATAGTGTTGCCCCACTGGGAAATCAGGCCGCCGGCATCATGACCCGATATCCCACTCAGTTACATTATCCTGACACTGAGCCAACAAGTCTTTGCCCTATCCTTTTAATGCCGAACACCAGGCTAGGAAGCGACAAGTTTCAATTTTAAAGTCATTGGTTTGACTCGAGTGGGAACCAAACTCCCGACCTTCCACACGCTAGGCCCACGCTCTGCCGATTAGGCCAACGCGCCCGGTGTTCAACGGTCGGACTTTTACAGTAACCAAGACTGGTTTGAAACAAGCAGAGGTTTGGAACCAGCAAACTGTTTGTCGACTGTAGATCTTGAAGGTTAGTCTTATCGGGCGTAAAGGGGGGGGGGGGGGGGGGGAGATTTTCCATTATGGTGTGTGTGTGTTTTAAATTTCAATGAACAAATGCTTTGTGTTTTTGTTGTTGTTTTTTTTATTGATAAAAATTTAATATTTTTAAAATTGTGATTTTAGAACAATCGACTGAATATCTTGAAGGTTAGTCTTACCGGGGTGGATTTTCCATTATGGTGTGTTTTTAATTTAAATGAACAAATGTTATTTAATTATTTTTAATTAGTTTGTTTTTTTGTGTATTTTTTAATTTAAATAAACAAATGTTATTTATTCATTTAAATTGTCTTTAGATTCTTTTAAAATTGTATTTTTAAAACAAATCGATACTCGCGCTATCAAGTATGATTTTTTTTAAACCACCTCAGTGAGGTCGACAGCCCGGAGCGGCTGTAGACATTGAATTAACCTGACGTTTAAACTACCTGTCTGCCCTGCCAAATAATAAATCTGCTGGGTGTGCGCGTGCGCACTGGGCTCAATGTCGGCTCACACTGATCGGCCAGGTGCTGTCGGTGCAGATAAAGTAGACATGACACTCTTTACACTAGCACTATTACTGTGAAATAGAATTCTTTGGGGGGGGGGGGGGGGGGGGGGGTTAGGTCATAGCAATATGCATGGGTCACATCAGGACGGGAACAAATGTGAGCCAATGAAATAGAATGATGCAAAACTGAACTGATTCAAATCACAGATAATTGAATTCCCGCGCTGTAACTAAGTGTAAGCAAAGACAATATGCGATAAGATGCGCCACTCAGGGCTTTCCCATGAAATACAGCAAACAAGGTAATTGGACGGGTCCCCGAGCCCAGCCTGACTGCTGTACCATTGAAACAATGGGACAGGTTCCCTACCACCCTTCACCCCCCATACTGTTGTACTATCAAAGACAGTGTACAATAATTAGTGTATTATCTCCTAATATTAATAATGAAAACAATATTATGACATAGTAAAGTTCAAACATACTTTAATCGCTTTAATCTGTGCCATACATAAATAAAATGTGTGATAAGAAACCTACTACTAAACCTAATCATAGACAATGCACCTTGTTTGCCGTTGGGTGGCAGCACTGCATGATTATTTCAGAATGTCTTCTAATTGAAAGCGCTGAGTGGCGCGTCTTATCGTACATTGTCTTTGGTGTAAATGATACATGTATACATCTGGGTGGTGGTGGCCATTTGCGCATGCGCTAATGCGCTGTCACGGAGAGGTGCACCTCCCCGCCCCCCCCCCCCCCCCCCCCACCCCCCCCCCCCCCCCCCCACACACACACATACACTTTCACTGTCAACCCCTGCCCGCCAGGCACCAGCCCACTAACCTATCAGGGTGTGACAGTTGATGGGAGTTGACAGCACCACCGACGACAGTGTCGCCACCCTGACAGCCTGACAACCTGGTGGCACCCTGTGACAAAGTGGATCATGTTCTGTAAGCCGTGAGATACCAGCAACAGGCGTGTAAGAAGAGCCGGTGTGGCAGTAAATCGCAAACCCCTGGAAATTGCACACCCCAGGGTTTGCGATTTACTAGGAAATCACAAACCCCTCCTGGAAATCGCAACCCCCCCTGTGTTTTGTAGCATGTATCACCACAAGCATGGCAGCTATAGGCCTATGTTTGATTTAGAACTTCTACCAGATCTGGGGGATAAAATGGATTCAAGGAGGATCAAGATGGATTATTTGATTAGTTTTGATGTCATGCTGTCACAGCAAAGGCCTTTTCACTGTTATTGGTCACTCACAAGAAGGATAAGGGACCAGATCAATTTTTGTCAAAGATACTAAACTACAACATTAAGAAAAGCCAGCACAACTTCTTTAAACACTTTGAACTAACAAATATCCAATTCCTACAAAACTGTCAGTCACTTTGCACATACATAGGCTGCTAAATTTCATACTTTTCAAATGAAGAAAATGAGAACAAGTATCCAGCAATGGTTAGCTATGTGTGAATACCGCCAATCCCCGCGAAGCGGTTCGGCAACGACGATAACGCTAGCTCCATTCCTCGCGCTGTGCGGTAGCTGCTCTTCAGGTCGCCAAAAGGAGGGTTTTCTACATTAACTCAGGGTTTCAGGACATAGAGCACATATTTATCTACATCCTCATTTTTTAATTGTTTCAATTGGATTAATTGATTATTTTAAATGGATTAATTGATTATTTTAAATTCGATGTCTGTCACAGCAAGGGCCATATTCACTGCGCACAAGAAGGATAGGGGAGCAGGTCAATCTTTTGTCAAAGATACTAGACTACATCAATAAGAAAAGCCAGTACAACTATCTGTATCATTAAACATCATTAACATGGGGGGTTTGCGATCTCCAGGGGGGATATGTGATTTCCTAGGAAATCGCAAACCCCCCATGCCCATATATGGCATGGGGGTTTGCGATTTCCTAGGAAATCACAACTGGGGGTTCGCGATTTACAGGCTTTGCGATTTCCTGCTACACCGGTACATTCTCAAACCGCGACACCGGGCCGAACCACGTGGGCGGTAACTACCGCGCTGCACACCAGGAGGCGCCACTTCTAAAGTTGCGCAGTGCTATCAAATTCTTTTCTCAAAACCAAAACCGTAATCTAGATTTGGTTCTACACACGAAGAGCTCTTTTTCCAATTCATGATAAACGCCAAATTTCTTTTTTTTAATTTTTAAAGAAAAAAAAAAGAGTTTGCAATGATTTGGCGCTTATCGTGTTTTCGACAATAATGTCCTAATATAATGTCCTAATATATATATATATCTATATATCTAAATATATATCTATATATGTGTATATATATAGTAAAACCTCCCTATCCCACCACCTCCACAGATCGACCACTCCCATATATCGATCGCTTTATTTGGGCCCCAACAATACCATTGTAACAATATTGTAACTCTCCAAACTGACCACCTCCCTAAATGAACCACTTAAAGTCGGTTCCAAGGTCGGTCGATTTAGAGAGGTTTTAGTGTAGATCTATAGATCTATAGGTCTATAGATCTATAGATATATATGTCCACGTTGAAATTCTAAATGCTTCTCAACGGGTACTGTCTATTAAATTGACTTAATATTCCTGCTATGCAGCAATACATGTTCAATAACTGCACCATCATCTAAATTGGATATGTAAGATCAAATGCATTGGAATATTTTTAGCAAAGAACATGTTATGGCTCTTTCGCTTATGCAAATTTCCTTGAGTATGTTTCATCTTAGCATACAGCTGAGATAATCAAAAATAAATAGAACGCCACACGCTTATCTCTTCACTTTTAGTCCAAATTATTATTTTAATTATCAAAGTATTATTTAAAGTGTCATAGTCCGATGGTTTTGAGTTTCAAACATTTTCTTAGATAAATACATTAAGTTGATTGTTATAATATACCTTACTTTAGCTTGAAGTAACTTTTATTTTAAGTGGCTAAATTTGAGATATTTGAAGTGCAACCATGCAAAATTAATTTTGGTGAGCATGCCAAAACTCTGACACCATAGCATTCTGCAGTAACATGATCTATTCAATAGACTACATCACGGTTCCGACTGCGCATGCGCTGAAAACGGCCGTGGGAGCAAAGCAAAGGCGTACGGCCATTGAGTTTGCCTATATGCGCATTGAAAAGTGTCAGTTTTATTCAAAATTAATAGAAATCCAAAACCCTAACCTTATAAATTTAATATAATCTTTTTGTTAAACATGTTTTCTATATGTGTTCCAAGAGGTTTGTGCCTAGGTGGTGTCATTTTATCAATATTTTACTTTTTCTGTATGGAGATTGCTCACTGCCATTGACAATGCATTGAGTACTCTGGCTATGGCTCTAACACTACTCTGAGTGCCTAGATCTTTCTAAATCTAAATGCACATGGCATAAGATGTGCTGATTATATTGATGTAAATGCAATGCTGGATAAAAGATTAATATCTTAATTTATTATGTATATTTTTTTAGTTAGTATTGTATGTTTCAAACAAGAGCTGAAATGAGCTGAAACTAGCACATTTCATAGCTGCACCCAGTGTATTAGCATGTGCCATGTGCTTTTGGGGGGCTTGTTTTGCTCTGATGCATCCCACAATGCACCGCGCCACTGGAACCGTGATGTAGTCTATTGCCTCAATATTCCCTTCTGTGTGGCGACACATGCTTAATAAGTGCATCAGTATCTCAGCTAGATATGTAGAATCAAATTTAGATCATTGTTTTGGTCTTGAAAATTTGATGATTTCATCGGACTATGCAGCTTTAACCCACTGATCTCATGTCATACTAATCATTTTCAGTGAATCAATTCATTTCTTGGCGATTAACTCGGAAATGAAAATAAGCTTACACCAACCAAAAAAAAAGAGGAATATAGTTTGGAGGAAAGTGATGCATTGAAAGAGACCTTGCTGATTGGGTAGTTTAGACGTTAAATATGGTGGTTGTTGATTACTGTGTCACTTGAGAATGATTAAAGTGTCAGTAACTTAGAGAGGATCACCCGGTGTAAAGATTTCAAATTCCCCCCATATTCAAGTTCCCCCCCGGGAACTTGAAAACGTTTTCAAATTCCTCCCAGGGGAATTTGAAAACGTTTTCAAGTTCCCTCCCTCGTTTTAACTTTCCCTCCCCCCGGGGAACTTGAAAACGTGCGTAAAACTATACCAACCACCCAGCCTCCCCAGGCCCTCTCAGAGGACTGTGGTTGGGCTCCTTAGGCTGCCTTTTTCCTTCCCCCCACCTCCCCCCTACCCCCCCTGGAAATTGTCTGGACATTTTTTATTTTCCGTGAAATTTTCAATTTGTTGTGCTTTTTTGAATAATTAAAAAAATATAGAATTTTTGTGTGAAATTCGTTATTTTCGTGAAATATACATTTTTTGGTGATTTTTTTATGTGAAATTGTTCGATTAACAACAAATCTTTTTGGGAAAAATGTTGGTGACTACTATTACTATTTTTCATAAATTTTCGATCTTTTTAAAACTTGTACATTTTTGGGGAAATTCTTTATTTTTAAAACAATTTTAAATTCCCAGAGGGGGGAATTTGAAAATAGGGGGAGGAATCTGAAAACTGTTTTTAAGTTCCCCCCCAGGAATCTGAAAACGTTTTTAAGTTCCCCGGAGGGAAGTTGAAAACGTTTTCAGATTCCCGGGGGGGAACTTGAGAAGGGGGGAAGTTGAAATCGTTACACCGGTGCAGTACACACACCACGTGACCATGACAGACAGGCGCGAGTAAACTATCAAACGGGGTCGTCATGGCAATTAGTAGCAGTGCCGTAAAGCTGTATAATTTGATGAACCATTAAAAGGTCTTATCCAAAACAATGATCTCAACTTTAGTGTACACATCCAACTGAGATGTACTCAGTAAACATTTACCTTAGATGTTGCTAGGACGTAAAACAACAAACAACACTGTTGTTGCTGTTGCAGTTTGGTGCTCCTGTGTTACGCTGCTATGCTGGAAAATGGCTAAATAAAGCCCGTGTCCAGCATTTCGGTGTGCACACCAAAATTAATTTGGGCGTGGTCTCACTTGAAATATTTGCTAAGTTAACTCCTTAAAATAAAATAAAATAAAATAAAATAAAATAAAAGTAACTCTAAACTAAGGTAAAGTAGATTATAATGAAAAACCTAATGTAAACAAATCACATGTCCTTTATTTCGGTGTGCACACCAAAATTAATTAGGGAATGTTCCCACTACAGATATCTCCTGAGTTTTGTTGTTGGTATATTAGTTGTTTAAGCGGGGGAAATTTCAATCGCGGACGATTGGTCTTCCTCATTCCACTGCTCCTTGCTGTATCCTAATAATGCAGAGCGCCTGGCTAGGAAGTGACAAGAATCAATTTTTAAGTCATTGGTTTGACTGGACCAGGATTCGAACCCATGATCCCATGATCTACCAACACGGGAGACGGACGCTCTAACTCATTCAGCCATCCCATCTGGTTAACTCGTTAAAATTAAAAAAAGAAACAGAAAACAAAAAGAAACAAAAGATAAAAAGAAACAAAAAACTGAGGATTATTATAAAGAACCTAATATATATATATATATTTTAAGAAACGGCAGAAATTCAAAACCATCGTCACATTTATGCTGGTACCGTTCTGTAGCAGTACAATTCCTACGTGTTTTTTTAATGTTATTAGGTGGGTGTGGGTGTGGGTGAGTGTCGGTGTGAGTGTGGGTGTGGGTGTGAGTGTGAGTGTGGGTGTGGGTATGGGTATGGGTGTGGGTGTGGGTGTGGGTGTGGGTGTGGGTGTGGGTGTGGGTGTGGGTGTGGGTACAGGTGGGTATGTTGTCAACGGTCACTAGTGGCAAGTTTGGTGTCCCACTTTGCGTGTGGGTGGCCCACTTAGTGCCAAGCCGGCTACTTGGGCGACACCTGGCGGGGGCTCTAGACAGTACCTCACCTCTCGGGGGAAACCTCACACTGTGGCAGGCCGAGAGGCTATTGTCCTAACACTGTAAGTTCTAATACTGGTAATAGTACTGTCCCACTACACCATTGTGGTTCCTGGAACAACGCTCATTAATGAGCAAGTCCCATCACATGGATAGACGAGATCACTGTTCCGACTGCGCATGCGCTGAAAACGGCGTTGGCAGCAAAGCAAATGCGTACGGCCATTGAGTTTGCCGATACGGGTAGGGCAAAACTTCAATTTTATTCTAAATTAATATAAAGACATAACAATTTGGCATAAACATGCATGCACACATACAATATAATGATCTGATGAATATATCTAAGACAAACTAGCCATAGTTAAACATTTTGAGCTAAGAAACATACAATTCCACACAAAACAATCTTATATCCACATCACCATTATTAATTCTTGTTCTAAATATTAAAAATGCCAAATGTGTCAACAGACACTTGCTTCAGAGAAATATATAGGCAATATCTGACTAACCCTACTCATTTTCTATTCCTACATATGTCATTAACCATAGGATATAAATAAAAACATGAATAAAATAAGTAAAACTGACTGGCTATGGCTCTAACACTAGTCTGAGTGCCCAGATTTGTCTAAATCTAAATGCACATGGCATAACATGTGCTGATTATATTGATGTAAATGCAAAGCTGGATAAAAGATTAATATCTTAATTTATTTTAAAAAATGTATTAGTTGGTATTCTGTTTCAAACAAGAGCTGAGATGACCAAAATTTCATAGCTGCACCCAGTGTATTAGCATGTGCCATGTGCTTCTCGTGGGTTTGTTTTTCTTCCACGCATCCCACAATGCACCTAAAAAAGAAGACTAAACCATCGCTCTTGGGTTTGTTGTTGGAATTTTACATCCTGGCAACATCTAAGGTAAAATCAGTATGGGTACTGACTTGTGATAATGTGCACTCATGGAGACTTTATAGTGCTGTCCCACTGGGAAATCAGGCTGCCAGCACCATGACCTCATATCCTACACAGTCACATTATCCTTATACTGTGTTAACCAGTCCTTGTCCTATCCTAGTAATGCAAAGTGCCAGGCTAGGTAGTGACAAGTATAAATTTAGTAAGTCATTGGTTTGACTCACCTGGGATTCGAATTCCCAACCTTCCACATGGGAAACCTGCGCTCTACCGATTCAGCCACCGCATCCGGTCCATATAGAGGGACCGGGCGTGGTGGCCTAATCGGTAGAGTGTTGGTCTTGCATGGGGAAGGTCGGGAGTTCGGTTCCCGGTCAAGTAAAAAAGACAAACAATGACTTTAAAATTGATACTTGTCGCTTCCTAACCTGGCGCTCGGCATTAATAGGATAGTGCAAGGACGGGTTGGCTCAGTGTCAGGATAATGTGACTGAGTGGGATATTGGGTCATGGTGCTGGTGGCCTGGTTTCCCAGTGCGGCAGCACTATAAGGTTGCCATGAGTGTGCACTGTCACAAGTCGGTACCCGTCCTGATATGACCTTAGAGTTACCGGGACGTAAAAATCAAACAATCAAACAAACTCCATACGGAAGGAGATATCGACTTTATTCATGGGCTGATGTAGATAAAGGATTCACCCGGTACTCGCAGTATACGGGTGAATACCAACCCTATATAAAAACGGTTGAAAAAGCGGGTTAATGAAAGCCTAATTTCACAATCTAAGAAGCAACATTTATTCTTTCTAGATGTCTTCATGTTTACCCGCTACTTCTGAGTTGGAAAATATAATAAAACATATACTTTAATGCAATTTAAAAGTGAAATCGATGCCGTTTTCTGGACGCCATCTTGTCTTTTTACATTCTCTCCCATTTCACCAAATCTGTGCCAATATATGTAGCCACTTGATCATGGAACCATAGTTTCTACTTCATGTTCCATACTAAAGTATCTCCATCACAGCCCCCACTTTTTAAATTTGTTGCTGTTCCTCTGTTATCTCCAGTCAACCATATACGATGACAGAGACAGCCCAGGTAAAAATGTAAAATTTAAGACCTAAATGCACTGGGATTGGTCCCACTGCTTCACTGGTCACAGATGGTCCAGTGTATTATTAACAACCCCACCCCAACAACATAATTCATAAACTCACATAACTAGCTAGATTAGAGTTACACTAGAATTTTCCTAACAAACCAACATTTATATACCTAACTGCAACTGAACATTCAAACTTAGTACAAATTTACCAACTGAATACAGAAGATAACTTCTGCTTACATTCTAAATACTATGTAAATACTCACATTGATCTGACTAATATTGATCTGGTTATATGACACTACTGTACCATATTGTTATGGAACTTTTGGGTTTCAGAATTTCATTGTGTTACATGGTGCAAATTGTCTATTCAACAAGTATTGTACACCTTATTCTACATACCTTTCGTGTAAATAACCCTGAATTGAAAAATGGCTGGAAGACCAGTGCTTTGGCACTGACAAAAGACTTATTCAGCAGAATAAACATATTTACCAAAAAAAACTTTTAAAAAAGAAGCTATTTTCGCTCGTATTTAGACTACATTGTCGTTCACCCGTGTACTACAAGTACCGGGTGGATCTTTTATCTAGGGCTGATGATGCCCACGGGCAGCCCCCACTACACACTGCATACATTCCAGTCACAGACAGTTGTTCACTGTAGTTATACTGCATGTAGACATTCAGTGCGGGGCAGTCGGACATGGGCAAAACAAATGTCTACTGCTGTACACAACATTGCCTTAAAGGCACCCGGTATAGACTAGTCACACGTGTACCAGACATGTTCTGAGACAAATACTCTCACCAGGACAGCTCTGCAAGGAATTCTGTTCCCCTTTCTCTCTCTTTTGATCTCTCTATATATATATATAAGCATATATGTGTATACATTAATATTATCCCTGTAAAATAAAACATTTAATAAACAACACATATTAACGGAGTGTTAAAGCTGCATAGTCCGATGAAAACCACATTTTCTACACCAAAGCAGTCAGTTAGATTTGATTCTATATATCAAACTTAGAACTGATACATTCATTTATTATAACTTGGTGTTCTTATGTTATCCTGCTATGCTCGTGGCGGGGTCCTTCAATTAAAAAAAAGTCTTTATCTAGCATTTCGGTAGGTTTCCAATTTGGTAAGCTTCCATTTCCAAAGGCTATGTTTCCAATTCAAAATAAACTAAATTACCCCTATAAATTAAAAGTTAATTCAAAATAAACTATGGTAAAGTAGATTATATAATGACCACCATAATATACTTATATCTAAAAAAATTATAACAAATAAAAAAAATTAAACAAATTTAACTTGGCAAAAATCTCTGAAATTAAAACCATCCCGTCCTGATATGACCCTAGATGTTGCTAGGACGTAAAAAAATAAATAAAACAAGCTTAAAACCATCGGATTACGCAGCTTTAAACACTAAGCCCAGCCAAATAAGGAACTCACCAGGTGTGACGAATGCCTCCACGGCGCTTGACCAGTGTATCCCATGATGCACCACGGTGAACCCGGCCTGGCTGACCACCTCCCCCTGCTGGGGGGGCAGCTGCGGCACCTGGAGCTGGGTGGCCGGCTGGTCCTGCGGCGGCAAGCGGTGGGGGTCCTTCCCGACCCCGCCCTCCCCGTCCCGGTCCCCGGTGCCCCGGCCACCGCCCGCCCCATCCCCGTCTCCGCCGCCCCGGCCCCCGCCCCCACCCCCGCTGAGAGCCCTATCCCCTAACGAGCCCATCAGGGAGTGTCTTAACGACTTGGGGAGCGGAAGGGCGCCATTAATTAAAGTGGCACTTCTTTGTGGAGAGTTTGTAAAATTGACCCTACTGCTACTGTTGCTGTTGGTGATGAGTATGGGGTGTACAACAGGCGCAGGGTGCTGTGTGTGTAATTGGTCTGTTGGGTACTGTTCTGAAGGATCTTTCTCCTTCTGGGCTTCATGATGCCCTTGTTGGTATCGTGGTAGCTCCCCCTCCTCCTCACCGTCCTCCTCGTCTTCCTCCTCCTCCTCGCTCAAGCCGACCGGCCTCGCCCCTCTCCCGCTCCTCCTGCCGCTCCTCCCCGGCCACATGCCGGCTATTCGCCCCGGAGGCATCCCCTGCATAGTCCGGACCGGGCTCACGGGCCGCCCGGGCCGCCCGGCTCCCACACAACCTGCCGCCCTCGGATCACAGTTGGGCACAAACCGAAGCTTGCCGTCTCGACTCTTCACACTCTCCTCCGGTAAAGGTTCCTCCACAACAACCACTACTCTCTTCGGCAGACCCTTCCCTGCTCGACTCACAATCACAGCGGAGGAAGCGTGTGGACTCCTAACAAGGGAGTCTGGTTTCCCCACTCTGTCCCGAAGTGAAGTTCTTTCGGGGGTGTCCTTCCCCGCCGAAGACAACGCCTCGCGGGGCAAGGCTTTGTATATTAACACAGTCTTCTGTAGCTTACTCCTGTTAAATTTAAACCGCGCGTCAAAGTCTCCCGCTTTGAACTCTGGGTTGCGTGACCAGTAATCGTAGGCATCCTCATCCTCTTCTCGGTAATCCTCATCCCTTTCGTCGTCAGGCTGCGGTTCGAACATGGCGTCCTTCGGGTTCTCCTCGGCGTCGCCGACGCCGTAATCATCCTCATCCTCACTGGCGCGGTACATCTCGTCATCAGCATTGTCGGCGCCTCTATTATCGCCAACCGCCCCATGGTGCTGGTGATGCTGCTTCTGCTTTTGCTGCTGCTGCTGCTGTTTCCCACCAGAAGTAGCCACGACCGCTGGCGCCGTCACACGCACCGGAAGTGACCGCTGGTGGAGGAACGCATAACCTTTTACCTCCTCCGGGGGCACGTCCTCACTGTCTTGGATCTTGCGGCGGAAGATGCCCTTCCTGGACCCACCGCCGCCGTGTCGGCCTCTAGTTCCGGTACGCGGGAACCCGCCGCCGCCATTACCTCCATCACCGCCACCGCCATCGCCGAACGTGTGGTGCACGCCTCCCTGCATCCGGATCCTCTCCTTGCTGCGCACGAAGCGTATCCCTATGACATCACGCATCGCCTTGCTGTGCGACATCTGGTGGACCATCGCGTGGACGCCGTCGACGGCGTCGTAGTCGTATACGTCGTAGTCGGCGCCGACGACGTACGGCCCGTTCACGTTCACTGTCAGCAGCAGCAGCGGCACCAGCGCCACGGCCAGCGCCACAGACGCCACCAGGAGGCGCCGACGTCGCGCCCACGGCCGGAGCATGACGTCACCAGTGTCTCAGCCACACACACGCACACGCACACGCACACGCACGCGCGCACACCACGTGGTGGTCATGTGGACACGGAGCACGAACCGAGGAACTTACTCCAACTCAGTGAGTTATCCGTCAGTCAGATCATTATGTGACTGGAAGGTTGGTTGGTTGTTGGAGCTTTACGTCCTGGCAACATCTAAGGTCATATCAGGACGGGGTACCCAATTGTGGCAGTGCACACACATGGCGACTTTATAGTACTGCTGCCCCACTAAGAGACCAGGCCACCAGCACCATGACCTGATATCCACGCAAGTCACATTATCCTGACACTGAGCCAACCAGTCCTTGCCCTATCCTAATAATGCCAAGCGGCAAGCTAGGAGGAAGCGACAAGTATCAATTTTAAGTCATTGGTTTGGCTCGACCAGGGTTTGCACCCGCGGGTTAGAAAATCCCGCAATCTACCAAAACAGGAGATGGACGCTCCACTCATTCGGCCATGCCGTCTGAACCAGGCTAACTAACTCCATCAATGATAAGGATCCAGTGAAGCTATCAATAGTATCATAAGAATGTAGATAGCTGCCAGGGCTCCTTCTACAGCCCTCATTGTCCTGAGAATCCAAATTGTAAACAAATACCCAGCGTTGTGTTAATAATCATAATCCGTGATCAACAATCCCAGCTTACACAGGCCTGCCACTCAATCCTCGCGGTGTCGCCATGGTGACGCGATACTAGGGCCATGTTGTTGTGATGTGACCTAGTTTAGGACAGGACAGCGTTTGTGGCGTGTTCACTTACATATCATGGCTCCCGATCACGAACGAAAGCATTCCAGGAACAGTCCCTCGTTATAGTATTGTTACACTGCGAGCAGCATAGTACTTTAGTAGAGGCGGAGGAAGGTCACGTGGCCTCTGAACTGCCAATCAGCGCACCTGAAAACAAAACACAAAAGTACCCATAAGAAACAATCAGGAACCAACATTATGATAGTGTTGTATTTCTCGGTTTTTAAATTTAATTCTTAAACAATATTTGAGATAAATAGATCAGATTCAGAATGACGCCTATAAACTACTTTACCTCGATTTGAAATAACTTATTTTAATACTTGCGTGTATATATGTGATGCATACCGCATTATACGAGTATAAATGCACGGGTAACACATTTCCCCTGTGCACATTGGTGGAGTGAACCCACCCTCCCAGCTGTTAGGTATATTGCCAGGCGGGCGCCCCCCTCACATCACACACTGGAGGGCATTTTTTTCTGTGATATATATGTATGTGCTGTATAAGCATTATACGAGTATAATTATCCGTCAACTGATTAACTATGAACTGTGGCACCTAAATGACACTGCACAACTAGCGACATTCAACAACTCAAGCGATTGGGTAGGCCCTCTGCCTCGCCTGGTGCTGCCACCTGGCCTATTCAACTGTCCTGACTCAGCCTCTTGCCTGTACCACTCGCTCAAAAATTTGAAATGCTTAACATTTTAGGTAGACTTTAGCGTTGAGAGCTTCAATTAAATTGACCTAGTAATCCTTCTATGTGGACATAAATTGTTAACGAAATCCCCAGTTGCAAAGTTGAATGTGAAGCATCAAATCTAGCTAAGTGAATTGGTTTTGAAAATCTGATGATTTCATCGGACTATGTACCTTTAGCACCACTACAGACAATAAGATCTTTAAGAAGTACACTTTTGTTTGTTTGTTTATTGTTGTTTTACGTCCTAGCAACATCTAAGGTCATATCAGGACGGGTACCGTACCGACTTGTGGCAGTGCGCACTCATGGCAACTTTATAGTGCTGCCCCACTGGGATGCCAGGCTGCCAGCACCATGACCTGATATCCCACTCAGTCACATTATCCTGACACTGAGCCAACCAGTCCTTGCCCTATCCTAATAATGCCGAGCATCAGGCTAGGAAGCGACAAGTATCAATTTTTAAGTCATTGGTTTGACTCGACCAGGATTCGAACCCACAAACTTATGGGTTCGGATCTCCCGATCTCCCAAAACAGGGACGGATGCTCTACTCAGGACACGTGAGGCTATAAGTGTACACAGGGAAGGTGTCGTGGAGCGATGACCCTGACCGATAGTGTTGAGAGGTAAGAGCCGGCGTGCGGGGACAGCTAGTTGTGATGGCTGTCACTAGTGTCAGTGTCACAAGTGACAGACAGATCCACCACCGCGAAACAAACACTATCGTGACTATGTGACCGGCTTTAACGAGCAGAACACCCTCGTACCACACCACACACTGGTATGCTTACTTATAACTTGTATGCTTACGTATAACTGGTATGTTTACTTATAACGATATGCTTACTTATAGCTTGTATGCTTACTTATAACTGGTATGTTTACTTATAACTGATATGCTTACATATAATTGGTATAGTTACTTATAACTGGTGTGAATACTTATAACTTGTTGGCTTCCTTATGACTTGCATGCTTACTTATAACGATATGTTTAGATATAATGTATACGCTTACAAGTTACATATAACGTGTATGCTTAATATAACTTGTACACTTATGTATAACTGTATGCCTACTTAAAACATATAATGTATATGCATATATATATAACATGTATGCTTCAATATAATTTGCTTACTTATAACCTGAATGCTTAGTTATAATGCTATGCTTACTTTTGACGTATATGCTTACATATAACGTGTATGATTAATATAACTTGTACACTTATGTATAACTGTGAGCTTACTTAAAACCTATAACGTATATTCTTACATATAGCATGTATGCTTCAATATAATTTGTTTATCCTTACGTGTATGTTTACCTGTAAATATATGAGTATGCTTATGCCTACTTATAGCTTGCATGCCTACTTATAACGCGTCCACAGTCCACAGTCCACAGTCCACAGTCCACAGTCCACAGTCCACAGTCCACAGTCCACAGTCCACAGTCCACAGTCCACAGTCCACAGTCCACAGTCCACAGTCCACAGTCCACAGTCCACAGTCCACAGTCCACAGTCCACAGTCCACAGTCCACAGTCCACAGTCCACAGTCCACAGTCCACAGTCCACAGTCCACAGTCCACAGTCCACAGTCCACAGTCCACAGTCCACAGTCCACAGTCCACAGTCCACAGTCCACAGTCCACAGTCCACAGTCCACAGTCCACAGTCCACAGTCCACAGTCCACAGTCCACAGTCCACAGTCCACAGTCCACAGTCCACAGTCCACAGTCCACAGTCCACAGTCCACAGTCCACAGTCCACAGTCCACAGTCCACAGTCCACAGTCCACAGTCCACAGTCCACAGTCCACAGTCCACAGTCCACAGTCCACAGTCCACAGTCCACAGTCCACAGTCCACAGTCCACAGTCCACAGTCCACAGTCCACAACCCACAGTCCACAGTCCACAGTCCACAGTCCACAGTCCACAGTCCACAGTCCACAGTCCACAGTCCACAGTCCACAGTCCACAGTCCACAGTCCACAGTCCACAGTCCACAGTCCACAGTCCACAGTCCACAGTCCACAGTCCACAGTCCACAGTCCACAGTCCACAGTCCACAGTCCACATTCCACAGTCCACAGTCCACAGTCCACAGTCCACAGTCCGTCAGCCCCTGGTTCCCGGAGTGTCTACGCTCAGCTGTGTGTGTGTGCCCGCCGCGAAGACCCAGAAACAACCACGTGGTGACTGAGTTCAATCTCGCGAGATTGGGATCTTTTTATCGCCCCTGTTGAGATTGGTATCGCCGCTCAAATGACAGTGACACTGGTTCAGTCAAGGACTGGCAATTGACTGGCAATCAGCCTAGCAATGATCCTGGGCCACCGTCGTACAAATCCCCCCCTTATCTCCTCCCTCCTCCCTCCCATCCCTACGCACGCCCATACAACGCGGACCAGTGTTGGTCCTATTCAATCAACCACTAGTTATAACACGAGAGGAGTAGCGCAGTGGTTACCCAAACGCAAGCAAGCGTGAACGAAGCGCTGCCCTCCCCACACACCTAACAACGCTCCGCGCCAGGAGAATGTTTCCTGAATTCGATCCAAATTGCGCGGGTCAGTTGTTGAGGGTGCATTTAGGAGCTTGTGAGCGGGACCTCGGCCAATCAAGACTTGACAGGTTGGGTCGCCTTTGTACAACCGACCGTCTTTCAAATGAATAGCTTCCTCCGGTGGAGATTTACGAAGGGGCGAATACTATGGACTGGACTGGCGGTTTGACGTGGATTGGTTGGTTGGTTGATGTTGTTTTACATCCTAGCAACATCTAATGACATATCAGACAGTGCACACTCATGGCGACTTTATAGTGCTGCCCCACTGGGAGACCAGGCCACCAGCACCATGACCTGATATCCCACACAGTCACACAACTTAAAGCCCCAGTCACACCTACCCGGACGAGCCCCGGATTTTTAGCCGGACCACCCCCGGACCAGTCGACCGGACTGTCCTGGCCAGCCCTGGATAAAATCACTATTTTGGTCATTTTTGGCCTCGCGGTCACACATACCCAGACGTGCCATGGACTACAAGCCCAGATCACCCCGATTGAGCCCCAGACAACCCCCGGACTACCCGGATTAGCCCCAGACAAACCCCGGATGATAGCCTACATGGTCATCTGTGGCGATCCGTGGTTAATCCATGGTCATCCGGCATGTCCGGGTCTTATCTGGGCAGTCCGGGAGTGGTCCGTGGCTACGTTGGGCCTAGTCCGGGCAAGTCTGGGGCTGGTCCGGGTTAAACCATGGCTGAAACGTGGCTCATCCGGGGCAGAACAGCACTGGACTGGCCCGGAGGAGGCACGGACCACCCCCGGAATACCCCGCCCAGATCCCCAAATGCCCCGGACCACCCCGGATATTTAAAACATTTTAAAACATCCGGGGCAGACCCCGGACGAGGCCGGACCAGCCATGGATCACTAAGAATCAGCCACAGATCACACCGGATCACCACGGACCATGCCGGATCACGGTCTGGGGCTCGTCCGGCCCCTGATCCGGGTAGGTGTGACTGGGGCTTAAATAGGGCTGCCCAATTGAGAGACCAGGCTCCAACACCATGACCTCATATCTCACCCAGTCACATTATCCTGATACTGTGCTAACCAGTCCTTGCCCTATCCTATTAATGCAGTGCACCAGGCTAGGGTAGTGACAAGTATCAATTTTGTAGTGCTAGATACACACCTACCGTTTTTTCTGCACCCACCTACCGTATACGATCTAAAACTCCCCAAAAGTCATGAGGTGTGCACTCCCCTAGCACACCTAGCAATTGCGATTCCCGACTAAAAACTCAGTTTTAGGGCTAAAACGGGCCGATTACGGTTGCGATTCGCGATTTGAAAAATGAATCGGCCCGTTTTCAGTTTTTAAACGGGTCGGGTCGAGTCGCAAGTTTTAGTGCGTGAATCGTAAACGGTAGGTGTGTACTTGGCATTATGTCGAGTCAAACCAATGAATTATAAAATTGATACTTGTCACTTCCTAGCTTGGAGCTCGGCATTAATAGGATAGGGAAAGGACGAAACATTCCAACAACCAAACCAACCAACCTTCCGCACGGGAATTCTGCGCTCTACCGATTCGGCCACCGCGTCCGGTAGTTTGACGTTGGGAGGGTGTGGGGTGAGCGGGGAGGAGGGAGGGGGAGGATAAGGGGGGGGCGGGCTGGACAGGGAAAACAGTGTGTACAAGGCGTTCATTATACCCCTGTCACACTACGACGTAACGAGCCAACATAAGCCTGACGTGCTTACGTTTCGTCATTACGTTGACGTACGTTGGGTTACGTTATGATGACATTCACAGCTACGTCACGTTACGTCGTGTTATGTCGGTGCACATCAAGGATTTGAACCTGTTCAAAACTTTTGACGTAACTCGAATGTAAGGGTTTACGTTCGCCATACATTCTGTACACGTTCGGCGTACGTCAATGACATTAAACAGATGTTAGTCAAACGCTGCTCACTCGGTTCCACTACATTGACCCACATTAAAGCCGGTGGAAGCATCCACGCGGCGTAATGGGAATGTCAGGAGAACGTACGCCAAACGTATGTCCAACATACATTCAACATACGTTCAGCATTTTGCCACTGTGTCATGACGTATGTAACGTCATGTAACATAACGCAACGTAATTCTGGCGATGGAATAATGTTCATAACGTTTCATGAGCGTAATTACGTTGTCCTCTCTCGTTGAATGACGCTATCACTACACTTTACCGACGTTACGCTCTCGTCAACTACGCTGCATCCACGTTCAACTTGTGCCAAAATTTGCATACTACGCCGAGAAGTTTGATGTTTTTCACGTTCTCCCTACGCTGACGTCGTTACGTCGTAGTGTGACAGGGCCTTTACAAATCTAACGGGAGCGGGAAGTAGCTCAGGCGGTACAGTGTCCACCTGTGAAGCTGTCGGTCATCAGATCGATCCTTCTCAGTGGATCCATTTGCAGTTTGGGTCCACAAAAGGCTGTGGTATGCGTTGTCCTATCTGTAGGAAAGTGCATATAAAAGACCCCTTTCTGCTTATTGGAAAGAGTAGCCTATATAGAGGCAGCGTTTCCTCCAAAAGAAATATGTCAGAATGACTATATGTTTGATGTTCAATAGCCGAGGATAAAAATCAATGCGCTCTAGAGGCGCCGTTGAATAAAACAAGCTTTACTTTACAGGTCTAACCAATACTGATGACAATTGACACCCATGTCTGGTGATGTCTACAAATGTGATTACATCAATCCTCCCCACCAACTCCTACCCCCCCCCCCATTCCCCCGCACATACCCTGATTCGATATCACACATTGGTGTAGACGATTTCCAGCAGCAACCCACCCTCACGCGGATGTGACAGAACTAATGTTGCGGGTAGCAGCTCATTGTGCAGAATACCATGCAAAATAAAAACTGGGAACACCAACTGAACTGCACCACAAGGGGGCAGGTGATATGTCACGGCCCACCAACTGGACAGCCCAGGGTGGGATAACCGGAAATATAAAAGCCAGATAACATATCCAACAACAATATAAATCAAATCAAATCCAAACAAACATAACTCAACCATCTATCATGTACAAGCCTATGGACATGTAAATAGAATAGGCGAGTATAGAATTAAGTAGAAAAAAGCGGAAAACTCTTCTCAAGAAAACCCCAAAACACTAACATAGAACCTGAAGAAAACAACTAACATAGTAATAAGAATAGAACAAAATATAATGCCAAGAGGGCCCAAAAGACCTAACATAGGCTACTAAACGTACCAACAGACTATCTATCTGCTACTGAAATGCAGACAATGAAATAACTTATCAGCAGCTACTGTTTGGTAAGACAACACCAACACTACAGCTGGCCAGCATTGAAAACATGCTATGGACAGAATAAATACAGCCTCAATGTGAAAAAAAAAAAAAAAAAAAAAAACTCTGTGGAAAAGGCTTTATTGAGGACTTACATCACTAACCTGCTTTCTGAATTTCGATGTGCACACCAAAATTAATGTGACATGTTTTCAAATGTCTTCAAAGTTAGCCATTCATAATAAAAGTTACTTCAAACTAAAGTAATGTGGGTTAAAATGAACAACCTATTATATTTATCTAAGAATAATAAATGGAAAGTTAGTTTTATTTAACATCACCTCTAGAGCACATTGATTTTCATCATCGGCTATTGGACGTGAAACATATGGTCATTCTGACATATTTCTTTGGGGGAAACCCACTGCCGCCATATCGGCTACTCTTTCCGATAAGCAGCAAGGGGTCTTTTATATGCACTTTCCCACAGACAGGACAGCACATACCACAGCCTTTGATGAACCAGTTGTGGACCACTGGTTGGAACGGAAAAAAAAAAAAACTGCAAATGTGTCCACTGAGCAGGATCGATCGGATGACCCACACCTTCACATGTGGACACTCTGCTGCCTGAGCTACGTCCTGCTCCATTTATCTAAGAATAAGGCATAATTTCCACTGACACCAGAGGGCGGGTTGGGGGAGATATTGGGAACAGTGGAAGGTGTGACTGAGGTGGAGGAGGCACTACTGAGAAGGGGACCAGACGGGATGGCCAAATGAGTTACAGCGTCCGTCTCCCGTGTTGGTAGACCACGGAATCGTGGGTTCGAACCCTGGTCGAGTCAAACGAATGACTTAAAAATTTGTCACTTCCTAGCCAGGCGCTCGGCATTATTAGAATAGGGCAAGTACTGGTTGGCTCAGTGTCAGATTAATGTGACTGAGTGGGATATCAGGTCATGGTGCTGGTGGCCTGGTCTCCCAGTGGGGCAGCCCTATAAAGTCACCATGAGTTCGCACTGTCACAAGTCGGTACCCGTCCTGATATGACCTTAGCTGTTGCTAGGATGTAAAACAACAACAAACAAACTGAGAAGGGGTGGTGTAGGGGTGAGCAGGGCGGGGGTGCAGGGCGCAGGCCTTCCTTCAGCTATGCCCACAAGTGCTGCCCCTGGGGGCATGGTGCGGGGCATTGTGGGGCATGGCGCGGGGCATTGTGGGGCGGTTAGGCGGTTAAAGGGGGCTTGAGGCCTGATCACCTGAGCAGTGACCAAATTATAGTGATTAAACCAGGGCCAGTAAGCCCTGGGTGTGACCTCCCCCACCCCTACCCTCCCCCCTACTCCTTCATCCACTCCCCCTGCCCCCCACTCCTTCACCCCCCACCCACACATAAACACCGCCCAGCGTCAGTGCTGAATTTTGCTAACAAACATCTGAAATGTGAAAATCGAAATATTTAAAGATAATTAGTTTACGAAATATTTACGATAATATTAATAACACAATGTGCGCATGGCGAATATGTTCCATTAACAAGATATAATAAACATATAATATAACTAAATGTGCCCCACCTAAAAAAGGAAAACAGTAGCAGAAGTGAGAACGTTTCAGCGATATTTCCGCGCGACACAGGTAGCGCCCCATAAACGCGCGCATAAACAAGGTAGGTGCGCGATTCTTAATACTAGATATCGAAGAACACATAAGAATAATAATAATTAACCTTGGGTTTAGCTTCGTTCTTTATATTATTATAATCCATTATAATACACATAATATATATGTGGCGCAAAACCCTGTAAAAGCCAATCCAAAAGCCTTTCTAAAATAACAGATTGTTACATGAATATAATTTTAATTCTGACCAATTCCACTTGTCTTGTGATGACATGATTATGGAGCAATGAATAAAAAAAAGTAGGAATGTAACAAAATACAATTTTTGAAGGTTTGATTAAAATGTTTTCCCCAATTATTGGATTGGCGTTTACCTCTGTAGATCTGTAATTATGTGTATATATGCTGTATAATTAATTATGCTAGTATAAACAGAGCAAGGTTGCAATTCATCACATTACTCCATTTTCTAATACATAGAGACGTGGTTTCTTATACAGATATACAAATATATATTTGAAGAGTTCAGGCGCAAAACCACGTAAACGCCAATCCAAAAATGGAGAGATACATTGGAATCAAACCTTCAAAAAGTATATATTTTTATATTCCTACTGTTTTGTTTATTGCTCCATAATCATGTGATAATTTGAAAAGTGGAATTAGTGAGTGCTAAAATTATTTTCAGGTAAAATTATTTTATTTAAACCCAATTTTTGGATTGGCGTTTACATGGTTTTGTGCCGGAACTCTTCAAATACATAAATATACAAATACATAAATATATAAATGTCTGTATACAGAAATATAATGATATACATGTATATATTTATTTATGTAAACGAAACTATATATATATACTTCTGCATACGAAACTACATAGTTAAATAGTGTCGTTTAAATTGGCAACATTGTATCATTTACTTTGTCTTCAGTAAATTGTTAATGTTATCGATGTATCTTTGGTACAAATGGTGGGCCTATTATTATGGCTCTTCTCCCAATCTGAAACACACAGGGCCTCGTGGACACCTAACACTTAGACATCGCTCACAATGGCGTAGAATGGGGTGGAGGAGGGTGGGGTGTGTGGATGTGTGGGTGACTGACACCGGCTCTGTGTATCACAGCACCCAGCGAATAACTCTCTCACCCCCATCCCACCTCACCTCACCCCGTCTGAGATGCTGGAGAGACTCTCTCTACACCATCTGCCTCACCCAACAGAAATGACTATAAATATCCTGCACACATTATGTCACCCATTCTTCCAAGTCACGACATTAATTAACTCTATATCACCATCATCATGGTCATCATCATCAACATCATCATCAGCACCACCACCATCATCACCACCACCACCATCACCACCACCACCATCATCACCATCGTCATCCTCATCTCGAAAGAAATACATGAACTATTATTCTTTTAAACATTTGCCTGAAAAAAGACAATGGGGGTGGGTGGGAAAAAATATATATGTTGTAAGTTGTCCTAGAAGTGAAGTGAAAGAGGGGACTGAATTTGCTATGTGATCCTACTAGTACTATTAAAGTTTAATAGTCCGATGGTTTTGAGTTTCTGTCATTTTCTGAGATAAATACATTAGGTTGATAATTATAATCTACCATACTTTAATTTGAAGTAACTTTTCTTTTAAATGACCCAGTTAAAGGGATATTTGAAGTGCAATCATACCATATTAATTTTGGCCTGCTTTCGAAAACCCAGACCCCATAGTCTTCAGCAGTAATAGGTTATATTAAATTAACTTAGTATCCAATTATATGTAGCAACAGCTGCTTAGTCTGATGAAATATCATATTTTCAAAACCAAACCAATTATCTTGATTTGATTTTACATATCTAACTTAGATACTGACGCACTTATTAAGCATTTGTTTCTGCGTAGAAGGCAATACTGAGTCAATTTAACAGAACCTGTTACTGCAGAGAAGTCTATGGTGTCAGAGTTTTTGGCAAGCTTGCCAAAACTAATTTTCCATGTTTGCACTCAAAATATCTGTAACGTTTACCATTTAAAATAAAAGTAACTTTGAACTAATGTAAAGTAGATAATAGTGATCGATCTAATATATTTATCTCAGAAAAAATACAGAAATTCAAAACCATTGGACTATATGCAACTTTAATAAGTGCACTATTATTTCAACTGGATATGTAGGTTCAAATATAGACACATTGATATATTGTTTTTGAAAATTAGATTTTTTTGATCGGACTATGCAGCTTTAGGTGTTTTGTTTGTATCGGACTATGCAGCTTTAAGTGCAAAGTAATAAGTGTAGAACAGGCATTGGTTTATCTCTACACTCACCTGATGCTATTGAAGTCTGGGTAAAATGTGTCGGTTCACACCATATAAACAGTGGGGTGGGTGGTGAGTGTAGGTAGGAAGGGATGGGGTGTGGTGGGAAGGGAAGGGAAGGGAAGGAAGAGATGGCAGAGAGCGGGAAGAAGGGGGAGTGGAAGGCGGGGGGGAAAGGAAGTGGTGGGGAGAAGTGGGGGGGAGGGGAAGGATTGAGAATGGGGAGCAAGGAGATGGGAGGAGAGAGGGGTGGGACGGGGAGAAGAGGGGGGAGACGGGGGGAGAGGGGGATGAGGAGAGGAGAGGGGGGGGGGGGTAAGGAGGGGGAGGAGAGAGGAGAGGGACGGGGAGAAGAGGGAGGAGACGGGGGGAGAGGGGGGGATGAGGAGAGGAGAGGGGGGGGAGTAAGGAGGGGGAGGAGAGGCGAGAGGGACGGGGAGAAGAGGGACGGGGAGAAGAGGGAGGAGACGGGGGGAGAGGGGGATGAGGAGAGGAGAGGGGGGGACGGAGGAGAGGGACGGGGAGAAGAGGGGCGGGGAGAAGAGGGAGGAGACGGGGGGAGAGGGGGATAAGGAGAGGAGAGGGGGAGGAAGGAGGAGAGGGACGGGGAGAAGAGGGAGGGGGAGAAGAGGGAGGAGACGGGGGGGAGAGGGGGATGAGGAGAGGAGAGGGGGAGGACGGAGGAGAGGGACGGGGGAGGAAGAGGGACGGGGGAGAAGAGGGAGGAGGAGGGGGAAGAGGGGGGATGAGGCGAGGAGAGGAGAGGGGGGAGTAAGGAGGGGGGAGGAGAGAGGAGAGGGACGGGGAGAGAGGGGAGGAGACGGGGGGAGGAGGGGGGGAGGAGGAGAGGAGAGGGGGGGGAGTAAGGAGGGGGAGGAGAGGGGAGAAGGACGGGGAGGAGAGAGGGAGGAGACGGGGGATGAGGGGAGGGAGAGGAGGGGGGGAGGAGTAAGGGGAGGGGGAAGGAGAGGAGAGGGAGGGGGGAGAAGAGGGAGGAGGCGGGGGTAAGAGGGGGTGAGGCGAGGAGAGGGGAGGAGGAGAGAGGAGAGGGACGGGGAGAAGAGGGAGGAGACAAGGGGGGAGAGGGGAGATGAGGCGAGGAGAGGGGGGAGGAGTAAGGACGGAGGGAGGACGGTAGACATGAGGGGGGAGGATATGAGGAGGCGGGGAGGAAGAAGGGAGGAGGGGTGGGGGGGGGGACATGAGGAGAGGAAAAGGGAGAGGAAGAAGGAGGGTATGAGAAGTGTGGGACATAGGGAAGGGAGAAGGGGAGGAGGGAGGGAGGAGATGAGAAGAGAAGAGGAGAGGGCGGGGAGGGGGGAGGGACATGGGGAGGGGAGGGGGGAGGAGGAGGGTCTTGACACCCCGACACACCCTCCCCTGAACCCCCGAGGGGCTCCTGTAATCCCCATTGTCCTTGTTCACTTAATAAACCCTTAATCACGTCTATGACCAGTTCCCATTTAAACCTAACCGCCCCCTCACACCCCGCCCCCTCCCCCCACCCCACCTCCATCCACCCAGTGTAGTTCCGGCGCGGTGTAGCACACGGCGCCGCGGGGGAGGGACAGTGCGCATGTTCCATTCAATGGACGCCATTTAAGACCTAATAGCTACCGGATCACGTGATGACGGGCGAAGGGGGGGGGGGAGGGGGACTGGGGGAGGGGGTAAATATGTTTATTCTGCTGAATAAGTAAGTTCTTTTGTCCGCGCAAAAGCACTGGTCTTCCAGCCATTTTTCAATTCAAGATTATTTACATAAAAATGGTATACAGGGAAAGGGTTATTGGTGGTTGGAGTTTTATGTCCTTGCAACATCTGAGGTCATATCAGGACAGGTACTGACTTGTGACAATGCGCACTCCATGGCGACTTTATAGTGCTGCCCCACTGGGAAATCAGGTTGCCGGCACCATGATCCGATATCCCACCCAGTCACGTTATTCTGACACTGAGCTAAACAGTATATAGAGTATGGTATGCAATAACTGTTGAATACACAATTTGCAGCATTATAACTTAATGAAATTCTGTAACCCACAAGTTCCTTAACAATATAGCAACAGTAGTACCATATGACTACGTCAGATCGATATGAGTATCTACATGGTACAGTATAACCCTGTTAAACCAAGCTCGGTTAAACCAAACGATCGGTTAATCCAAACTTTTTTTGGCGGCCTGGGAAAATACTACCATTTATCATATAAAAAAGTTGGTTAAACCAAAGTCGGTTAATCCAAATTATCGGTTAATTCAAACAAAATTGTCGGACCCCAGGCCACTCCAATATGGTTAAACCAAACTTTCGTGTGGTTATAAAGTCATCTGAGACCCCACCAACTTGTTTATATGATAAATGGTAGTATTTTGGCAGGCCACCAAAAAAAGTTTGCATTAACCGATCATGTGGCTTAACCTAGCTTGGTTGAACGGGGTTACACTGTATATACATAACAAACAATAATCAAAGTGTCCATATACATTTTTTATATTACATGTGCAATACATACTTACTCAAAGTCAAAGTCAAAGCCATAGCTTGGTTAAACCAATGATCGGTTAATACAAACAAATTTATAGGGTCCCTTCAAGTTTGGTTTAACGGGGTTATACTGTATTTGGAATATAAGAATGTTATCGTTCTTATTCTCCTTGTTTCTGTTGCCTTTCTCCCTCGCTCCCCCCCACCCTCCCAGCCGCCCCGGTCTAATGGGTAAGAGCGCCCCTCGCCCCCCCCCCCCTCCCAGCCGCCCCGGTCTAATGGGTAAGAGCGCTGACCGACTGGCTGGCTTGGTCGTCGGTTTGAACCCCGACCGAGTCAAACAAAAATGACTTACACAAATTCACACTTATCGCTACCTTGGTGCTCATAATTAATAGCTTAGGGCAATGATTGGTTTGTTAGATATCAGGATAATATGAGTGAGTAGGACTTGGGGTCATGATTCTGGTGACCCGGTCTTCCAGCTGGGCAGCACTATAACTCCCAGCAAACAAACAAACCTTGTTTCGCTCCCACCCGCCACCCTCCCTGTCTCCCTCTTCTCCTCCCACCCTCCCTGTCCTCCTCTCTTCTCCTCCCACCCTCCCTGCCCCTCTCTTCTCCTCCCACCCTCCCTGCCCTCCTCTCTTCTCCTCCCACCCTCCCTGTCTCCCTCTCTTCTCCTCCCACCCTCCCCTCTTCTCTTCCCACCCTCCCTGTCTCCCTCTCTTCTCCGCCCACCCTCCATGTCTCCCTCTCTTCTCCTCCCACCCTCCCTCTCTTCTCCTCCCACCCTCCCTTCTCCTCCCACCCTCCCTGTCTCCCTCTCTTCTCCTCCCACTCTCCGTGTCTCCCTTTCTTCTCCTCCCCCCTCCCTGTCTCCCTCTCTTCTCCTCCCACCCTCCCTGTCTCTCTCTTCTCCTCCCACTGCCCCCTCTCTCTCCCTCTCTCTCTCCCCCTCTCTTTCTCAGAATGAAATATGTACAACCTTTGACTACTGCGTTGAATATGTGCCACAATAAATATTTTTTATAAAGCAACACAATCTAGATATTTAACTGTGAACAACACTATTTTGAGCCAGCCAGCCTATAACATACAAATGACGTATGTATGTAGATACATTCACCGAGACACATGCATCCTATGGCCCTGTCACACTACGATGTAACGACGTCAACGTAGGGAGAACGTGAAATACGTCGAACTTCTCGGCGTAGTATGCAAATTTGGGCACAAGTTGAACGTGGATGCAGCGTAGTGGACGAGAGAGTAACGGTGGTAAAGCATAGTGATGGCATCATTCAATGAGAGGACAACGTAATTACGCTCAGGGAACGTTATGTATGTTATTCACTCGCCAGAACTACGTTGCTTTACATTACCTTACGTTACTTACGTCATGAAACGGTGGCAAAATGGTAAACGTACATTGAACGTCCGTTAGGCGTCCATTACCCCGGCATTTTCACTACGCGGACTGCACGTTCCCACTGGCTTTAATGTGAGTCAATGTAGTGCAACGTAGTTGAACGTGGTGATCAAACGTGTACAGAATGTCAAACGTGTACAGAACGTATGGCGAACATAAACCCTTACATTCGAGGTACGTCGAAAGTTTTGAACATGTCCAAAACCTCGACGTAACACGACGTAACGTGACGTAGCTTGACGTCAGTCTAACATCATTCTGACGTCATCATAACGTAACCCAATGTATGTCAACGTAATGATGAAAACTGACCACGTTTGGCTCACGTTTGCTCATTACGTCGTAGTGTGACAGGGGTATAAGTTCACCTCTTAGAGAAGACTGGGTGGCCAAATGAGTTGAGCGTTGTCTCCTGTTTTGGGAGATCGGGGGATCCAAACTCATGCGTTTGTGTGTTTGAACCCTGGTCGAGTCAAACCAATGACATAAAAATTGATACTTGTCGCTTTCTAGCCAGGCGCTTGGCATTATTATTTGTTTGTTTGTTGGTGTTTTACATCCTAGCAACATCTAAGGTCATATCAGGACGGGGGGCATTATTAGGATAGGGCAAGGACTGGCTGGCTCAGTGTCAGGATAATGTGACTGAGTGGGATACCAGGTCATGGTGCTGGCGGCCTGGTCTTCCAGTGGGGCAGTACTATATATTATAAAGTCGCTATGAGTGTGCACTGCCACAAGTCGGTAACCGTCCTGATATGACCTTAGATGTTGCTAGGACATAAAACAACAACAAAACTAAATAGTTCACCTTTTAACCCCCCTTATCCCCTCCCCAGCCTCTACCCCCCTCCCCCCACACTGCCCTTCACCCCCCCCCCCTCCCCCCGTTGCGACTCAACCAGACCAGAACCACATTATGGCCACCACGGCGTGCTGCATCCAGATCAAATGCTCACCTTGTGAATGGACACCTCGCCGCATGGGGGCGCCACTGTCACCTATTTTCAAACTCACAGTTTGCCCCAACACAGTCGACTTCACTGCGTTCGCCATTATTTTGGAGAATGGGGGACACCTACACCTGCCCCCCCCCCCTCCACACACACACCACTCCACCCCACCCCCCTTACGAGGGTGTATTATACAAAAGCGTCCACCCCCCACCCTCCTCACCGTCTGTTCATTGTGAAGTAGTTTTAAATTAGCCCGAATGCAAGTCGAGAGTTTAAATAGGGGATATTATTCTGTCGGACATTCAATGGCCTCAATTTGAAACACGTCACTTCCGAGACACCAGCGTTGGTGTCAACCAAGCCGGGACACACAACTACAGTTACCAAGCCTCCGGAGTAGTGGCTGGGTTGGGGTTAGGCACACTGCAGCACTGTACACTGCTACGCCCACATATCGGAAGTGGTGTAGAATACTTAAATTTAATTCTACATGTCTAACTTAGACACTGGTGCACTTATTAAACATTTGTCGCCACATAGAAGGGAATACTGAGGCAATTTAATAGAGCATGTTACTGCAGAAGCCTATGGTGTCTGAATTTTGGCGTGCTTGCCAAAATTAATTTTGCCTGTTTGCACTTCAAATATCTCAAACGGTAGCCATTTAAAATCAAAGTTACTTCAAACCAAAGTAAGGTAGATTATAACGATCACCCTAATATATTTATTTCAGAAAATGACAGAAACTCAAAGCCATCAGACTATGCAACTTTAACGCTGCCTCTAGAGCACCTTGATTTTTATCATCGGCTATTGGATGTCAACCATATGTTCATTCTGACATATTTCTTTGTGGAGGAAACATGCTGCTGCCACATAGGCTACTCTTTCTGATAAGCAGCATGGGATCTTTTATATGCACATTCCCACAGACAGGACAGCACATACCACAGCCTTTGATGAACCAGTTATAGACAGACCACTGGTTGGAACGGAAAATAGCACAGACTGCAAATGGGTGCACTGAGCAGGATTCGATCGGATGACCCAAACCTTCACAGGTGGACACTCTACCGCCTGAGCTACGTCCCGCTCCCTCATGCAGGGGGCCAGTGGGCAGGAGTTGCTGCGAATGGTTACACTTTTATTTAAGAATTTACTTCACGCTTCAATTTACTATATAAACCATGTAAACAAAATTGTGTAAATACTTATATACCGGAAGAACAGTGCCACGGCACCGACAAAAGATATACATGAATAAAATAAAATAATTTTTTTTAAAGGGGCTATTGCAGATACGGGTTGCACAATATTCAGTGGGGATGGCGGGAGGTGGTGGTTCGGCGTTACGTAATATTGGTCAGTGTAGATTGAGGGCTATAAATATACCGGTAGAGGGAAGTTTCTGTTGTTTGTTGGCGTTTTACGTCCTGGCAATGGGTAGGGTTATAGCCGGTTGAAAGTTGGTTGGTTTTTGGGGAGTTTTCAGTCAAGTTTGGGCGCTGAAGGCTGGGAGCCTGCAGCACTGTATGGGCACCGCCAAGAGTGGTCCCGTGCGGCCGGGAGTTGGCTTCCGGTGGGTAGTGGTCAGAGAAAGTAGGGTTTGGGGGAGAAAAAGGGAATCTAGGTGTACAACCCTGGTCCGCTAAGAGGGCCGCCGGAGGTTGGTTGGTTGCCGTAGTTTTATGCCCTAATGCCAAGTACACACCTACCGTTTACGATTCGCGCACTAAAAATCGCGACTCGACCTGACCCGCTTAAAACTGAAAACGGGCCGATTCATTTTTCGAATCGCGAATCGCAATCGTAATCGGCCCATTTTAGCCCTAAAAATGAGTTTTTAGTCGGGAATCGCAATCGCTAGGTGTGCGCGGGGAGCGCACACCTAGCGATTTTTGTGTGCGAAACGGGCAGTTTTAGATCGTATACGGTAGGTGGGTGCGCACAAACGGTAGGTGTGTACCTGGCATAACACGACCCTAGACCATACCAGGGCCGTATGCATGAAGAATTATCTATCGGCTCCGGTGTTAAGGGCGGGGTTCGGGTTAGCTAACGCAGGTGTTGGGAAATGGGTCACGCGGTATGTACGGTGCCAAAGCATGGTGGCGTTAGCTAACCTAGCAGTTATTTATAGATTTGGGAAATCCCTCTGAGCCTGTTCCCGCTGAGCACCGCTATTTCACAATATCGCCGCTGATCCGGCGGCGTTAATATCCGTTCGATTATTGGTTTATATGAACAAAATTGGGCGGCGGCGTTAATATCGTTTCAATTTCTGGTTTAATTTGGACAAATTTCACTTTTTTTTAATGTTATTCTGTCGGCGGTGGTGGCGGCGGTGCCGATTTGTTTTGTTTACATTTGACAGTATGAATATCGCCGCCGATGTAGCTGCGGGGTTAATAGCGCTTCGATTTTAGGGTTAATTTGATCAAATTTCATTTTTTGAATATGTAATTCTGTCAAATATGATAGCATTGAATAGATTTGGGCCTAATCGGTACCTAATACCGCCCTTAAACCTGGTATGGATTTGTGTTGGCCTACCCGACCTCAAACTCGCGGTGTTTCCGTAACACTGCTCCATACATAGCGACTTTTTCGCCGCTAAACTAGAAATCCCGTCCAAACCCAGTTTTGGCTCGCTAACACCGCCCCATACATATGGCCCCAGGACTGTCACAGTGCGTATCATGGTGACTTTATAGTGCTGCCCCACTGGGAGATTAAACTGATGGCACTATTGCCTAATTTCCCATTCAATTACATTATCCGAATACTGAGCTGACCAGTCCTTGTCCTATCCTAGTAGTGCAGCGCACCAGGCTCGGTAGCGAAAAGTATCAGTTTTGTAAGTCAGTGGTTTGACTCAGCCGTGTTTTGAACTCCCGACCTTCCACATGGGAAGCCTACGCTCTACCAATTCAGCCACCGCATCCAGTTGAATCATTACGTTCTTTGTCTGACAATTACCTTCATTTTATATGTCGATTTCGACATAAATAAATTTTCTGTTTTGCATGCGTGAAAGCTTAGGGAAAGTCAAATTCTAATTCAAAGTGAACACTATCAATCCACTTTCTTTTTGATTCCCTTTCATCACAAAAGTTGTCAATTTAATGAGGCTTATTTACAAATGGGTCGTCGACTGCCCCCCCCCCCCCGAAACTATGTCCTTCCCACCCACCACGCGCACACATGTCTACAAACATCTCTACACACATGTCCACACACATGTCAAATAAATACATACACACACACTTAACGCTACATAGTCCGATGAACCATCAAATTGTTCAAACCAAATCAATTATCTAGATTTGATCCTAGATATCTAAGGCCTGGTGCACACCTACCGTATAGGATTCGCGCACTAAAACTCGCGACTCGACCCGACCCGCTTAAAACTGAAAACGGGCCGATTCATTTTTCGAATTGCGAATCGCAATCGTAATCGGCCCGTTTTAGCCCTAAAACTGAGGTTTTATGCGTGAATCGCAATCGCTAGGTGTGCGCGGGGAGCACACACCTAGCGATTTTTGTGTGCGAAACGGGCAGTTTTAGATCGTATACAGTAGGTGGGTGCGCACAAACGGTAGGTGTGTACTAGGCATAACTTAGATACTGATTCAGTTAAGTTAAAGCTGCATAGTCTAATGAAGCATCAAATTTTCAAAGCCGAAACTAATTATCTAATATTGATTCTACATATCTAACTTAGATAGTGATGCACTTATTAAACATTTGTTACCACATAGACAGAAATACCGAGACAATTTAATAGAACCCTTTTTCTGCAGAAGCCTATGGTGTCAGAGTTTTGGCATACCTACCAAAATTAATTTGATATGTTTACACTTCAAATGTGAACAAAGTTAGCCCATTAAAAATAAAAATGACTTCAAACTAAAGTAACGTGGATTATGACAATCAATTTAATATATTGACCTCAGAAAAATAACAGAAACTCAAAACCATCAGACTATGCAACTTTTAAATCTTACTTCCCTTCAAATGTCCATAACCTCCCCCCCCCCCCTCACTTTCCTTCACCACCAACCACTCTGATCTCAAAATATGGCGGGTCCCTCCCCCAATATGCAGGGGGGGGGGGGTTAATTCCGAACGTTGCCTCGGGGGGGGGGGGGGGGGGCGCCAAAGAATTATAATGATTACTGATCCGAATAAAGGGTGGCGCCGCACGAAACGGGCCAAACATGTGCGTAACTTGATACTGACGGCGACCGGGGCGCCACCAACCGGCAACCCGTCGCACAGCCCCGCCAAAATTACACCCGGCGCCACCTACTGGGAACACGCCGCACAGCCCGCCAAAATTACACCCGGCGCCACCTACCAGCAACACACCATACAGCCCCGCCAAAATTACACCCGACGACATCTACGGGCAACACGCCACACAGCCCACCAAAATTACACCCGGCGCCATCTACCGGCAGTACGCTGCACAGCCCTGCCAAAATTACACCCGCCGCCACCACCCGGCAACACGCCGCACAGCCTGCCAAAATTACACCCGGCGCCACCTACCAGCAGTACGCCGCACAGCCCCGCCAAAATTACACCCGCCGCCACCTACCAGCAACACGCCGCACATCCCGCCAAA
Organism: Branchipolynoe longqiensis; assembly: GCA_030323885.1. Lineage (NCBI taxonomy): Eukaryota > Metazoa > Annelida > Polychaeta > Phyllodocida > Polynoidae > Branchipolynoe > Branchipolynoe longqiensis. Next base: position 71,707,671 of record CM059193.1, read on the forward strand.
ATTACACCCACCGCCACCGCCCGGCAACACAGCCTGCCAAAATTACACCCGGCACCACCTACCGGCAGTACGCCGCACAGCCCTGCCAAAATTACACCCGCCGCCACCTACCGGCAACACGCCGCACATCCCGCCAAAATTACACCCGGTGCCACCTACCGACAAAATGCCACACAGCCATTCCAAAATTACACCCGGCGCCACCTATTGGCAACATGCTGCACAGCTCCACACAAATTACACCTGGTGCCATCTACCGGCAACCCGCCACACAGACCTGCCAAAATTACATCCGGCGCTACCTACCGTCAACACGCCTCACTGCCCGCCAAAATTACACCCGGAACAGGGGGGGGGGGGGGGAGAGGGGGAGAGGAAGGGGGGGGAAAGGGAGGGAAGGTGAAGGGAAGAGAAGTGAGTGGAGGAGAGGAGAGGGGAGAGGAAGGGAGGGGAGGGGAGAGGAGGGGACGGGAGAGAGGAGGGGACGGGAGAGAGAGGAGAGGAGAGGAGAGGAGAGGAGAGGAGAGGAGAAGAGAGGAGAGGAGAGGAGAGGAGAGGAGAGGAGAGGAGAGGAGGGGAAGGGACGGGAGGTGAGGTGAGGTGGAGGGGGAGGGGGAGGGGGAGGGGAGCGAAGGGGAGGGAAGGGAAGGGAAGGGGAGGTGAGTGGGAGGAAACCAGGAGACGGGAATAATGGGGGAGGGGGCAACAGAGCAAGTAGATCCGTTTAATCCACACTTGGTCAACATAGCTATGTGTTGACAGAGTAGTGCAATGTTCTGTTCTCGCTTGCATTAGAACTTGAGAGGATTCTCACTGTGGAGAGACACACAGAGACACAAGAGACAGAAGGACAGATACATAGAGGTCCAGAGGCATAGCCAAGGCGACAGAGAGGAGATACAATAATGAATATAGGGAGACGAAGACAGAGGGACAGAGAGACAGAGGCACATCCAATGGGATAGATAGACAGAGAGAGATAGAGAGGAGGCAAAGACATAGCCAAGGGGGGGGGAGATAAACACAAATTAAATATAGAGAAACGAAGACAAAGAGTGAGACAGGGAGAGAGGAAAGGAAGGAGAGACAGAAATAGAGAGAAATAGAGGGAGAAAGAGAGGGAGAGGGAGAGAGGGGAGAGAGAGGGAGAGAGGGAGGAGGATGAGAAGGATCGAGAGAAAGGGGGAGAGGGAGAGAAAGGGGGAGAGTGGGGGAGAGAGGGAGAGAGAGGGGAGAGAGGAGAGAGAGAGGGAGGGAGAGAGAGAGGGAGAGAGAGGAGAGATAGGGAGAGAGAGGGGGAGGGAGAGAGAGGGAGGGAGAGAGGAAGAGAGAGACAGACACAGAGATAGAGAGAAAATGATACGAGGAGAATTGACGAAACAGTCGGTCAGCGGGACCAGTGGCGGCAGCGGGCCGAGCGGGCACAGACCGTCATTGTTCTACAAGGTAGACAGGTACACTGAATACTCTCCTACGACTTCATAGTGCTGCCCCACTGGGAGACCAGGCTGCCAGCACCATGACCCAAAATCCCACCCAAGTCACATTATCCTGACACTGAGCCAACCAGTCCTTGCCCTATTCTAATAATGCACAACGCCTGGCTAGGAAGCAAAAAGGATACTTTTTTTAAGTCATCGGATGGACTCATCCCTGGTCCGAAAACCCATGATCTACCAAGATGGGAGACGGACGCTCAACACATTAGGCCATCCTGTCTAGCAGCCCTTGGAGACAACGACTGCCTAACCAGCAGTTTTTCCGACAGTTTTGCACAAAGTAATTCTCATTGTGATGGTCTATTGTGGTTAATAGCTTTACTATTATTTTTATTGTCGATAAGTTAGTGTTAAAAGTTAAAAGTTGCTCAGTCCGATGTTTTTGAGTTCCTGTCACATTTTGAAATAAATATATGAAATTGATTGTTCTGATCTTCCTTATTTCCTTTTGAAGTAGCTTTTGTTATAAATGGCTGTCATTGGGGGATATCTAAAGTGAAACTATAAACAATGAAATGCTGCCTACCATTTCAGCAGTAACAGGTTCGATCAAATCGATTTATAATCTCGTCTATGCAAGAATAAATGCTTAAAGCCGCAACGTCTGATGAAAGCCTAGAATTTTTAAACCAAAACAACTATTTAGATTTTATTCTACATATTCTAGATTATATTCTAAATATTCTAGATTATATTCTACATATTCTAGACTATATTCTACATATTCTAGATTTTATTCAACATATTCTAGATTTTATTCTACATATTCTAGATTTTATTCTACATATTCTAGATTATATTCTAGATTTTATTCTACATATTCTAGATTATATTCTACATATTCTCGATTTTATTCTACATATTCTAGATTTATTCCACATATTCTAGATTTTATTCCACATATTCTAGATTTTATTCTACATATTCTAGATTTTATTCTACATATTCTAGATTTATTCTACATATTCTAGATGTTATTCTACATATTCTAGAATTCATTGTACATATACTAGATTTTAATCACATATCTAACTTAGATACTGGAGCATACAGTAAGTATGTGTTGCGGCATCGAAGTAAATGCTGAGTCAGTTTAATCACACCTATTACTGTTGAAGCCTATAATGCCAGAGTCTTGACGTGCTTGCCAAATTTAATCTATTTTGCATGTCTGCACTTTAAATATCTGAAAGGTAGCTATTTAAAATAAAAGTTACTTCAAACTAAAGTTAGGTAGATTATAACAATCAACCTAATAGATCTATATAAATAAAAAGGACAGTAACTCAAAACATTAAACTCTAACAAATTATGTAAATTTAAGCAAATTGCCAGGTGCTAAACTGGAAAAGTCACCTTTCATTTATTTATTTATGTATTCATCTATTTATTTATTTACTTGTTTATTGCCTTTACTACTTACACCCACACACCCTCACCCACACTCCCCATAACGACGTGGGTCTAATGGAGGGGGTGGGGGGGGGGGGGTCAGTGGGGGTCAGTGACGATATATGGGGGACATTTATCACTGTGCAGTCGTTAGCTACAGTTACCGACCCGCCCAAGGGTGGAGAAGAAAGCTACAGGGACTGATTCAGACAACGATGCAGGTTGGTGTGGGTGAGGATACAGGTAAAGCCTAAGTCACACCTACCCAGATCAGGGGCCGGACCAGCCCCGACCCATGATCCGGCGTGGTTCTTGGCGATCCGGTGTCATCCGTGGCTGGTCCTTGGTGATCCGTGGCTGGTCCTTGGTGATCCATGGCTGGTCCTTCGTGATCCGGCCTCATCCGAATTCTGCCCTGGCTGTTTTTAAATGTTTAAAACATCCGGGGAATATTGCAATCTGGGGTTAACTGCCATCATTCGTGTGTGATCCGTGACTCATCCGGGTAGTCGGTGTGTTGTCCGGGGGTCGTCCGTGTCTTGTCCGGTGCAGTCCAGGTAATTTTATACTCCGGGCTATCCGGGAGTAGTCCGGGGGTCATTTGGGGGTCGTCTGGGGCTGATCCAGGACTAATCCATGGCTACACCGGGTAGTCCATGGGTTGTCCGTGTGCTGTGGTCCGTGGGTTGACCGTGGCTTGTCCGGGTAGGTGTGAGAGCGAGCCCCAAAACGACCAAAATAGCGATTTTTATCCAGGGCCTGTCCGGGGGAATGAACCGGCTAAAAATCTGGTGCTAGTCCAGGTAGGTGTGACTTGAGCCGTGTTCACACGGGCAATGTAAATCGATTCGTAGAAATCAACTTGTATAGTTTGGGTTACATTTCGCGTGTGAACGGGCGTGTGAGTCGAATTAGGGCTGAATAGATTTCTGTGATCCGGATACTGTAAACCACCTGTGGAGGTCGATTACGTGAGTCGATTTCTGTGAAGCGATTTATTTTGCCAGTGTGAACCCAACCGACTTACTTGAGGCGGATTAAGGACGTGACAGTCGAGACCTGAGTGTATTGACTTTCCGGTAAATTTGCTCTATGAAACTGCTAGCTGTGCACAGATATTTTTTTCATCATTTATTTGTAGGGTTTCACTGCCCAGCAGAAGTTTTGACCGTTCCAATACGATTCAGTACATACATATCTAGGTCGAACCCACTCTCTCGTGGTGACGTCGCCTAACCGAAAACTGGTGCTGGTCAGACTGGACTTGCTCATGCGCTGATATCGATTTCCGGCCCAAGTACTGCCCATGTGAACGGGCGCCTAAATCGATTCATATGATTCGCCTTGTCTAAATCGCTTTACATTTTCCCCGTGTGAACACGGCTTTGGGCTTTATACCCCTGTCACACTACAACGTAATGAGCGAACGTGAGCCTAACATGGTGATATTTCGTCATTACGTTGATGTACGTTGGATTACGTTATGATGACGTCATAATGACGTTAGACTGACATCGATCTACATCACATTACGTCGTGTTACGTCGAGTTACATTGAGGTTTTGGACATGTTCAAAAGTTTCGATGTAGCTCGAACTTAAGGGTTTACGTTCGCCGTACGTTCTGTTCACGTTCAGCGAACATCAATGACATTAAACGGACGTTAGGCAAACGTTCCTCACTACGTTCCACTATGTTCCACTCGTTGACCCACATTAAAGCTGGTGGAAACGTCCATGCGGCGTAATGGGAAAGTCAGGAGAACGTCAGGAGAACGTCAGGAGAACGTCAGGAGAATGTCAGGAGAATGTCAGGAGAATGTGCATTCAACATACATTCAACATCTCATGACGTAGCTAATGTCACATAACGTTCTTCTGGCGATGGAATAACGTTCATAACGCTTCGTGATCGTCATTACGTTGACCTCTCTCGTTGAATGACGGTATCACTACGCTTTACCGACGTTACGCTCTCGTCCACTACGCTGCATCCACGTTCAACTTGTGCCCAAATTTGCATACTACGCCGAGAAGTTCAACGTTCTTCACGTTCTCCCTACGTCGATGTCGTAGTGTGACAGGGCCATAAGCTATGCTTAGATCTGTTACAAATAGGCTCCAAACCGAGTCCTGTCAACGTTATACTTTCCTCGCCGACTGCCCAATCTGGCCCGTCTATGGTGTCCACATAATGTGAGGGAATGGGTGAATGAGGGTGAGAGTGGGTGAGGGTGTGAGTGAGAGTGAGTGAGGGTGTGAGTGAGTGTGAGTGAGTGAGTGTGAGTGAGGGGGGGTCAGTGAGTGTAAGAGTGGGTTAAGGTTAGCGGTAGTGAATGAGGGTGAGAGTAAAGGTGAGAGAGTGAGAGTAAGGGTGACAGGGTCAGTGAAGGTGAGGGTGCATGACTGAGAATGAGTGAGTGAAAGCCTGAGTGAGTGAAAGCCTGAGTGACAGCAAGTGAGTGAGAGCAAGTTATTGAGAGCAAGGGAGTGAGAGCAAGTTAGAGAACATGAGAAAGTGAGAGAGAGCAAGCGAGAAAGAGTGAGAGAGCGCGAGTGAGAGAGCAAGAAAGACTGAGAGCATGTGGTAGAGCATGTGAGAGTGAGAGTAAGTGAGAGAGTGATGGAGAGTAAGAGAGAGTAAGAGAGAATGAGTGAGTGATATAATCAGAGAGTGAGTGAGTGACTGAGTGAGAGGACATGAGTGAGAGTTTGGGAGAAAAAGAGTGGGAGAAACTGAGACAGGGATGGAAACAGGCAGGGAGACAGGGAGGGAGACAGAGATGGAGACAGGGAGAGAGACAGGGATGGAAACAGGGAGGGAGACAGGGATGGAGAGAGGGAGGGAGACAGGGGTAGAGATAGGGATGGAGACAAGGATGGAGATAGGGAAGGAAATAGGGATGAAGACAGGGATGGAGACATGAAGGGGGACAGAAATGGAGACAGGGAGAGAGACAGGGATGGAGACAAGCAGGGAAACAGGGAGGGAGACTGAGATGGAGACAGGGAGGGAGATAGGGATGGAGACAGGGATGGAGATAGGGAGGGAGCCAGGGATGGAGACAGGGAAGGAGACAGGGATGGAGATAGGGAGGGAGACAGGGATGGATACAGGGAGGGAGATAGGGAGGGAGCCAGGGATGGAGACAGGGATGGAGATAGGGAGGGAGACAGGGATGGATATAGGGAGGGAGACAGGGATGCAGACAGGGATGGGAGGCAGCCAGAGATAGCATGTGAGGCAAAGACAAGTGAGAAAGAGTTAATATATGAATGACTAGGTGACATACTGACATGAATCGACACAATTTCTAACCACGACAGTCGGCGCTGAATCGGTCCTGACCCAGTTCGTGGCTTGTCTCCTTGATTGAAGTTACTGGACTCAGTGTGAGAATTGGTAGAGCACAGGCTCCCCTCCCCGTGCGGAAGGTCGGGAGTTTGAGACCCGGCCGAGTCAAACCAATGACTTACAATATTGAGACTTGTCGCTACCTAGCCCGGTGCTCGGCATTACTAGGACAGGGCAAGGACTGGTTAGCTCCGTATCAGGATAAAGTGACCGGCACCCTGGTCTCCCAATGGCACAGCACTACAAAGTCGCCATGTTTGTTTGTTGGTGTTTAATGTCCTGGCAACATCAAAGGACACATCAGGATGGGAGAAAGTCGACATGAGTGCACACTGTCTAAATTCGGTAACTATCCTTATATGACCTTATATGTTGCCAGGATGTAAACCCCCCCGCCCAATAAACAAGCAAAACCTTGTTTTACAGTTCTGCATTGTAGATGGTCCAGCCTAATCTAATTGGTTGTCCTACACGACTTGCTATCCGGACCGCACTCTGTCCACACCGCTCTCTATCACCTCTCCGCCGGCCTTGCTCCTCCTTGATATGTCTGAAAAGAGTTCCAGGAGGGGGAGCCCACCAGCATTTCACTTTCTACTCTTACTCTGTCCGTGTCTATGGCTCGCTGGATGGTCACCACAGAGCAAATAGACACGGTCCGTTGACTCAACTCTCCTCATTTCTCTTTCCTAGACTCTGCCCTTTCGATTTATCCCAGGCATACTTCTTCCCCTGGCCAGGGTAGTTGCATTCTTGGGTGAGGCCCTTCACCTTTAAGATTTCTCTGTCTTGTTCTCATTGCTGGAACCACCGCTGCACCCATCTTTACCCGCCTTCCTCGAATCCCTTGCTGCTGACTGCATACAAGTGCTCAACTACATCTACTGCTCAACTACCGCCGGACCGAAGAGATTTGCTGCCGCCCCGATGCCTCGCCGTTACAACGTTGTAAAGATGTCCCCAGCTTCTACAACACTCCCTACTGAAGTTAAGTCTTCAACCAAAGATTGGGCCAATTTATTGGAGCCTCTCTATTAATGTTGCTGTTCTGCAACCAGTAACTGTTGTAAGGTTACAAACAACCCCAGAATCGAAATGGTTGTCCTAGTTGGGTTGCAGGTATTCATGTGTGTTGTTGAGCCAGAGGTTAGCATTTCACAAAGAAGTGGTGTCAAGAAGCAGCATTCCTAACCAAGTAAAAATGCCAACCACGCTCCCACCCCTAAAAAAATAACAACAAAAACTACTATCAGTATCACCCCCTTCTAATAAAAAAAACCCTCAACAACATAGAACCACATCAGGTGATTGTATGTTTATACAATGTAAGTACCATTTATTGCTACTTTTCAGTGTTGTTTTTTGGGGTTTTTTTTTTTACGTCCTAGCAACATCTAAGGTCATATCAGGACGGGTACCGACTTGTGACAGTATGCAGTCATGGAGACTTTATAGTGTTGCCCCACTGGGAAATCAGGCTGCCGGCACCATGACCCGATGTCCCACTCAGTCACATTATCCTGACACTGAGCTAATCAGTCCTTGCCCTATCCTATTAATTCCGAGCAACAGGCTAGGAAGCAACAAGTACTAATTTTAAAGTCATTGGTTAGTTTGAATCGACCGGGAACCGAACTCCCGAACTTCCACACGCTCTACCGATTAGGCCATCGCGCCCAGTACTTTTCATTAATTAGCTTAATCACTGTAGCAAGAATAAATACACCATAATAGTTGCTTGTACTTTGTTTCCCCCCAAAAGGCACACAGGGCTCACAAAGAAACCGGGCGCAGTGGCCGAATCGGTAGAGCACAGGCCTCGCATGCGGAAAGGTCGGGAGTTCGGTTCCCGGTCGAGTCAAACCAATGACTTACAAAATTGATACTTGTCGCTTCCTAGCCTGGCGCTCGGCATTAATAGGATAGGGCAAGGACTGGTTAGCTCAGTATTAGGATAATGTGACTGAGTAGGATATCGGGTAAGGTAGACAGGGAGGGAGACAGGGAAGGAGACAGGGATGGAGCTAACCACTTTACTCTCTCACTTACTCTCACTCTCGCATGCTCTACAATATGCTCTCACTCACTCTCTCACTCCCTCATGTTCTCTCACTCAGGTTTTCACTCACTTGCTCTCACTCAGGCTTTCACTCACTCATTCTCATTCTCAGTCACGCACCCTCACACTTCCCTTCACCTTCACTCACCCTGTGACCCTGACTCTCTCTCTCTCTCTCACCCTTACTCTTTCGTAAGGACTGGTTAGCTCAGTATTAGGATAATGTGACTGAGTGGGATATCGGGTAATAGTGCCGGCAGCCTGATTTCCCAGTGGGGCAGCAGTATAAAGTCGCCATGAGTGTGCACTGACACAAGTCGGTACCCATGCTGATATGACCTAAGATGTTGCCAGGATGTAAAACTCCAACAACCAAACAACAACCACAAAGAAGAAGACCAACACAAAGTCCGCCATGAAGCACCGCCTTGGTTCCACCACGGGCCGTGTGCAAAACATCAACACCCCCCCCCCCCCCGCCCTCACACACACACCCGCTGCTTGTTTGGTATTTCACCTGCAGTTTGTGTGGGTCATTCTCCGAAGCTGGGCACGTGGAGACCAATAAGTGAAAACCTTCCAACTAATACTAATAGCAGAAAACATTCCAAGTCATTACAGAATCCATGTTCATATGAAGGTTTACATGTTGTGCATACATGTCAGAGTTGGGAAAAAAAAAAAAAATCTATTTCACTTTTAGATTTTGATCTTATTCAAATTTGAGCAATATGTTTCAATCACTCGGGTAACATGGACATCAAACACACATCCAAAACGTCATTTTAACATACAAAGAAGAAGACGAAGAAGCCAACGACAAACATTGGTTGGTTGTTGGAGTTTTATGTCATGGCAACATCTAAGGCCTAGCAGACAGTACTGACTTGGACGGTGGCATCTGGTGGCTTTAGAGTCTTCCCCACTGGGAAGATCAGCCATGGCAATGACCGAGGTCCCACCATTCACTTATCCTGACACTGAGCTAACCAGTCCTTGCACTATCCTATTAATGCAGAGCGACAAGCTAGGAAGCGACAAGTATCAATTTTATAAGTCATTGGTTTGACTCGACTGGGAACCAAACTCCCGACCTAACTTTCCCCGCACTCTACGGACCGATTCGGGCACTGTGCCCGGTCCGACGAGAAACGAAACAATGTGCAAAAATGTATGGGGAACTGACACTGCTGCGAAGCAAAGAATTAAGTATTTACCATGTACTCCCTCAAATAAGGTGCAAGAAGAGCCTGCTATTCATGCATGGCTGGGGGTGGGTGGTTGAGTGTAGAGGGAGGTGGCTCCCCCCCCCCCCTCCATCCCCGACTCTCCTCCTTCCTCGCTCCAGGGCAGTGAGAGAGGAGGGTTACCAGGGTGGGGGGGGGGGGGGGCGTGTTAGGGGTGGCGGGGTTAGCCGGCTGCAGGTGGGCGCCACGTCCCCGCACCTCGCTGACTGATCTGCGCGCTGGTCCGTACAGGCAGTAATTATATGTTGGGCCTCCCGCAGTACAAATTACCAGCCGGCGTCTGGTGTGCAGCAGGCCCGGCAAGTCGGCCAGGGGAAGGAAAATGGAGGGGAGGGGGTAGATATAGAACCCTGTTAAATCAAGCACGGTTAAACCAAACGATCGGTTAATCCAAACTTTTTTTGGTGGCGCGGCAAAATACTACCATTTATCATATAAAAAAGTTGGTTAAACCAAAGTTGGTTAATCCAAAGTATCGGTTAATCCAAACAAAATTGTCGGCCCCAGGCCACTTCCGGTACAGTTACACCAAACTTTCATGTGGTTTTCAGGTCATCTGAGAATTGTTATATGATAAATGGTAGTATTTTGCAGGTCGCCGAAAAAAGTTTGGATTAACTGATTGTTTGATTTAACCGAGGTCGGTTTAATGGGGTTAAACTGTATATACATAAAAAACAATAATCATAGTGTCCACATACATTGTACATTCATAATGCACCCCCATTTTTGCCAAAGCCAAGTCAAAGTCAAAGCTTGGTTAAACCAATGATCGGTTAATCCAAACAAATTGCTAAGGTCCCTTCAAGTTTGGTTTAACGGGCTTATACTGTATATATATATATATATATATATATATATATATACACATATATATATAGAGAGAGAGAGAGAGACAGAAAGAGAGAGATTATAGAATACATATAATAATATATAACATTTTGTATATTATATTAAAATATACTATATATGATATATAACATGCATATAGCATATATATGAAGTGTTTAATATCATATATATAATTTGCATATTATATAACAGACAATATGTTATGTCATAATCTATACAATATTTACGATATTAGTGATATATATAAAGTATAGGTAATATAATATACATAATATGCATACTATATAACACTATATATAATGCAGCTGTATTATATAAGTATAATATATATATAATGTAATATAGCATATTATATATAAGCATATAATATATGTAATGTATATGGCCGGACATGGCCTCCTGTGCGATCAGTCGGGGGTTCGAATCCCGGCCGAGTCATCCCAACAACTTACAAAATTGATACTTGTCTCTACCTAGCCTGACGCTCAGCCCTACTAGGATAGGGCAAGGACTGGTTTGCGCAATATCAAAATAATGTTACTGAGTGGGATATGATGTCATGGTGCCGTGTTCATATAATATCCCCCTCTTATTTTCTTATACATATGTCTTTCCTTCTGCTCATATTATATACAAACATGGAATAAAATCAGTATCACGTGACCAATTAAAGGTAGCAACTACAATGGGCAAAACTAAGCAGAGTGCATAGTGTGAAGAAATGGTGTGTATGAATGCGTGAAGTGGAGGCAACCAACCAGTGGTCCACAACTGGGTCATCAAAGGCTGTGATATGTGCTGTCCTGTCTGTGGGAAAGGGCATATAAAAGACCCCTCGCTGCTTATCAGAAAGAGTAGCCGATGTGGTGGCAGCGGGTTTCCTCCAAAGAAATATGTCAGAATGACCATATGTTTGATGTCCAATAACCGATGATATGAAAATGAATGTGATCTAGAGGCGATGTTAAATAAAACAAGCTTTGCGTGAAGTGGAGGGGACGTGCACTATTTCGGAGGCACCCCAAGATGGACGCCAGGTGAGTTTCCAGTCTCATTGTGCCCACTCACAGACAACCCACCACCCATCACCCACCACCCACCCACCACCACCCACAGACAACCCACCACCCATCACCCACCACCCACCACCCGGACTCCCGTCAGCAGGCGTGAATGAGACTACAGTAAAACCTCTCTAAATCGACCGACCATGGGACCGACATTAAATGTGGCATTCTCTGTGGCGGAGTGGTTAGAGTGTCTGACTTTTCTAGGTCAGACTCCTAATCTGAGGGTCGGCGGTTCTATTCCCCATGCCCCCAGCTCTGCCAATTTGGATTTCCACCACTGTGTATAACTTACAGCGTCATCAAAGGACGGTTGCTCTCATACCATGTCTATGTGGTGTGGGAGGTTAAAAATCCCTTGTGTCGGTAAAAGTGTAGGCTCGGGCTTTCTATCGACCAGCAGTGGAATGAGGAAGACCAGTCGTCTATGACTCAAATTTCCCCTGCTTAAACAACTAATGGACCAAAAAAAAAAAAAAATGGTTTATTCATTCATTTAGGGAGGTGGTATATTTAGGGAGTTTCTTTTTATCATTACAATGGCATTGTATAGGTCATAGTTTCAAACCCAACAGATAAAGCGATCGATATACATAGGGGAGTGGTCGATTTTCTTGAGGTGGTCTGTTACTGTTAGAGAGGTTTTACTGTACATAATATGAAGACCTCATTGTATACTAGAGACCAGCCACCAAGTAAGGACTCATCTAGGTATAATTCACACATCAATTCAGAGTTGCTTCTTAAAAATGTTTTAAAAAGCTATTGTATATCGCGTAATTAATTAAGACGAACAGCTTAAAAAGGATATGCTGCTAAAGAACCACATCTCCACCCATCACATACTACGTCGATTGAATTCTATCAGTACTACATCAGGGAGACAATGAGAAAACCCCACCAGCCGTTAAATATGGAATCCTTTTTTCTAAATTGAGAAATAATTCACAGCCCAACAAAGGGAAGAGGAAAGGGAAGAAAGGGGAAGAAATGGAAGAATAAATGGAAGAGGAAAGGGAAGATGAAGTGGAAGAAGAAAGGGAAGAAATGAAGAAGAAATGGAAGAAGAAATGGAAGAAGAAATAGAAGAAGGGAAGAAGACAGGGAAGAAGACAGGGAAGAATAATGGAAGACGACAGGGAAGAAGAAAGGGAACAAGGAAGGGACAAGGAAAGGGAAGAAGAAAAGGAAGAAGGAAGGGAACAAGAAAGTATATAAGATGAAGAAGGAGAAGAAGAGGAATTGAGGCGGCCATCCATAATTCACAGATTAATAAAGAACATATATTTTTAACGTTTTTAAATTGTTTAAATTTAAGATGTGCCAAAAAACTTCTTTCTTTTTTTTAATGAAAAAAAAAGGGTACTATTCCCACACTGTGGTACTTGACTGCTATCACTCCTCTTCGGACAGGGGCCAACCGGTGATCTTATCGGTCTCCCAGTGGGGCAGCACTATACAGTCGTCACGCAAGCGCACTGCCGCAAGTCATCACTCTCAATGTGGCCAGGATGACCTCTGTGTGACCATGATCTCAAGCCCCAACAAACAAACGACAATCTCTAGTATTTATTAGTCGTGGCCGAGTGAAGAGCCTGAAGTAGTTTCCACACCTTCAGCGTAAACGTGTCTATTTTATAAAGGGGGTGATGGTTTTTGTTGGTGAGGGGGGGGGGGTGTTAGATTGAATCTGACATATCTGTAAAGCTGTCTTGTACCACTATGTCTTGTCTGAACTGCTAAATGTTATTCACTCACAAGTGGTTCGTGATAAAAACAAAATTTCTAAACAAACTTTAAACAGGAAAAAAACACCCACTAAATTGGACAGGTTAGACACACACCAGCGGATCAAATAATCATTTCTGAAATATATTATTCAGTTATTTTTTTTTTTAAATCCTGGCAACATCTAATGGCATATTAGACTGGGCCCCCATGATGACTTTATAGTACTGCCCAACTGGGATACCATACAGTCATGAGACACGTGTCAATGGGGATGTTGCACACGAATAGAACACTCTCCCTAGACTTCGGTGGAGTCAAACCCACATTTCTGTCATTCTGGGGTAAGTGTTCTAACCATTAGGCTACCTAGGCTCCCTGGTGCAACCAACCTACCCATGCCTACCTGCGTATGTGGCATTTCACAAGAGGAACTGAATGCAACCCACTACATATTACATATTTTGGATTGGTTGGTTGTTGGGGTTTCACGTCTTAGATCATATCAGGACGGGAACTATTTTGGAAAGGTGAAGGCATATTCTTAGTGACTGAGTGGCAATAATACCCAGGGTGATTGCCACCGGGTCCTAAAAATACTAAATCAGATGATTATTTCTTCACCCCGACAGCCGATGTTCACTCTTTGTGCTGGGGCTCGTTAAACAAACAAACATATTATTTCTTTCGGAAACCTACTTATTGCTGAAGCAAATACCTAAAATAATATGATTGATGTACATAAAGCACCAACTAAGGCACATAATGCATCCCAACTAGACTAAAATTGTTACTCTGTGAAAGATAAATGTGTTGCGATTTTGTTTATTATAATCACATTAACAACCAGAACCCACCAGACGGGATGGCCGAATGAGTTAGAGCGTCTGTCTCCCGTGCTGGTAGATCATGGGTTCGAGCCCTGGTCGAGTCAAACCAATGACTTAAAAATTGATACTTGTTGCTTCCTAGCCAAGCGCTCGGCATTATTAGGACAGGGCAAGGTCTGGTGTGCTCAGTGTCAGGATAATGTGACTGAGTGGGATACTAGGTCATGATGCCGGCGACCTGGCTTCCCAGTGGGGCAGCACTATAAAGTCGCCATGAGTGCGCACGGTCACAAGTCGGTACCCGTCCTGATATGACCTTAGATGTTGCTAGGACGTAACACAACAACAAACAAACAACCAGAACCGATTGTATTATGATGCAATACATCATCATCATCATCATGCTGTCGGTCGCGATGCGACAAAGACTGCTTTCATTACTTGACTGCCGCTCTGCGGTTGTAGATTTCATGAAAGCTGCCTGCAAAAGTGTTGAAGTGCTGCTGGCTTTTGCAAGTTACCAGCGGCACTCTCTCGGGGAGCAAATAGAGGTTTCACACCGGCAAGAACATGTCAAGACAGGCGCAAAATTATTTGTCCCTGCAGTGGCTGGTCGGGAGATGTTGGGAGTTCCATACATCAACCGCCCTTAATGCTGCCACAGTGACATGGTGTTCTGTTTAGGGTTTGCTCCCTTAGCCTTCGGTTCTGTCATGAACCTGTACCACAAGGTATTGCGATACCTGCATACCATCATACCAGCAATACACCATGTACTTATAAGGTTGTATATAATTGGAGATGATTTAAATTTAATAAGATAAATTACGCGCAGTCATATATGTGATATATAACCTATTATGCAAGTATAAAGATACTGAAGGGAAAATTACATATTACTATTATGATTATTGTTATACTTCGTAAGGCCCAACCCTGTACTGGTGGCGCCATCTCGGCCTACCTCTCCTCAACCGGGTGTTGACCAGTGTCAGTCACAACAGAGGATAAAAATATAATATGACTAAAGGCAAATAATGGCAATGTCTCAGTTTCAAGAAACACTTTATTGTCACATATTAAATCTGCATAGTCTGGTGGTTTGGGGTTTCTATCCTTTTTCTTTTAAATAGATAAATACACTGGCTTGATCTTTCTAATTTATTTTACCCAAGTCTGAGGTAACTTTTATTTTATAGGGTCAATTTTGTGGATATTTGAACTGAAGACCAGATGGGATGGCCGAATAATTTAGAATGTCCGTCCCCCGTGTTGGTAGATTGTGGGTTCGAATCCTGGTCGAGTCAATCCAATGACTTAAAAAGTGATACTTGTCGCTTCGAGGCGCTCGGCATTAATAGGATAGGGCAAGGAGCAGTGGAATGAGGAAGACAAATTATGCGCGATTGAAATTTCCCCTGCTTAAACAACTAATGTACATACAAAAAAAGAAGTCATACCAGATTTATTTTGGCATGCATGTCAAAAGGTTGGAGATGACAGGCTTTAGCAGTGACCGGTTCTATTAAATTGGTCCCGTCCTGATATGACCTTAGGTGTTGCCAGGACGCAAAACTCCAAAAACCAACTATTGAATTGACTTAAGCTAGGATTCCTTACTCGCGGTATGCGAATGCGAATGCGGCAAAAAATCGAAAAGCATCTAAGTCAATGGTGGTGATTCATTACACGCAGTATGCGGTATGCGGCATGCGAATACTGAATCGGTCCATATAGCGATCGGTGCGGCATGCGAATGCGAATGCCCATAGACAACAGTGTTAGAGAAACCTGACACTATGTGTGTGGGTGTGGGTGAAAGGACCCAAACCGTTCGCATACCGCATGCCGCATACCGCGTGTAAGGAATCCAAGCTTTAACATTCCTTTTAGGCAAGAATATGTGTTTAATGAATGCAGCAGTATCTAAGTTAAATATCTATGTAAAATGGCCGAAAGACCAGTGTCTCAGCGCTAAAAAAAAGTATATTCTGATGAATAAACTGTTTTACCAACAAAAAAAAGATAAAATCTAGGGAAATATGTTGGTTTAGAAATGTTCACGTAGCTTTAATTAGATGGTGTAGTTTATAGTCACAATAACACACGTAGACACATAACTCTCACCCCCTAGCCCGAATAAAACATCAATAAACAAAAGCTTAAAAAGAAAACCCACCTGAAAACGATATAGTCACGTTAGTGGTTAGAAGAAGAAATGGACCAGAACGTATCATACTGTACCACTTTCAAAGAAACGTAAAATTTTATTCTTAACTGATATGTTGGACACCCAGCGAAGCCTATAATCAAATTTTCAATTGTGATTGTCAAAATCGAACAAGAAAAAACATGTTCTTTCAAAAAGTTTTTTTTTTAATGGACACAAAGATAAGTCAGTGTGATAACGTGGGATTGGTAATTGAATAGGTTTGGACAGCTATATTATATTATTTATAGACATTTCCGGTTCAAAGATACAATAAATGCGAGTGACTGACTTTGGTGTATTGCTTATTAGGTTGAACACACATTCTTGGAAATGGTTAAAAATAAATCAAATAGGAAAAAAACCTTTTAGGATGTACTGCAAACCTATCACACAACATGCGATTCACCACCAGCTAGTATCCGTTTTTATTTCGCGTTGCCAGACGGGATGACCGAATGAGTTGCGAGTGCGTCACCTGCTTTGCTAAATCGTCGAGTCAAAGCAATAATTTAAAAATCGATACTTGACACTTCCGAGCCAGGCACTCAGCATTAATAGGATAGCTGAAGGACTGGTTGGCTCAGTGTCAGGATAATGTGACTGAGTGGGATATCAGGTCATGGCGCTGATGGCCTGGTCTCCCAGTGGGGCGGCACTATAAAGTCGCCATGAGTGCGCACTGTGACACGTCAATACGCGTCCTGATATCACCTTAAATGTTGCCAGGATGTAAAACTCCCAACATCCATCCTATCCTATTTCACATAAAGGGTTGGCAAACAAGTTCCTTGGGCGATGTCTAATTATCTTGAGCGCTGGGGCTTTCTTCTTACGATAACACGATATGATTCACTTTCTACCGTAAAATCGGTAATGACAGACGTCGGTGATAGGCATCTCGAATGTCAGCATTTTCAACACAACACAACACAAGGGGCCGACGGAGAGCTTTGAGCCAGATGTTTTCATACACCCCCCCCCCCCCCCACCCACCCACCGACAAACTACCTACAGACACCCACGTATATATGAAGAGTTTAGGCGCAAAACCACCTAAACGCCAATCCAAAAATTGTAGTTTAAATAAAATATTGTTTAGCTGAAAACAATTTTAATTCTCACTAATTCCGCTCAGTCACACTATCTTGACACTGAGCTAACCAGTCCTCCTTGCTCTATCCTGGTAATGCTAAGCACCAGACTAGGAAGTGACAAGTATCAATTTTGTAAGTCATTGGTTTAATTAAATACTTCAGATCTTCCTCTTCAATCGCGCATTAAGATATTTTTAATCGACCCAATGAAAGCTTTTTAATTCATTTTGAAAAAATAAATGCTCCGCATAGACATAGCATTGCTGCAGCACACATCACTGCGGTGTTTTACCCTTCGCGCGTTAAATTACGGGGTTGTGGCGTGGCGCCGATATCGAGAATATGTAGATAACATATATATATATATATATATATATATATCTTTATACTCGCATAATTAATAAGTTATGCATCTCACACACATACACACACATGTATATATATATATATATATATATATATATATACATCTATATATATATATATATAGATATATATATACAGTAAAACCTATCTATACCGACCCCTCCACAGATCGACCACTCCCCTATATCGATCACTTTATTTGGGTCCCACCAATACCATTGTAAGGATATTCTAAATCTCTAAACCGACCACCTCCCTAAATGGACCACTTAGATTAGGTTCCATGGTAGGTCGATTTAGAGAGGTCTTACTGTATATATATATGTATGCGTAGGGCAAAACTTTGATTTATATAGATATATAAATATATATACATGGTAAATGATTCATCTCCCTGGGCTGGGATAGCCCGATAGCTACATCCCGAAGTAAAAACTATATACAGTATAACCCCGTTAAACCAAGTGCGCTTAAACCAAACGATCGGTTAATCCAAACTTTTTCCCCCGGCCCTGCAAATTACTACCATTTATCATATAAAAAAGTTGGTGAAACCAAAGTTGGTTAATCCAAATGATTGGTTAATCCAAACAAAATTGTTGGACCCCAGGCCACTCCGGTATGGTTAAACCAAACTTTCATGTGGTTATAAGGTCATCTGAGACCCCCACCAACGTTTTCATATGATAAATGGTGGTATTTTGCCGGGCCGCCGAAAAAAGTTTCAATTCACCGATCAGTTGGTTTAACTGAGTTTGGTTTAACAGGGTTATACTGTATATACATAAAAAAACAATAATCAAAGTGTCCACATACATTCTATATTACATGTGCACTACACACTTACTCAAAGTCAAAGTCGAAGCCAAAGCTCGGTTAAACCAATGATCGGTTAATCCAAACAAATTTCTAGGGTCCCTTCAACTTCAAGGTTGGTTTAACGGGGGTTATACTGTGCATTGTTGATTTTCATCTACTTTACGTTCGTTTTTATATAGAATGGCAGAAATTCTAAACTATCAGATTACACAACTTTAATCTGGTGCGCCATACAATAAACCAAACAACGAAAAATAATGTCCACTACACGGTGAAAAGATTGATTAATGATTCATTGAGCAATTTATTAAAATATAGTAATTTCCTCTTAGATATAATATCCTCACATATATTAAGATTTGTTTCTTAAAAACATAAACAGATGCAGAATTCTTTTTATTTTGTTGACAACGGGTGCCGATAGCTTTCCGTAGAAGGCCAGAGACAATGGATGTGTGGATGCAATCAATTAGTCAGATTGGCTGATTAGGTCTGTGAAACCTGAGCTAATCTCATCCCAACTAAGGTCAACCCTCCTTCCTGCCCCCGCGCACGCACACGACCTTGACCTACACAAGACAAAAGGTCAAGAAAGAAAGAAAGAAAGACGAGAGAGGGAGAGAAAAAAAACTCGGGGAGAGAGCCCCAGACATTAGCAGCGTGAGAGTAGTTCATTTGTTTGTTGTTGTTTTACGTCCTAGCAACATCTAAGGTCATATCAGGACCGGTACCGACTTGTGACAGTGCGCACTCATGGCGACTTTATAGTGCTGCCCCAGTGGGAGACCAAGCAGCCAGCACCATAACCTGATACCCTACTCAGTCACATTATCCTGACACTGAGCCATCCAGCCCTTGTCCTATCCTAATAATGCCAAGCGCCTGGCTAGGAAGTGACAAGCGGTGGAGTGGTTAAAGTGTCTGACTTTTTCTAGGTCGGACTCCTAATCTGCAGGTCGGTGGTTCAATTCCCTGTGCCCCCATCTCTGCCAATTTGGATTTCCACAGCTGTGTATAACTTACAGCGACATCAAAGGCCAGTTGCTCTCATACCATGTCTATGTGGTGTGGGAGGTTAAAAATCCTGTGGGTCGGTAGAAGTGTAGGCTCAGGCTTTCTATCTACAAACTGTCTAATGCTGAAAACAAGCCTATTCAGGCTTATTCATGATAGGCAGTATAAATCTTCAACAACAACAACAAACATTTTTTTTTATAAGTCACTGGTTTGACCAGACCAGGTCTTGAATCCCACGATCAACCAACAGGGGACATGGACGCTCAACTCATTCGGTCATCCCGTCTGGTCTAGGGCGTGATGTGAATGTGTTCATTAGAGAGGGCCATCACCACGGCCCGTGTGCTGATGTGGACTTCCGCTCTGTTGGTCTTTACGGCGGTGAATGGATATTGGGTGCGACAAATGCGTTATATTATATCAAATGCAACACCATCCACCACCGCGCACCACTCTGGGCCGCGCTGACTACCAATTCAGTGAGTTCCACGACCCCAGCTCATACACCACACACCACAAGCGCACATACAGCCCGTAGTTAGGATTTGGACCGCTGGTGGCGCCACAGGTCCCAGGATCTATTATATTATATATATATGATTTACACGCACACATATATATATATATGCGCATATATAATGTATAAGTATTATGCGAGTATAAAGGCATGGAAGGGAATTCAATTATCATTATTATGTGCTATATAAGTGGTTATGTGAATATAACTAAAGAATAGTCCCTAAATGTTTCGGTGCTCCTTCTGGGCACCTACTCTCTTCCCAACACCCCTTATTCTCAGCAGGCCCCCCTGTAACCGGGCACTCTCTCCTCCCCTTGCCCGGGAACCAGCACTAACGGTCTCCCTGCCCCGCTTCAATATTATATATATATAATATATATATTTTATATATATTATAAATATAATATATATATTTTATATATATTATATATATTATATTTATATTATATATAATATATATATAATATATATAATATATATATAATATATATATAATATATATATATATAATATATATTATACATATATGATTTACACACACCAAACAACAATAAAAGCGGCAAAACTGTAATCATTTCTTGTGCATTGTGGGTTTGATAATAATCCAATAGCTGTTGCATCGGTTTGAATTTGGTTATTTGTTAGTACAGCACCACCCCCCCCCCTCCCCTCCCCCCTTCCACGTTCTGATGACACATGGTCTAATTATTACGGAACTGGCGATAAAACCAACGTGGACCAAAAAGAACGAATGCGATCAGGGAGTCCAAGGCGGTGTCGGCTGGGATTAGCGAGGGGGCGCAGTGTGGGCAGTAATTGCCCCCTGTCTGTCCTGATGAATTATAGTTAATTACTGTAGCAACTGCGCAGCAGAATGGGTGAATGGGTGTGTGGGTGGGGATGTGTGTGTGTGAAGTGATTGTGTATGGTTGTGTGTAGGGGTGAGTGGTGGTTTATATTGTTTAAACATGCAGCACCCTCCCCCCATTTTTATAATCCCCACGACACTGGTGCTGTGACCAGGATTCTTACCATACAAGCTATGCGCGATATGGTCATTGGACCCACCCTGCCTATGTACATAAATAATATATATATTTATATATACATATATACAGTGTTGCGGCTTGCGGACTATAACAATAATCATAATAAGTAATATTATACAATAATCATAATAAGTAATATTCCCTCTTCGTATCTTTATACTCACATAATTAATATGTAATACATCACCCCCCCACACACACACACACACATATATATATATATATAATTATATATGAGTCAGCCTCACGAAAATGGGCCAATTGGTGGTTAATTTAAGATGTCGGCGTCACAATTCTTAAAGTGCAGTGCATTTCTTTGTTTCATATTAAATTATCCTAGAAACAAATAAGGTTGTTGTATTTTCTCTACCTTTACATTCAGGATAAATCTAAGACTTTCCAACACTTCTGTCAATACTAAACTATAATTATGCCGTTCGACGCCGACATCCAATGCTCGACGCCGACAACTTTCCCCAATTGGCCTATTTCCGTGAGCCGGACTCATAATATATATATATATATATATATACATATATATATATGTATATGTAAGTGCATCGCGTGTATGCATGCAATTGCAAGCATTAAACAACTTATGGACTTAAACCATCAACAAAACTTACGATTCCAGGGGGACCAGTGTAGTACTACTACTAGTAGTTTGCACTAGCCTCTCATACTCACTCTCATCTCAGGCAATGAGCCACATAGACAGGTAGGCATGGATAGGGTGATTGCATCAACGAGCCTAGGTAATGAAATCTTTAATATGCTAGGGCTGGAATGGCAAGAAATGTGGGTTCGAATCCTGCTCTAGGCACAATATTTCCTATTGTCATCACCCCTATGACACTGGCCCTAACCCTGACCCTGAAAGTTACTTTTAAGTTAAAGCTGCATAGTCCGATGAAATATCAAATTTTCAAAACCAAACTAATTATCTAGTTTTGATTTTACATATTTAACTTAGATACTGATGCACTTATTAAGCATTTGTTTCTGCGTAGAAGGCAATACTGAGTCAATTTAACAGAACCTGTTAATGCAGAAGTCTATGGTGTCAGAGTTTTGGCAAGCTTGCCAAAACTAATTTTCCATGTTTGCACTCAAAATATCTAAAAAGTTTACCATTTAAAATAAATGTAACTTTGAACTAATGTAAAGTAGATACTAGTGATCGGTCTAATATATTTATTTCATAAAAAATTCAAAACCATCGGACTATGCAACTTTAAAGCAAGGTGCATTATAACGAGCACCCTAATATATTTATCTCAGAAAATGTCAGAAACTGAAAACCATCAAACTTTGCAACTTTAACTTCCCAGAGGTTCAAACTAAGCTTATGTACTAAAGCTAGAGGCAGACAATCAACTCATTCGGCCATCCTGTCTGTCTCTCTGTCCATCTGTCTATGTAGATATAGTTTGTGGCATGCTTCTATTCATAAAGGCACAACACAGTTTGAAACTGATCGTATATCTCAAGCTAAACAAGAGCGTTAGCAGACAAAAGATTGTCTCCTTCATCTACCAGACTCTCTGACAGCAGCTACACACATGTCCAATGTGCCATCGCACATTCCAAGCACAAATTGGACTCATTAGTCATTGACAAGTTCACAACAAATGATGAGATGCTGTCGTTGTCAGCACCGATGGAGAGCCAAGAAGATATATATATTTATTTTCTTCATGAGAAGTAAAAGTGGTCGACTCGAATGGTTTGCTAGAGTTGTTGTTTTACGTCCTAGCAATATCTAAGGTAATATCAGGACGGGTACCGACTTGTGACATTGCACACTCATGGTGACTTTATAGTGCTGTCCCACTGGGAAACCAGGCCGCCAGCACCATGACCTGGTATCCCACACAGTCACATTATCCTGACACTGAGCACACCAGTCCTTGCCTTGTCCTAATAATGCCGAGTGCCTGGCTAGGAAGCGACAAGTATCAATTTTTAAGGTATTGGTTTGACTCGACCAGAGTTCGAACCCACGACCTACCAGCACGGGTTTGCTAGAAGCAAGCTCTAATGCAGACGCCTGCCTCTTTACGCATGCGCGACCCCGCGAGACTGAGCCATTCGGACCCGTTCGCGCGCGTTCCACCACCAGATGTGCGCATGCGCAGTGCGTCACGTGTGAACACGGTAAAGGTCAGCGCGCAACCCTCTAGCGGGCAGCCGGGCAACCACGAATGTAAACAAAAAAGACAACTAACAACGGCGGGTTTCTGTGGTTGGGTGGGTGGATGGGGAAGATGGGAGGGGGGGAGGGCGGGGGGGGGGGGGTTAAAAAGAAAAAGGACCATTATTGGCGGGAGCAAGCCGAAGTGTAGTTGTACATTAGAATTTAGAGTAAGACTAATAACTCGGGATGATCAAATGGGGTGAGTGGCCACCTTCCGTGTGTCGTACCAGGTCGTGGGATTTGAGTCATGGGCTCAAACACTGGGTATGTTATGGCCCTGTCACACTACGACGGATGGCGTCAGTGTGTGCTCAACGTTAAAAAATTTGCCAGTACGTCAGCATTCGTCAAACTTTTCAGTGGCGGGTGGTAAAAATGGGCGTATACACAACGTACACACAATGTACGTAGCGAATGCAGAACGTATGTCTGACATATTGCTAGCATATGAGAGCGATTATGGTTCTTTTTACAGCTAGGTACCCATTCTCGAAAAGGGTCCAAGCATTAAAATAATTTCACTCGAAGTTCCAATGAATCAGAGGCAACATGCTTTTTGAATTAAAAAAAAAAATCCAAAATTTAAGTGAGATATGTGCATTTAAATGTTCAGATCTGTTGGATTAGACTAATGCAGAAGCCGTTCCATGCTGGCCACATCAGCCTGGCCTGAGCATTAATGCTTTTTGAATTTTTATTATATTCCTAAATCTGAGTAAGATATGTGCATTTAAAAAATGTTGATTTTCAGATCTTTTGTGTTAACTAATGCAGCAGCCGTTCCATGCTGGCCACATCTGACGGGATCCACCACAAATACACAGGTTTCCATTAAATACGATGGAGATACGGCAGGCATATATTCAAAGTTCATTAGGAGTACGTAATGCATCCGTTGGCAGTATGTGGACTGTACGCGGACTGCACGTTCCCACCGGCTAACCTGCACCAACGTAAGCCAACATATCCCTAACATATGCCGATGTATTCCCAACGTACAAGTAGCATATGTTCAACGTACGAGCCACACGTTGAAAATTCTGAGCATGCTCAAAAACTTTTCAGACCCTCGACGTGCATCGCCGTAAGACGACATATACTGATGTATCCAGAATGTATGCCTGATGTATACATAACATATGATGACATATGCCGATGTGTTGGTCCAAAATCACATACATTGGCACACGTTGAGGCGATACATCATAGTGTGACAGCACCTTTAAACTAATGACTTTAAAATGTATACGTGTCACTACCTAGCCTTGAGTTCGGTATTGCGAGAAGAGGACAAGAAGCAGTTCTATTAATATATATATTTTTTGTATTTATATAAATATATATATATTTATATATATATTTATATATATAAATATACATTTTTATATATATATTTATATATATATATTTATATTTATATATATTGATATATATATATATTTTAATATTACAAAAAATGTATATAGATATATATGTGCATTATATGTATGTGCGTGATGTGTACATTATACAAGTATACATACGCCGAAGGGAATAAATGTTCTATTATCCATATATATATATATCCTCCGAAACTAACACACATTTTTTTTAAACAGCGCGTAATGAGACGTCTTACTCGAGGTTACCTAACTTGTCTGTCTCTTGATGCAGAGGGCAAAGAGGGCTGGCGGGGCGGAGGAAGAAGTGGAGACCGTTGTGGTCGTGGCGAGGGTGCATTATTCCATTTGTTCCTGTCCTCTTTAACAAAAAGAAAAGTTGTTCCCTTTTCTCCCTCTCTCTCTCCCCCTCTCTCTCCCTCTCGCGCGCTCTCTCTCCCCCTCTCGCGCGCTCCCTCTCTCCCTCTCTCTCGTGTGCTCTCTCTCTCCCTCTCTCTCCCCCTCTCTCTCTCTCTCGCTCCCTCTCTCTCTCTCTCTCCCTCTCTCGCTCCCTGTCTCTCTCCTTGTCTCTCTCCCCCTCTCTCTCCCTCTTGCATGCTCTCTCTCTTCCCTCTCCCCCCTCACTCTCCCCCTCTCTCTCTCCCTCACTCTCCCCCTCCCTCTCCCTCTCTCTCTCCCTCCCCCCTCTCTCTGCTCCCTTCCTCAGACCTCAGGAAAGGCGTGTGAGGGGGTGGAGTACGGCAGGGGGAAGGGGAGGAGGGCGGGGGGGGGGGGGCATGGCAGTTTTTGGCGGCCATTGAAGTCTCCCTGCGGGGAGTCCGACACAGCTGCCAGGTCGACTAGTTCTATATCGCCCACCCCCCAGAATCCCCCACACAACCATGACCCCCCCACACAACCCCATGACCCCCACCATAACCCACCTCCACCCCAACCCTAACGCACCTCCACCCCAACCTCCACCCCCACCTCGACCTCAACCTAACTGCCCTCCCCCTAACTGCACGTTTTCTAAAACCTACCGGGTGTTTTTTTTTTGGGGGGGGGGGTTAAACTTTTTTGTTTAAAACCCCTCTCCCCCGCCCCAAGCCCCCTCCCGCCCCCACCCCGCCCCCTCGCCCCCAGCCCCAGGCACACCCGATCAGCGTTCATTGTTGACTAATTCTCTCTCGGCACATTATTTTTAATCGCCCCCTTTCGGGGTCAACCCTTCCAACAGTATGCAGTGTGCAAGGACTGTATGCTCGCCTAAAAATGATTCCAAATCCTGGAAGTTACTTTGCCAGTAGTTGGTTGGTTGTTGGGAGTTTTGCGTTCTGGCAACATCTAAGGTTATATCAGAACGGTAACTGACCTGTGACAGTGAACACTCATCGCGACTTTATAGTGCTGCCCCACTGGGACCATGACCCAATATCCCACTCAGTCACATTATCCTGACACTGAGCTACCCAGTCCTTGCCCTATCCTATTAATGCCGAATACCAGGCTAGAAAGCAACAAGTATCAATTTTATAAGTCATTGGTTTGACTCAACCAGGAACTGAACTCCCGACCTTCCGCACGTGAGGCCCGCGCTCTACCGATTCGGCCACCGCGCCCTGTGTCTTTGTGAGTAGTTATGTTACCTCATTCACACTGACTACCTCTCTCATCCCATATTGTCCATACGTATTAATACCAACCCGCTCTCCCTTCCCATACTCTTCACATTTTGTGGTGTTCTCTGTGGCGGAGTGGTTAGAATGCCTGACTTATTTCCAGGTCGGACTCCTAATCTGAAGGTCGGTGGTTCGATTCCCCGTGCCCACCATCTCTGCCAATTTGGATTTCCACCGCTGTGGATAACTTACAGCGTCGTCAAAGGCCAGTTGCTCTCATACCATGTCTATGTGGTGTGGGAGCTTAAAAATCCCTTGGGTCGGTAAAAGTGTAGACTCAGGCTTTCTATCGACAAACTGTCTAATGGTGAAAACAAGTCTATTCAGACTTATCCATGATAGGCAGTATAAATCTTCAAGGAAAAACAAAAATGAAGGAATGTGTCTACGGGCGGTATAAATGCCAAAATGGGTTTGTATAACTATAATACAGCAACACCTGTCTTTTGCTTTAATAAAAAAAAAACTTTTAAAAATAACGGCTGACAAATTCCCCATAATTAAATTGACCGAATTTCCCAAATATCTGGAGTTGCGCTTGTACATAAAGGTGACCATTAGGCACGCCAACTTAAAAATCACACACTCAAAGACCTGGGTCTAGGCGTGCTATATCCAGGCAGGTGTGATATATTAGGCAGGCTAAACTTGCACTTCACAACCCGAGTGCTACAACAACGCAGGAACTAGAACTTAGAAGGTTGTGTATACTGTATGGGCAGAGGTTAAAGTTGCATAGTCTGATGGTTTTGAATTTCTGTATTTCTTCTGAGATAAATATGTTATATCGATCACTAGTATCTATTTTACATTAGTTCAAAGTTACTTTTATCTAAAATGGTAAACTTTTGAAATATTTTGAGGGCAAACATGGAAAATTAGTTTTGGCAAGCTTGTTAAATGCTGACACAATAGACTTCTGCAGTAACAGGTTCTGTTAAATTGACTCAGTATTGCCTTCTATGCAGAAACAGATGCTTAATAAGGGCATCAGTATCTAAGTTTGATATGTAAAATCAAATCTAGATAATAGACTACATCACGGTTCCGACTGCGCATGCGCTGAAAACGGCTTTGGGAGCAAAGCAAAGCCGTACGGCCATTGAGTTTGCCGATATGAGCATTGAAAAACATCAGTTTTATTCAAAATTAATAGAAATCCAAAACCCTAACCTTATCAATTTAATATAATCTTTTTGTTAAACATGTTTTCTATATGTGTTCCAAGTGGTTTGTGCCTAGGTGGTGTGGTTTTATCAATATTTTACTTTTTCTGTATGGAGATTACTCACTGCCATTGACAATGCATTGAGTACTCTGGCTATGGCTCTAACACTAGTCTGAGTGCCTAGATCTTTCTAAATCTAAATGCACATGGCATAAGATGTGCTGATTATATTGATGTAAATGCAATGCTGGATAAAAGATTGATATCTTAACTTATTATATATATTTTTTTAGTTGGTATTCTATGTTTCAAACAAGAGCTGAGATGAGCTGAAACTAGCACATCTCATAGCTGCACCCATTGTATTAGCATGTGCCATGTGCTTTTGGGGGGGTTGTTTTGCTCTGACCCATCCCACAATGCACCGCGCTGCTGGAACCGTGATGTAGTCTATTGGTTTGGTTTTGAAAATTTGATATTTCATCGGACTATGCAGATTTAATGTGATAGTGATTAATCACTGACTTGTTAGTGGCTTTGCAGTTACTGTTACTAGTGTTAGTGGAGTTAGTGTTCTTTTTGGTGTTAGTGGAGTTAGTGTTGTTGGTGGTGTTAGTTTTGTTGTTGGTGTTAGGAGTTAGTGTTGTTGGTGGTGGTAGTGTTGTTGTTGTTGGTGTTAGTGGAGTTAGTGTTGTTGATGGTGTTAGTGTTGTTGTTGCTGTTAGTGGAGTTAGTGTTGTTGGTGTTAGTGGTGTTGTTGTTGTTAGTAGAGTTAGTGTTGTTGGTGGTGTTAGTGTTGTTTTTTGTGTTAGTGGAGTTCGATGTCGTTGCAGGTGGTCGGGGTGATGGCTGAGAGATGGTTTGTCTTTAATTGTTAGGGTTTACATCCTGGCAACATCTAAGGTCATATCAGGATGGGTATGGTGGCTACCCTGACTCCGAATGCCCCGGCGGGCCGCCCCACAAACACCCAAGTACGAGCCGAATTAGCCACCAGGGCATTCACCAGTCACCCCCCCCCCCCCCAGCCAGTAGCCCCCCCCCCCCACACCTGCCCAAGAAAAGCCCTCAAGGCCATTCCAACAAATCCCACAACTTCCATCTGTGTGTTGTTGTTTCATGTCCTAGCAACATCTAAGGTCATATCAGGATGGGTACCGACTTGTGACAGTGCTCACTCATGGCGACATTATAGTGCTGCCCCACTGGAAAACCAGGGCACCAGCACAATGACCTGATATCCCACTCAGTCACATTATCCTGACACTGAGCCAACCAGTCCTTGTCCTATCATAATAATGTCGAGTGCCTGGCTAGCAAGCAACAAGTATCAATGTTTAAGTCATTGGTTTGACTCAACCAGGGTTCGAACCCACAACCCGATGATCTACCAACACAGGAGACGGACGCTCTGACTCATTCAGCCATCCCGTCTGGTCCCACAACTTCCAAGAAACAATTTCAAAGCTTCTGTATTTCACATATAACAGTACGGGAGTTTTTTTTGTTAAAAGCGAATGCTTGCCTACCTCATATTGAATGCAGGAACGGGAGCGTATTCCTCACACAACAGGAGACCTGTTTTAGCCGCATAGTCCGATGAAAAAATCAAATTCTCAAAACCAAAGCAATTATGTTGATTCTATGTATCTAATTTACATATTGCTGCAGTTATCAAACATTTGTCACCACATAGAACGGAACACCAAGCCAATTTAATAGAACCTGTTACTGCATCAGCTTATTTTGTTAAGAGTTTTGGTGTGCTTGTGAAAATTAATTTGGCATGTTTACGCTTCAAATATCTCAAAAGTTAGCCACCTTACATAAAAGTTACTTCAATCTAAAGTAAGGTAGATTATAATGATCAACCTGATTTATTTATTTCAGAAAATGACAGAAACTCAAAACCATCGGACTATGCAACGCTAATGAGAAACTAATGACTGTAATGGGGAACCCTCGATTGGTAGTAGTCTGGGTTGGGTTGGGGCAGGTTCATCGCGCCCTACTGCCCTACAAATGTTGCTTTCCGTCCTAGCAACA
Organism: Branchipolynoe longqiensis; assembly: GCA_030323885.1. NCBI lineage: Eukaryota > Metazoa > Annelida > Polychaeta > Phyllodocida > Polynoidae > Branchipolynoe > Branchipolynoe longqiensis. Next base: position 71,737,227 of record CM059193.1, read on the forward strand.
TCTAAGGTCATATCACGATGGATTCCGACTTGTGACAGTATACACTCATGGAGACTTTATAGTGCTACCCCACTGGGAGACCAGGTCGTCTGCACCATGACCTGATATCCCGCTCAGTCACATTATCCTGACACTGTGCCAACCAGTCCTTGCCCTATCCTAATAATGCCAATCGCCTGGTTAGGTAGTGATTAGTATCAATTCAATAAGTAATTGGTTTGACTCGACCATGAATCAAACTCCCGACCTTCCGCACCGGAAGCGTGCACTCTACCAATTCGGCAACCACGCCCTACAAATGTGTGCATCTGAAAGCTGCATAGTCCGGTGAAGGTACAAAATGATCAAGATCAAAATCAAAACGCTGATCTAGATTTGATGTTACATATCCAACTTGGGGTGATACAGGTGCACTTATCAAATATTGATGGCTGCATAGAAGGGAATACTACTAGTCATGGTTATAGAACATGTTACTGCTGAAACCTATGATGCCCAGCAAGCATTTCGATGTGCATGCCAAATATGATTTCTACTTGTTTTCACTTCAAATCATATTTCCAAAGTGAGCCTCTCCTGATAGAAGTTGCATGAAACTAAAATAAGATAGATTTGAATTATCAACATAAAACATTTATCTTACAAAATGCAGACTATGCTATGTCAAGGAGGAGTGAAGGTAATAGTTCAGTTCTAGCAATAACGATATCAAGTGATGGACGCATTGATGCTGAAATACAGAGGATGGTCAAGGCTAGCGCATCTTTTGGCCGACTACGCCAGAGACTCTGGAACAACCACCAGGTGTCCATGCGGGTCAAAGGCAAGATCTACCATGCAATTGTGCTATGCACCCTACTATATGGAGCCGAGGCCTGCACAGTGTACAGACGACAGGTGAAAAAGCTGCATGCCTTCATGATGCGACATCTGCTTTCGATCATGAGGCTAACCTGGAAGGACAAAGTGACAAATAAGGAAATACTCGAATGGACACAGCTGCCCTCTATGGAAGATCTTCTGATAAAAAATAATCTCTGGTGGATTGGACACCTCATGAGGATGTCATCAGACAGGCTACCAAAGCAGATCCTCTACTCTCAACTCTCTTCTGCTTACAGAAAGAGAGGGCGCCCTCATCTCCGGTTCAAGGATACCATCAAGAGAAACCTGAAGCTGAGAGACATTAAGACCGACTCATGGACATCACTCTCACAGCAGAGAGGTAAGTGGAGAGCGACAGTCAAGTAACGAAAGTAGTCTTTATCACATTGCAACCGACAGCATGATGATGATGATGATGATGATAAGCAACCTTTAATTCTGTGTCTGACGAGGTCTTTAGCAGGTCAGCAAACAGTTCATTTGACAGGGAGTTCTTGTTCATTTTGGTAATATCTATTACTTAAAGTTGCATAATTCGTCGCTTATGAAGTTTTTTTTCATATTAATTTTCTTTTTATATTGAGAATTACTATACCCTACTATTCATTTGAAACATATATTAGATGTATATAGGTTTGGTTTGGACCCATTTAAAGGTAAAGCATGCCAAATACATTTAGTGTGCATGCAAGATATCATGATCATGATCATTATCATGCTCATGATGAGCATGAGCATGATCACGATCATCATCATCATCAATCCCTTGATGAGTAGGGTCGTTCGGCTACCATAAATGAATTTGCAACCAGTTTTCTCCAGCTTTCCCTGTTCTCCGCTGCCCTCTGGGACTTGCCAAACGCCAGACCTGTCCATTCCCGGATGTTGTCCTCCCACTCTTCCTTTGTCTACTTTGTTTTCTTTTCCCCTTTCACTGCGCCTTGCAAGATGATTTTTGGTCAGACCTGATGAATGGGAACTACGGCCATAATCACTGCAGTTTGTATATGGGTCGTTCTTTGAAACTGGGTACCACATATCTGGTATCCATGTTATGTAGGACATAATACATTCTTACTTTTTTTAATAGCAAGTCAAATAATTATTGTTGCCTTTTGTTATTAAGTATGTTACTAACATTGTTAGCAATACTATATGTATTTAATCTATACCATAAAACGTATCAAAAGTATGTTTATATGTTTATAGTTTGAATGTGTTGTGTATGTTAAAAGTGATGTTATGGATATGTTACTTTTGTGTGTTTAATTTCCATGTTACATAGGACATATTTTCCTATCGTTATTCATTATAAGATCAAAATCAAAAATTGAAATGGCTTTTTTTCAACTCTGACACATACACAGCATGTAAAGCTTCATGTGAAAATAGATTCTGATATTGTTTGGAATGTTTTCTGCTATTATTTAGGATGCTTTCAGTTTTCGCTTCCATGTCACAAAAGTGGTACCCAGCTTCAGAGAACGACCCATCTCTTTAGGATCACCAGGATATCTTTGTGCGGTCCAATTGCCTGCTAGATCTTTGTCATGATGTGTAGTATCTTGTGGTAGCACCTCATTTCAAGATATCATATATAGGCTTTGCTCACCAGTTTTTGACACGAAGCAGCGTAGCAAGGGCCACCAAACTCAAAGGTACACTGGCCTCCGCTAGGACAAACTTGGGAAAACAAGGGAGGAGACAAACATATAGTGGAAGTGAATAGAAGAGTTTACCAGATGTGGTAGCCGAATCAGTAGAGCGTAGCCTTCTTGTGCGGAAGGTCGGGTGTTCGATTACTGGTTGAGTGAGACCAACGACTCACAAAATTGATACTTGTCGCTACCTAGCCTGGCGCTCAGCACTAATAGGACCTAGAGCAAGGACTGGTTAATTCAGATAATGTGACTAAGTAGCAAATTGGGTCATGGTGCCAGCAGCCTGGCCTCCCAGTGGCGCAGCTCTATAAAGTTGCCATAAACGTGCACAGTCATAAGTCGGTACCTGTCCTGATATGACCTTAGATGTTGCCTAAAGAAAGTTTGTTTTAAGTAATGCCTCTAGAGCATATTTCAAACATATGGTCATTCTGACATATTTCTTTGCTCTTTCCGATAAGCAGCAACGGGGCCTTTTATATGCACTTTACCACAGACAGGACAACACATACCACAGCCTTGGATGAACCAGTTGTGGACCACTGGTTGGAATGGAAAATAGCCCAAACTGCAAATGTTCCCACTGAGCAGGATCGATCATATAACCCACACCATCATGTGTAGACACTCTACCGCCTGAGCTACGTCCTGCTCCCCTTAGATGTTGCCAAGGTGTAAAACTCGAACAAACAATAGAAAAGATGAAATTGTGTAGTTGGCTGGTGGTGGTGTCAGCAGCAATCGAAAGGGGAGTTCTGGGAGGAGGCGGTAGGGGGCGCCTCAGCAGTTCATTCTGATTGGTGGGTGTAAGCATGGGAGGCGAGAGTCCAGAGGGAGACAGCAGAAACAGCAGCTGTTGACGTTTCCTACCCCCCCCCCCCCTGTGAATCAGATGCAATAGACTACATCACCGTTCCAGCAGCACTTTGCATTGTGGGATGTGTCAGAGCAAAACAAACCCACGAGAAGCACATGGCACATGCTAATAGGCTGGGTGCAACTATGAAATGTGGCAGTTTCAGCTCATCACAGCTCTTGTTTGAAACATAGAATACCAACTAAAAATATATATATAATAAATTAAGATATTAATCTTTTATCCAGCATTGCATTTACATCAAGATAATGTGCACATCTTATGCCATGTGCATTTAGATTTAGACAAATCTGGGCACTCAGACTAGTGTTAGAGCCATAGCCAGAGTCAGGTTTACTTATTTTATTCATGTTTTTATTTATATCCTATGGTTAATGACATATGTCGAACTAGAAAATTAGTAGGGTTAATTAGATATTGGTTATATATTTCTCTGAAACAAGTGTATTGTGACACATTTGGCATTTTAATATTTAGAACAAGAATTAATAATGGTGATGTGGACATCACTGATTGTTTTGTGTGGAATTGTATGTTTCTTAGCTCAAAATGTTTAACTATGGCTAGTTTTGTCTTAGCTATATTCATCAAATCATTACATTGCATGTGTGCATACATGTTTCGTCTTAATGCTAGCATGTGTGCATACATGTTTATGCCAAATTGTTATGTATTTCTATTCATTTTGAATAAAATCAAAGTTTTTCCCTACGCATATCGACAAACTCAATGGCCATTCGCATTTGCTTTGCTGCCAATGCCATTTTCAGCACATGCACAGTAGGAACCGTGATCCCGTCTATTCTCCGCATTACACACCAAGCATGCTGAAAACTGAATTGAATTAGAACTGTGTGCACGGTGCTGGGTAAATAATTCTCTTCATGCTGCGCTTAAAAAAATTATGCCTGAATTAATGGAAATACTACCGATTTCCAATAAGCTGTGAGCGGGTTTGTTTTGTCACGCCATTGCTTTTGGTTTTGTGTGTTTTGTTTACTTGCGTAAATGTAATCAGGGTCTGTACGCATGTGAAGATATGGAATTCAAGGTTATTTCAAAGCTTTTCAAGGCTGTTTTTGATAGGAATTCGAGACTATTTTCATTTGGATTTCAGGAAAAGCAACAATGTCAAATGGCGATTTTGGACTAATTTAGATCAGTGGGGACAGTTTAATGGAATTTAAGGCTTTTCAACTCCCGAGCTTCTGCACAGGAGGCCTGCGCTCTACCGATTCAACCACGGAGTCCAGTCTAATTGGAATGAGATAATTCACATGAGAGCTTGTGATTACCAATAATCGAATTGTTCTCTCTCGACATATAAAGTGATATCCTTTTTTTTAATCCCTAAAGAATTGAAATGCTGAAAAATATCCCCCCAAAACTAAATTAGGCCAGGCAGAAAATATTCTAATTTTCTCTCCCCTTCCGAGAAAATATTTATTATCTGTTTTCTTTGCGTAATAATGTTTCTTTTGGAACACATTTTACTAAAGAACCACAAAAAGGACAAAATGAGGACATGTACAAGTCCATTCATGAAAATTGCCAATTTTTTGTTGAGTTAATGTCCAAACAAAATTTTAAACTAATGGCAAATCAATAATAAAGGTGGACCTCATGAGATTCATTCAAACAGAAAAACAAAAATAAACAAAGAATTTCATAAAACAGAAAAAAATGAATGAATAAAGAATTTCACAAAACAGAAAAACAAAAATAAATAATGAATTTCACAAAGCAGCCATTTCGCCTTTTGTACTCAGAATTTAAGATTGCTAATAATAAGACAATAACATATTAAATATAAATCATTTTCGGCTTAGCATATATTTACACTTGAAGGCCGAATGAGTTAGAGCGTTTGTCTCCCGTGCTGGTAGATCGTGGGTTCAAACCCTGGTTGAGTCAAACCAATGACTTAAAAATCTATACTTGTCGCTTCCTAGCCAGGCGCTCGGCATTATTAGGACAGGGCAAGGACTGATGTGCTCAGTGTCAGGATAATGTGACTGCGTGGGATACCAGGTCATGGTGCCGGTGGCCTGGTTTCCCAGTGGGATAGCACTATAAAGTCGCCATGAGTGTGCACTGTCACAAGTCGGTACCCATCCTGATATGACCTTAGATGTTGCTAGGATGCAAAAACAACAACAAACAAACAATACACTTGGCTTTATCGGGCGGGATAGCCGAGTGAGTACAGCGCATGTGTCCTGTCTGAGACTGTGAGAGGTCATCGAGTAATTCCTGACAGAGTCAAACCAATGCATACATATATTATATTTATTACTCAATTCCCTAGTGGTAGTACTCGGCATTATTAGGTCCGTGCAAGGACTCGTTGGCTCACAGTATTGTGGCTGAGTAGCATATCGGCTCATGATGCCGGTGGCCTGGTCTCCCAGTGTGGCAGCGCGATAAAGTCTGCATGAGTTTATACTGTCACGAGTTGGTACCCGTCCTGATATGAACTTAGATGTTGCTAGGACATCAATGAACTACCCCCAACCCCCACCCACTCCCCCCAAAAAGAAAGAATTCCCAGAATAACAATGTTCACTGTTCACACCTTCCTGCACAATGGACGCCTGAACTTTCACACCTCGCCTTTGCACCCACGTGACCCTCCCCTTGTACCCACGTGACCTTTCCCTTAAAGATACAATCTCCAACCACAGTGAGCTCCTTTAATAAAACAACAAGTCCATTAAAGAAAATGTTAAAAGATTTTTTATATTCTTACTGACAAAACCAACTTCAATGAGTGTGCTCGTGGAATTAAGACTCAGATAATCAGGAAGGCGCTCTGGAAAAGATTTATATTGGTATAATTCAGAATATATCCAAGAAACTTTAAATTCCAAAATGGCTCGAGGTTTTTGTGTGTGTGTCTGTTTGACAGGGCGAATGGGATAGCGAATTGTTAGTAAAAGAATATGTCACACCTCAGCGCATCTTTACCCTTATCTGCATCGGGGAAGTCACACTAACAAATAATCAACTCATTCGCGAAAGGACTGAAATTGCATTATTTTAATACAATTCACAACACAAGCCACTAACGTACACAATAATCATACTAAAATCAATCAAAGCAAAACATATTCGCGAATGGATGTTTAAAATAAAAGAATATCATAATCGAATTAATCACTATGTTTCATTAAGTAATTCCGAATGAGGGTTAGTAATCATTTACCCCCGTTTTGCAAAGCGTTCCTTCTGGCGTCTCCACGACCTATTTGTTGCCGTTCATTATCGCCGTCATAGGGGGCCTAAAAACCGCCTTGGAAACAGACGCAGCCTGTCAGCGCCACCTTTTGGCATACATCACATGGGAACCTAGCACCGAGCAGTGACCTACTTTTGTCTGCCGAGAAAGATAAGAAGTTTATGAAAACGAGGCAGTCCTAAACCCACACATACCCCCACATTCAAATTAATGATTTCAGGAGAGTAGTATATATATTTTAAAATATATTAGAGATTCATTTTCACTACAATTTTCACTATGAACTCTTTTAAAAAAAATATTAGATATTAACTTTCGCTACAATTGCCACAATTTTGAATATATTTTAATACACACACTTGAACAAATATCTTAATGCATAGATAATATACAAATTAAAAACATTTCAACATGCATTCACAATCAATATGCTCTAAAGGCATCGTTAAATAAAACAAAAACAAAAAACCATACACATATTAAAATATTATATTTCATTATGAACTTACATTTTTAATGTTATATTTTAATATTGTATTTTAATATAATTTTTTCTATGAATGTCAAAATATTCGATTTTAATACGATTTCGAATCATATAGATCACAGGCTATACATTAAACAAAAGCTAATAATTTATTATAATTTTAATACGTATATTTTTAATAACATTTTAATATTGATTCAAAACATTATATTTTTATAGACTAAAATATATTTTAATATATGATTTCATTTGTAAATATATAATAAATATAATACATCTGAATATATAATATATTAATAACACATGATATATTATATATATGTAGTACATAATATATTACATTTTAATGTAATAAAGAAATCCTGTTACATATGTGCACGTACTGTCGTACATAATCTGATTTAAAAACCTCAACTTATCAATACATTTCGAATTACAGTGGACATTTGTACAATTTTATGCGGGAGGGGGGTTGTCCTGTATTTTTTTCAGGGCAAGGTGTGTGTGTGGGGGGGGGGGGGGTCATGTATTTTACAGCATGCTAGGGTATAATTTTGAAGGGCGTGTGTTTCTCAGTAGGGAGTGTTCCAGGGGTCGATGATAATTGCAATTATCAGCTGTACCAACAAAGAAGAAAAAGGGTGAAAAACTCACTGATGATTAAAAAAACGGAAAAAAAAAGGCAGTGACATTTAAAAAAGAGAATGGCGCCAACCAATGCTGGCCTTTGTTCCTCATGTTCACCTTCTAAGGGTTTGCAACGCAATCAAGGGGGATTTCCACACTGCAAGTGATGCCTGCATATGACTAAGCCCTTAATCCTGCTTGACCTCATGACGCCTGTACAGACATTACGCCTTGATGCCAACCTACTGCTGCTGTATTTAGGGGGAGGGGGGGGATGTAATCTTTTCAGCAATTACAAACTGTTCCAAACTGGAAGAACCACGGGCGGAATGAAATAGACGCGGGATGAATTAGACGCGGGATGAATTAGACGCGGGATGAATTAGAGGCGGGATGAATTAGACACGGGATGAATTAGACATGGGATGAATTCGACATAGAATGAATTCCACATGAGGTGAATTAGATGCGGAATCAATTAGACAAGGGATGAATTAGATGTGGAATGAATTAGACGCAGAATGAATTAGACACAGAAGGAATTAGATGTGGAATGAATTAGATGCGGTATGAATTAGATGCAGGATGAATGGGATGCGGGATGAATTAGATGTGGGATACATTAGACGCAGAATGAATTAGACATGGGATGAATTAGACATGGGATGAATTAGATGTGGAATGAATTAGATGTGGAATGAATTAGACACGGAATGAATTACAATATACACATGGGATGAATTGCGTCATGTTGGAAACGCGGGTTTCAGAGACAAGGAATTACAGTGGTGACCCCTGACTGATGTTTGTTTGTTTATTGTTGTTTTACATCCTAGCAACATCCAAGGTCATATCAGGATGGGTACCAACTAGTGACAGTGCACACTCATGGTGACTGCCCCACTGGGAGACCAGGCTGCCAGTACCATGACCTGAAATCCCACTCAGTCACATTATGCTGACATTGAGCCAACCAGTCCTTGCCCTAATCTAATAATGCCGAGTGCCAAGCTAGGAAGCGACAAATATCACATTTTTAAGTCATTGCTTTGACTCCACCAGGTTCAAACCCATGAACTCATGCATTTGGATCCACCGATCTCCAAAAACAGGAGATGGATGCTCAACTCATTCGGCCATCCCGTCTGGTAAACCCCTCACTGAAGACCCAGGACTGGAACTCTCTCCACTCGCTGCAACTCTCCTCATTTGGCACTGAGACAAGAACCGGACAACATCATTTCCCACACTCACCCTCCCTTAGAAATTAGAGCCTGAGTGCTTCTCATACACGCAATGTAACATAATGCAACACATTTTCCTACCCCTTTCCCCACTGTATTTTCAAGAGGGTGTTATGATGTTCCTTTTCACACGAAAGACAATCACAATCACATGTGTTGGAAAGTCCTTAAATTTATCCTGAATGTAAAGGTCGAGAAAATACAACAACCTTATTTGTTTCTAGGATAATTTAATATAAAACAAAGTAATGCACCACACTTTAAGAATTGCGATGCCGACATCTGGTAAAGTTGTCGGCGTCGATCATTGGATGTCGGCGTCGATCGGTATAATTATAGTTTAGCATTGACAGAGGTGTTGGAAAGTCTTTAAATTTATCCTGAATATCAAGGTCGAGATAATACAACAACCTCATTTGGTTGTAGGATAATTTAATATGAAACAAAGAAATGCACTACACTTTTAAGAATTGCGATGCCGACATCTTCAATTGACCACCGATTGGCCCATTTTCGTGAGGCTGACTCATATACATAAAAAAACAATAAGGAAAGTGTCCACATACATTGTATATTATATGTGCAATACACGCTTATTCAAAGTCAAAGTCAAAGCCAAAGCTCAGATAAACCAATGATCGGTTAATCCAAACAAATTTCTAGGAACCCTTCAAGTTTCGTTTAATGAGGTTATACTGTACCAAAGACCCTATAATACTAAGACGGCTCACTCAGCCTGTACTGTGTAATCAAAATGATCAAACCCACCACTTGGCACGCTGGCTGTTCTCTTGGTTAAACAGTTGCTATATTATATGTATAAATGTATATATGAATGTGAAAGATGTGTGATGATGGCGATGATGATGATGATGCTGTTGATGATGTGTATTTGTTCCTAGCAATTTCATATTGATGTGTATTCATACTTACCCATCTCATGTATAATATAATTGTATGTGTTTACATGTGAAACACCAACCAGCAGCCGGGCTGATCAAACCCACCACAAGGTGGCACTGCAAAATTTACATTACCATGGGAGAGATAGGGAGTGAGCCATCTTAGTATTATAGGGTCTTTGACTGTACTTTACTTACTGCTTTACTTGTGTGGACCTTCATCTCCCTTCAACTGCCTACACGGCCACAGGTGTTATTGTATAATTCGTATCACAAGTTGGTTTTATATCCTACATGATTGTCACTTATCGCCATTGAGTTTCTTTTATTCACATGTAATGCAACATGCTGCACAACAAATGTAATATAGCTTCATTTTGTTGAGGACACTTCACCATGTAAAGGGTCTCACACTGTTCTAGTCTCTGATTGACGACATGATCTCGTTATAATTGCATAATCCGATGGTTTTCAGTTTCTACAACGATTACCAAATAAATATATTAGACCAGTCGCTGTGGCCTACTTTTCTTTTAGTTAGGAGTATATATATATATATGTTTATATATATATATATATATATGTATATATATATATATGTGATTATATGTATATATATATATATATATATATATATATATATGTATATATATGTATATATACATGTATATATATATATATATATATATATATATGGGTTATTCTATCAAACTGGGCACCACATATTTGGTTTCCACATTACGATGCTGATAATTATACCTTTCTCTTTATTGATTGCAAGTCAAATAATTATTGTATCCTCTGTGTATTAAGTATGCTAGCAATAGAACATTTATTGAAGCTATCCGAAGAAAGAAATTAAAAGTTTACTTATATGATTTTGTGCTAATGTGAAGAAGTGAAAATTCACACATTTACACTATGCATGTAGCCAAACCTTTTACAATTTATTTTTCAACTTTTTTCTTGTAAGTCATAACCTTGTCTGCTTAACAGTAATCAATACAATCTTGTTTCACTATGTTGTATATATATGTTAAAATGAGGTCCTGGATGTGTCTTTGATTTCCATGTTACGCAAGTGATATTAATGTATTGCTCAATTTGTATAAGAATTAAGATGTAATTAAAAAAGTGAAATTAATTTTTTTCAACTTGGACATATGCATAACATGCAAACATTCATATGACATTGGATTAGGCTATTATTTGGAAGGTTTTTTGCTATTATTTGGAAGGTTTTCACTTTTGGTTTCCATGTCACACTTTAGTGGCCAGTTTTAGAGAATGATTCATTATATATATATATATATATATATATATATATATATATATATATATATATATATAGTCTAATCGTGAATAGATATATATCCATATACAATAACACCTCTCTAACCGATCACCTCCACAGATCGACCACTCCCATATATCGATCGCTTTACTTGGATCCCAAACAAACGCCCATTCAATACCATTATAATGGGCAAAGAACTCCCTAAACCGGCCACCTCCCTATATGGACCATTTAAAGTTGGTGTCATGGTCGGTCTAATTAGAGAGGTTTTACTGCATACACCTACACATATATATATTCGCAATAACAACAGAAAGTCTAGCCGCAATACGATGAGTACTATTAGCATTTAGTTAGGCTAGCACCCGCTGTTGGCGCGTCAGTTGCACAGACCTGCCCAAATGGGTTGGCGCACGACTGCGAGTGTGAGGTACAAAGTATTTATGTAAATATTATTCAGAGATGTAAGTCTCCTGCTTTCTTATTATTCTATTATTGTTGCTATCTACTACTCCTCCTGCTATCCCCTTTGATGTCTCTTTGTTGTTTGGGTTACTGGAGGCTGGGGTGCAGCCTGGAGAGCTCGAGGTCTGCTACTAAGCTAAGCAGCTCCGCTAATTCCCTTCCTGCCCTCCAGGGCCTGTATGCAGGAGTCGGTGGTAGCGGCTTTTGGTGGTACAGCCTATTACCGGGTAGCCATCGCCGACGTCGGGAACTGTGTCAAGTGCTATGCAGGAGCGCATATCACTTTGATTATAGCTACGTGTGAAGTTATTTATAGATTTGGGAAATCCCTCTGCATTTGTAGGCATATATTAGGCTCGAATGTATTAAATGCTATCATATTTAACAGAATTACATATGCAATAAGTGAAATTTTATTAAATTAACCCTAAAATCGAAGCAAGATTAACGCTGCCGCCGCAAAGGCGGTGATATTAATATTGTCGAACCGACGAATGCAAGCAACCGCCGCCGCCACCGCCAGTATGGAAAGCCACGTCGATGCGGCGGCGGCGATTTGTTTACTTTACATCCGTCGATTCGAACATATTAATATTGCCGCCATTGCGGCGGCAGCATTAATATTGCTTCGAATTTAGGGTTAATTTCATTAAATTTCACTTATTGCGTATGTAATTCTGTTAAATATGACAGCATTGAATAGATTTGGGCCTAATGAACTCGCTATACCTCCTATCAATCAGGGGTAGGGCACCACCGTTTAAGGTTTTGGTGTTAGGCCTATCACCCACTCGTGCATACCACTTTTCGCCGCTACCCGGGAAATTCCCGCCTACCACCATTTTGGCTCGCTACCACCGAATACCACCGACACCTGCATACGGGCCCAGACCTCCAGGTGGTGCTTCACCCCCTACTATCTGAATACACAATCAGCCGGCTCAGCCAGCATTCATATTCACCCTCCATTGCTTTATATTAGCATAATCATTATACATCACCGTAGTGTGTGTCGTTCTTCGTGGAAAGGAACTCACCTAGAAAAAAAACACAGAACAACAATTAGTCAACATCGCATATAATAAACATTAGTTAGAGGGAATAAGTGATAAAAACCCAACAATATTTGAACAACAATTGAGGTCATGCATACAAAATTACTCCAGTGCGTGTGTCGTGAGGGGTGCACCGGTATACAACTGCCCAACAGCTGGGGGGATGGGGGGGGGGGGGGACTCCACCAATGCGTCGATGGAGGAAGTAGCAAAGTATATATATTCCCTTAGCATTTATACTTGTGTAATGGGTTATACATCACACACACTCATATATATATATATATATATATATATATATATATATATATATATATATATATATAAGCCTGATTTAAGGGAGGGACATACTTGAATTACGGTGACGTTGAGAAACACATTTAAGAAAGACACATGCATATATATGCATATATACACACACATATATATATATATATATATATATATATATATATATATACACATATATACACATGTAAGAAGGGCATGAAGCAAACTCGAATGGTAGATAATATTTATTTTAGCATTAAGTAGTACATGCATGTACGTGGCTATATGCACACATATATACATATATATACATATATATACACACATATACATATACACACATATACATATATACACACATATATATGTATACACCTTGCTGATTTATACCCGCATGTATACATGTATACATTGTCACATTTCTGGGCAAAATAGCTCGAATTCTGTCTGATATTTGACCTACTTCCTTCCTCGAAGGAATGGACCCACATGTTTGCGCATGCCTAGTGGCTGGTGAACTTACTAACAATTTTACCTACCTGCCTCGAACCAACATTTAAAAAGAAATCTTCATGTAGGAAACACACACACACACACACACACACACACACACACACACACTCATACACAGATCCCCCCCCCCCCCATAAATGTTCTCTGAGTAAATGGTTATGTTAACATTCATTACAATATTGGTGTTGTCGAAAATCACCATTCAGCAGAGGAATTAGACCAGTCCTGGAGTTCACATGCCTGGACCACGGGTCACTTGGTGGAGCGCCCTCTTGTGAGAAGCTCAGCAGGTCCGAGACACACATTACTATTAGTATACTATTAGTAACTCGTGTAGAGTGAAGCTGTGATAAATCACCACAGCTTCTTACTAATCTTAGTGTTTTTTTTAGTTTTTTTTTATAGCAGGGCAGAAAGGGAAGATGGTTTGTTTGCTTGTTGGTGGTTTACATCCTAGCAACATCTATGGTCATATCCGGACGGATAGCGACATGTGACAGTGTGCACAGAATAGACGGTCTGCACTTTGCACTAAAGTGATTTAATATCTATTCAGCATATTCTTTTCTTATATATATGTATATATATATACATGTATATATATAGAGATGAATATATGATTAATATATGATTAATATATGAATATATATGTATAGATGTATATATGTATATATGTATTGTATATGTGTATATATGTATAAAGTTGGGCTACGAGAAAAGGAGAGAGACAAGGAGGTGATGGGTAGGACACTTTATTTGCGTCATGGCTAAGCATAATACAAGCTTACTAGTATATGTATAAATGTATATATGTATACATGTATACATGTATAAATGTATACATATATACATGTATATATGTATATATATATATTTGTATATGTGTATACTGTTCAACTGCAACAGAATGTTTACAATAAGGTGGGTAAGAACTTTTTCTTTTTTTTGTAAATTAAATTTATTCATATATATTTGTTGTCAGTGCCATAGCACTGGTCTTCCGACCGTAAGTGCTACAGGTAAATAGGTATTTGCATACTTTTGTTTTTACATTGTTTATATAGTAGTATATTGAGGTGTGAAGTAAATTCTGAAGTTAAGGTGTACACAATTAAACTGTTCTAAACTGAATTTTATTTCTTCATCAAATATGCTATATTGGATGGGTTTGTTTCTTTCTGTATGAATATTTGTATTCCTCTGAATTTACCGCTTCTATTCCCTACATCCCACCACCACCAGCCCCAGCCCGGAACGTTGATCTTATCGCCAATTTTGGTCGCGAGGGAAGTGAGGGGTGGGTGGGTGATCCTTATGTCTGTACAACCAAATGAATCTCTACTTGCATTTAATGATGCAAAAAGATGCAAAACGAGATTCTGCGCTTCTTGAAGAGAGACAAAAAGGAAAGTGGATTTATCCCACGAGGGACAGACAAGGACACCCATAGAACCACTTAGTTGTAACTATCTAATTGCGTCGCCTGTACATACAGCTAAGTAACGGGTGTGATGAGATCTGTGCTGATTTAGTTCAGTTGCCGACTACAGACTGCCGACTGGTAATCTGGAGACTTGTAATAGCCTAACCGATATCTATTGCATGGGCAAATGACAAGAGGGAATGTGTTTAGCAGTCCTCACATCTGTTCCAGATATAATTAAACCGAAAGCGAATTTCACTTTGTTTTAAAAAGGAACCAAAATCAAAATTCACTTCATCTATATCTGCAAATACATATATATATACATATATATAATATACATAATATACTTACATGATATATATACATATATATATATATATATATATATATATATATATATATATATATATATATACAGACATATATATACAGTCTACTCTGCAATAACGGCCTCTGTCAATAACAAATCTCCGTCAATAACCGCAAAAAGTGCTGGTCCCGTCATGTCACCCCTTTAATTTAATAGCATTGCCTCTGTGTCTAACGGACAACTGTCTTATGTGGACAACAAACCATTTTTTCACCTGTTATTCTCTGTCAATAACCTCATGTAAGGACCTTGGTTTCAACCCATTCCATCAGTCATTCTCTGCCTATAACGGATCTCTCTCTATAACGGCATCTTGCTCCAGTCCCATGGGTGTCGGTTATAGACAGAGTATGTGCTGTATAAGCAATTATTCGAGTATAATTATCCATAAACTGATTACCCATGAACTGTGTCTTTAGTTGACACCAAAATGACACTACACAACTAATGACGCTCAACTACTCAATACACATATACACATATACGTGATGTAAACAACTGATGTGAGTATAGAGGCGCGTAATGGAAGATCCCCTACTGGCCACCCTGATGTTGTGTACTACTTTATGGGTGACCCCTCTCCTGGGTGGGACAGGTGGCGCCACCACCCCACCCCCAGTGCCGCGAATACTGACTCTCGCCCGCTGGAATTTTTCCTTGTCTTGTCTCCTCAATGTATTGTAGCAAAGACTTTATACCTATATACACATATACATATAGATATATATATATACTATATATATAATCCAAATGTTAGACATCTTAAAACAAAATAAATTCACTTTTGGTATAATTATACCAGAACAGCTACCTGGTCTGCTAAGCACATTCCCACTTGTCATACACACATGCAATGGATATTGGTTAGGCTAACGATTCTCTTCTCATCGTTGGTCGGAAATTGGCAGCCGGCAACTGAAATAAATCAGCACAGCTTTCATTGCACAGTTACTTAGCTGTTGGTACTCACCAGCCAATTAGATAGTTACAACTAAGTGGTTCTGTGCGTGCCATCATATATATATATATATATATATATGTATATATATGAAGTGGGCGAGACTGCTCGCCTTGGGCATTTGCGAGCTGGTGCCGAGTGACTCGCATCTGGAGATGCGGGCTACTCGGTTCCACGGGCGCGCAAATCGCCACCATTTGCGCGGCCGCGACTTCTCGGCCGTAAAGCGTCGCTTGAATACGTCAGTTGCGACTTTCCAAGCAACGGGAGGGAGGTCGGGCGTTCGGACCCAGACCCATCGGACGTGTTTTTGCACGCTCCGATGTTTTAGCCGAGATTTAGGCCTTATTTCTTGAAATTCCAAACTTATTTAACGTAAATAACCATGGGAGGGGATTTATCTATAATAATATAACCTGCTACTATGCCATCTTGTTAGTTTTGGTAAGAATAAATTCATGAGCTCTTGGAAAGGTGGATTGGAACGTTCCTTGCATTCTATACTATCCTCCAGTCTTATTGTAGATTAACCGCTATGGAAAAACCTGATATTTGATTGCTTTATATGTAATTAAGGTCCTTATGCCTAAATAGGCCTTATGCAGTTCATTAACCCATCTGCGGGAATATAATAACAGACATATTAACGGAATTAATGTAGTGTTACTTTTGGCTAAAATAACGACATGCACTTAGGCGGCTTAACCATGACAGCAGCAGCAACACTAGCTTGACTGCTTAGTTCTGGATTAATTTAGTAACATTAATATACCCCGAACGTCGAGGGGACAGCCAGTTAGTTGAAATAACCTAATATATATATACTTTAGGCCGATAAATGCGCTTGAAGGCAAATTCCAGTATTTAGACGAAACTCTGGCTGGCCGCCTTTAGTACAGGGCGGACACTGACGGAGACGGACTACCTGCAGATGCTATTCAATATTAATTTCATGTATATGTATATAGCAATGTATACAACCAATTGAAATCAATTCAATAGAAAAACGATCGTACAACTGGACTCATCAGATTAATTTGTCAATACTTGGATGGGACCCTCATATTAACTGTTAGCAAACCGCGCCCATGCGGCGCTTGACTAACGGGCATGGCGGTTACCTGTCCGTTGCGCCCCCTACCGGAGCTCCTCCGTCGACACCTTCCCCCAGGTGTGGGCGACATCAGGTGACGGTGACAGTTCTACCCTGGAGGGTAAGTAGTTTGGGCGGTGCAAACGACACAAGCGCAAACACAGATAATAATGAATTGGTTTCTTAGTTATCCTATTCCCTCTCTTATTAAGTAGTATCCCACCCATTCAGATACGAAATGAAACCAGAATAAAAACAAGCAATGCAATGTTCAGCGCCGATGTACCACTTTTATTATTATTATTATTGTTATTATTAAAAATAGCCCCAGACAAGGCAGTTGATAATATCGAGAATATTTCCGGTAGGGCACTGCTGTAAGGACACTTCCGGTAGGACACTGCTATAAGGGCATTTCCGAGAGGACACTGCTGTAAGCAGGACACTTCCGGCAGGACACTGCTGTAAGCAGGACACTTCTGGTAGGACACTGCTGTAAGCAGGACACTTCCAGTAGGACACTGCTGTAAGCAGGACACTTCCGGTAGGACACTACTGTAAGCAGGACACTTCCGGTAGGACACTGCTGTAAGGTCACTTCCGGTAGGACACTGCTGTAAGCAGGACACTTCCGGTAGGACACTGCTGTAAGCAGGACACTTCCGGTAGGACACTGCTGTAAGCAGGACACTTCCGGTAGGACACTACTGTAAGCAGGACACTTCCGGTAGGACACTGCTGTAAGGTCACTTCCGGTAGGACACTCCTGTAAGCAGGACACTTCCGGTGGGACACTACTGTAAGCAGGACACTTCCGGTAGGACACTGCTGTAAGCAGGACACTTCCGAGAGGACACTGCTGTAAGCAGGACACTTCCGGTAGGACACTGCTGTAAGCAGGACACTTCCGGTAGGATACTGCTGTAAGCAGGACACTTCCGAGAGGACACTGCTGTAAGCAGGACACTTCCGGTAGGACACTGCTGTAAGCAGGACACTTCCAGTAGGACACTGCTGTAAGCAGGACACTTCCGAGAGGACACTGCTGTAAGCAGGACAATTCCGGTAGGACACTACTGTAAGCAGGACACTTCCGGTAGGACACTGATGTAAGCAGGACACTTCCTGGAGGACACTGCTGTAAGCAGGACACTTCCGGTAGGACACTGCTGTAAGCAGGACACTTCCGGTAGGACACTGCTGTAAGCAGGACACTTCCGAGAGGACACTGCTGTAAGCAGGACACTTCCGGTAGGACACTGCTGTAAGCAGGACACTTCCGGTAGGACACTGCTGTAAGCAGGACACTTCCGAGAGGACACTGCTGTAAGCAGGACACTTCCGAGAGGACACTGCTGTAAGCAGGACACTTCCGGTAGGACACTGCTGTAAGCAGGACACTTCCAGTAGGACACTGCTCTGAGGTCACTTTTGGAAGGACACTTCCGGTAGGACACTGCTGTAAGGAGCACACTTCCGGTAGGACACTGCTGTAAGGAGCACACTTCCGGGAGGATACTGCTGGAAGGTCACTTTTGTAAGGACCCTTCCGGTATGACACTTCCGGGGACATTGCTGCAAGGTCACTTTTGGAAGGATACTTCCGGAAGGACTTCCGGAAGCGCAATTCTCCTACATGCCTCTACAGAATAAGCTAGTTCACACTTCTCACTTCACACCTGAGTCAGCACCCACCTAAGCAGCTTCAGGTGTATTGTATCGTGCAGTGTATCGCTGACCGGATACTTGCAACCATTAGCATTAACGTGCAGACCATGAGTAACAATACATAGCTTACTCTGCTGGGGAGATGGAGGCAAGGATGAGGGATTATGGGTCGGAGGTCAAAGGTCAGCCGCTACAAGCTAGGCTCCTATGGAGAGATTATTCAGCGCGCTGTCTGGTGGCGCCCCCACCCGGAGAAAGGTGCGCGGGGGTTCAAAGTTACCTGTACATCAACACCCGACCCACAGGAGGAACTGTAGAGCTAGCTCCTCCTGTATGTTGGAGCCACGTGGGCCGGCTGCGGGAGAATGCCGTCCGGGCAGGTCGGCCATCAAGAAGAGCGTGGTTGGTGATTGAGTATTTTCCTGAAGTAAACCCCTAGCAGGTCTCACCAGTAGCAGGGAGCTCAGCCTGCAACAAGCAGGCAGTCTGCCTGAGGAATAGTGATTGAGTGGGGTACTGAATGGATTAATCAGGGATCAAAGTGGTCTCCGGCAAAAATCACGGAAAGTGAGTCGAGTTTATTACACGGACGGCGAATTTTCGCAAAAACAGGAATTTCCCCCCACAGTATTAGCACTGTCAGGGAATCACGGGGAAAATGCCAGAAGTCAGGTTTCAACTAGCCTTGTTGTGGTTATATTATCGGCCATACATAACTATGTCTTGTTTGAGTTTTATGTCCTAGAAACATCTATGGTCATATAAGCATGGCATTTGAACTAACTACCTGTTGTCACATACATCCTGATTGCTTGGCATTTTGTTTAACGGTAATCGGTAAATATCACAAATCCCGGAGATCTTTGATCCCTGATTAATAAACTGATAGGTGAGTCGTGAATGAATGTGGGAGAGGATGAATGAGTTAAGCTAAGATTCCTTATACACGGTATACGAATGGGAGGATTCCTTCTACGCGGAAAGCGGCAAGCATCTCCCCACCACCACCACTACCATATGTTTCCCATCAGCACCCCTGTGTGTGACCATTCTGTAATGATCAGTCGTCTCTCCTAGTCTAAAACTAATGGATACATGCGACTGAGGTTTCTATTTGCATACCGCATGCCGCACCGATCGCTACAGGGACCGATCGAGTTGCCGTATTCGCATTCGCATTAGGACGTAAGGAATCACCCTCATTGACTTAGAAGCTTTCCGATTTTTTGCCGCATTCGCATACCGCATGTAAGGAATCTTAGCTTTAGTGGGGCAGGCAATGATGAATTAATGAATGGATGAGTGAATGAGTGAGTGAATGAATGAATGTGTGAGTGGATTAGTGAGTGCAAGGAGCAAAAAGGAAACCATGTTTTATTTAATGACGCATTGATTTTTATAGGCTATGAAATATATGGTCATTCTGACATATTTCTTTGGAAGAAACCCGCTGCCGCCACATAGGCTACTCTTTCCGATAACCAGCAAGGGGTCTTTATATGCACTTTCCCACAGACAGGACAGCACATACCACAGCCTTTAATGAACCAGTTGTGGACCACTGGTTGGAACAGAAAATAGCCAACACTGCAAATGGGTCCACTGAGCAGGATCGGTCAGATGACCCCACACCTTCACAGGTGGACACTCTGCCACCTGAGCTACGTCCTGCTCCTATTAAAGTTGCCTAGTCCGATGAAAATATCAAATTTTCAAAACCAAAACAATTATCTAGATTTGATTCTACATATCTAGCTTAAATACTGGTGCACTTATTAAACATTTGTCATCACACTGAAGGGAATACATATTCAATTTAAGAGAACCTGCTACTGCAGATGCCTATGTTAAGCCCCAGTCACACCTACCCGGATCAGGGGCCGGACGAGCCACGGACCTTGATCCGCCGTGGTCCCTGGCGATACGGCGTGATCCGTGGCTGGTCCGGCCTCATCCGGGGTTCGCCCCCGATGTTTTAAAATATTTTACACTGGATCGGTCCGGGGAATATTGCAATCCAGGGTTAACCGGCATCATCCGTGTGTGATCCATGACTCGTCCGGGGGTCATCCGTGTCTCGTCTGGGGCAGTCCGGATAATTTTATACTGTCGGAGTAGTCCGGGGGTTGTCCGGGGGTTGTCCGGGGCCGATCCGGGGCTGATCCGGGACTAATCCGTGGCTGTGGACCGTGGCTCATCCGGGTAGGTGTGAGAGCGAGGCAAAAACGACCAAACATGGCGATTTTATCTGGGGCTGTCCGGGACAGTCCGGGCGACTGATCCGGGGTGGTCCGGCTAAAAATCCGGGGCTCGTCCGGCTATGTGTGACTGGGGCTTATGGTGTCAGAGTTTTGGTGTGCTTGCCAAAATTAATTTTGCATGGTTGTCTGTCAAATATCTCCAAAGTTAACCATCTAAAATAAGGTAGGCTATAGCGATCAATCTAATGTATTTGTCTCAGAAAATGACAGAAACTCTAAACCATCGGACTATGCAACTTTAATGAATGGATGACTGAATCAGTGGCAGTGAATGTTGACGGCTACAACAAAGAAAAACTATCATTACTATTTTTTTTTTTTTTTGGGTCCATTAGTTGTTTAAGCAGGGGAAATTTCAGTCATAGAGGACTGCTGGTCGATAGAAAGCCCGAGCCTACACTTTTACTGACCCAAGGGATTTTTAACCTCCCACACCACATAGACATGGTATGAGAGCAACCGGCCTTTGATGACGCTGTAAGTTATACACAGCGGTGGAAATCCAAATTGGCAGATATGGGGGCAGGGGAATCGAACGCCGACCTATTGAGTCGACTAGAAAAAGTCAGACACTCTAACACTCGCACGAGACGCATGGGGAACATGTACTGTATATATATATCTATATCTATTCCTATGTTCATCAAATAAATTAAATGCCAGAACATAACTTCCCCGTCTCGTCCTTAATGAAACCCTTATTGCGACCACGCACACAAATGTATTATTTGCTAATAAAAAGGCCATTTAAGACCGAATTTGTAGTCAATATCGTCTGCATGTCTCAATTACATATCATTAAGGAATGCAATGTGTCCAGACGACACAAGTGGAAGTACTGGGTTGTGCACACATGGCGCACTACACGGCTATCTTCAGAGAACTGCTGAAGTGGATGGTCACGTGGCTATCACGTGACTAACATGTGACTGACTGACGGCAGCACAACGCACTAACCGAACCTGTGAAGTATAATGCAAGGTTTTAACCACACCGGTCACTTTCAATCAACAGTTTGCTGACGACTACTTTAGCCAATTAGCAAGATTGAAAGAGGATGTTATTGTATTAAAAAAATTGCATTGTATTAAAAACTTTCTCCAGTGTGTTTGGCACGAGAGGGCTGGCCACCAATTACCCCGACAGCTTGGGGGGGGGGGGGCACCAATGCGCCATTGATGAATAAATATATATATATATATATATACAGTATATGTTCCCCATGCATTTATACTCGTATAATGCGTTATTCATCACACACATATATAAAGTATAATATATTACAGAGTGTTATACACATACACATATCTGTCCCACAGTGATGGTATGTGCCGGAGTTTGGCCTCGTGCTGAGAGCGCCAGCGGCGAGGTTAGGAACTACACTGAGGGGAAATGCATATTGTTCAGTAAGGGATTAACTGCGAGGTGGTCTGTCATTTGTTTATACTCCCATAATTCATTATAGAGGCTACATATATAGAGATATTATACTCCATTAACTTGGAGTTTTTGCAATTCCATGAGATAAGCACAATACATTAAGTCGATTTATTATAATCGACTTTACTTTAATTTGAAGGGGATTTAATTGTTACCTTTGGAGATATTTGAAGTGAAAATATGCAAAATTAATTTTGGCAAGTACATCACATATGGGGGGACATTCTGGGCGGATTCCTCTGGTTACACGATAGGTGGCAGCAGCCAAGACCGGGCCATGACAAAGGCACACACAACCTTCGAACCCTGGTCGAGTCAAACCAATGAGTTTAAAATTGATACTTGTTGCTTCCTAGCCTGGCGTTCGGCATTATTAGGATAAGGCAAGGACTGGTTGGCTCAGTGTCAGGATAATGTGACTGAGTGGGATATCGGGTCATGGTGCCAGCGGCCTGGTTTCCCAGTGGGACAGCACTATAAAGTCACCTTGAGTGCACACTGTCACAAGTCGGAACCCATCCTGATATGACCTTAGATGTTTCTAGGACGTAAAACAACAAACAAACAAAAACAAACCTGAGTTTGCAAATATGCTCAGTGCAAAACATCAATTTCATTCCAAATTAATAGAAATAAAGAATAATAAGAACATTAATTTAATATAATTTGTTAATTGAATATGTTATCTCTTTGTGTGTCAAACAGTTTGTTTCTAGGTGCTGTGGTTTTAGAGATATTTCCCTTTTTCCGCGTGAAGATTACGCACAGCCATTGAGTTTGCCGATACGTGCAGCGCGAAACGTCAATTTTATTCAAAATTAATAGAAATACAAAACACTAAGCATATACATTTAATATAATATGTTTGTTAAACATTTGATCTGTTTGTCTGCCAGGCAGTTTGTTCCTAAGTTGAGCATTTTTAGAGATATTTCACTTTTTCTCATGGCCATTGAGTTTGGCGATACGCTCAGAGTTCGGAAATGGCAAAACACGCCAGACCTTGGCCCCTCACGAGTTGCCACCTGCCGACAGTATATTATTGCAGAAGGGTGTTGCAAACAAAAGTCCCCCATTTTTACGCCATAGGCTTCAGCAGTAACAGGTTCTATTAGATTGACTCAGTATTCCTTTCAATGCAGCAACAAATGCTCAATAAGTGCACCAGTATCTAAGTTGGATATGTAGAATTCAATCTAGATAACTGCTTTGGTTTGAAAATGCGATGCTTCCACTGGACTATGCATCATTGAACTAATGTGAAGTACATTATAAAGATCAGGCAAATATATATTCATTTGCAGAAAAAGATATGGCAGAAACTAAACGACCATTGGTTTATTTGTTGTTGTTTTACATCCTAGCAAAATCTAAGGTCATATCAGGACGGGTACCGACTTGTGACAGTGCACACTCATGGTGACTTTATAGTGCTGTCCCACTGGGAAACCAGGCTGCCGGCACCATGAACTGGTATCCAACTCAGTCACATTATCCTGACACTGAGCACACCAGTCCTTGCCCTGTCCTATGGTGACTTTATAGTGCTGTCCCACTGGGAAACCAGGCTGCCGGCACCATGAACTGGTATCCAACTCAGTCACATTATCCTGACACTGAGCACACCAGTCCTTGCCCTGTCCTAATAATGCCGAGAGCCTGGCTAGGAAGCGACAAGTATACATTTTTATGCCATTGGTTTGACTCGACCAGGGTTCGAACCCACGACCCCACGATCTACCAGCACGGGACATGGACGCTCTGACTCATTCGGCCATCCCGTCTGGTCAAACGACCATTGGACAATGCAACTCTTTGCTCAATCAATCAATAGTTCCGTCCTCTAGTCGAGGGTTGGATGCAATGGTTCTCCACTTGTCCCGATGATGTGCTGTTCTGATAGACTGTGAATAATTCAAGCCTGTCCACTGTGAAATATTTGTAAACCATGATGTTCTTGGTCTTCCTCTCCCTCTGCTGCCATTCACCTTCCCTTCCAACAATGTATGGTATATTGAACTCTGACGAATGATGTGGCCAAAATAAATAAGTTTCTTTGTCTGTATAGTGGCAAACAAGCTTTTCTTATTTACAATTTTTCTGAGAACTTCTTTGTTGGTGATCTTCTTTGTCCATGATATTTTCATCATCCTTCGATAAGTCCACATCTCAAATGCTGCTAAACATTTGTACATTTTCTTAGAGATTGTCCATGTCTCAGCCCCATACATTAGAGTAGACCACACATAACACTGAAGAATACGCTTCCTTGTTTGTATTAATATCTTACTTGATGTTAACACTCTATACATTTTGGAGAATGTTGTTCGGGCTATTGTTATCCTTCTTTTAATTTCTTCCTCACATCTCCCATCATTTGTAATCTTTTGTCCGAGATATATGAATTTGGATACTTGTTCTATGTTTGTGCCATCTATGGTTATATTGACATTTGGTTTACTCTTTGCTACAATCGAGTAGAAAAGCGCACACAACTGCATGTGTGGAAGCACAGCCGGTGGTCCACAACTGGTTCATCAAAGGCTCTCGTATGTGCTGTCCCGTCTGTGGGAAAGTGCATATAAAAGACCGATTGCTGCTTATCGGAAAGAGTAGCAGCCTATGTGGTGGCAGCAGGCTTCCACCCACACAAAAACGAGTCAGAATGACCCTATGTTTGATGCCCAATAGCCGGTGATAAAAATCAATACGCTCTAGAGGTGTCGTTAAATAAAAGAAACTTTACGGTTTTTTTGTTATGTGTGGAAGCTATTACAACTTCCAAGCAAAGAAGAACTCCCTATCATGTCATGGCGTCCCAAGTTATGAAAGTACATTGTATTCAACCTCTAAAATGACTCCTTATCACAGAGTTGACAGTGCCTAAGTGATATTTAGGAGCTGACCACGTGACCCAAAACCTGAAATAAATGTCCGCTGGGTTCTCTCAAAGGTCCCACAACACATGTACACATTGTCCCCGGCTGTGCAACAACCTACAGCCCCCCGCCCCCCCAGCTCCCCCGCCCCTCCCCACCCCAGACACACAGCTCCCCCCCCCCCCCCACCCCACTTACAACATCTCACACCACAACCACAGCAGCATGTCACCACCATGCATGCACCCGGTAGCAATTGTAGAAAGGAGCACCCGGGGGTGGGGGTATGAAAATGTTCAAATGCAAGAAATAGTCGATCAATTTACACCAACATATATGGGATGTTTATTCTCTTGTAATACTAATAACTTAATCAATGTACAGTAGAACCTCTTTAAATCGACTTAACCATTGGGCTGACTTTAAATGGTCCATTTAGGGAGGTGGTCGGTTCAGGGAATTCTTTTTATCATTACAATGGTGTTATATCGGCGATCATTTGGGACCCACATAAAGCGATCGATATGGAGGAGTGGTCGATCTGTGGAGGTGGTCGGTTAGAGAGGTTTTACTGTATAATGATATATGTTTGTATCTATCTTAATATCTTGCTATCTAACTATATATTTATCTATCTATCCATTTATATATATATATATATATATATATATCATCATAATATATATGATGTATAATGCATTATACGAATATAAATTGACGGAGAACATGTTCTGTATTATTATTCCTCCCTGGGTATAGGTATGTATATATACATATTTATATATATATATATATATATATATATATGATTATAAGGATTCACTGCACCCACGTGAGAAGCAAATTGGATATTTTGTAACACTACTTACTGCATAATTTAAGTGTTATCATTGCATTTGAAACCAGCGCTTTTACATGTAAATGCGATGGTTTGAACACAAAACTAAATTTCTCGCCGTGAATATGGCGTCTGCTGCTGACACGGCATAAAGCAACCACCAATCAATCAATCAATCAATTGCATTTGTCTAATTCCTTCAAGTTTTATTCTTTTTTTCATTTTCTCACTCTTATTTTTCCTTTTTTTTAATGTGAGATTATATCAGGATGGGTACCAACCTGTGACACTGTGCACTCCTCATCCCCCGGCCACACCCCGCCCCGTCCCCCGGCCACACCCCGCCCCGTCCCCACCCCGCCCCCGGCCACACCCCGCCCCGTCCCCCGGACACACCCGCCCCGCACCCGGCCACACCCCCGCCCCGTACACCCCAGTGCCACACCCCGCCCGTCACCCGGCCACACCCCGCCCCGTCCCCCCGCGCCACACCCCCCCCGTCCCTCCCGGCCACACCCCGCCCCGTCACCCGGCCACACCCCGCCCCGTCACCCGGCCACACCACCGCCCACGTCCCCCCCACCCCGGCCACACCCCGCCCCGTCCCCGGCCACACCCGGCCCTCACGTCACCCTGCCACACCCCCACCGTCACCCGGCCACACCCACGCCCCGTCACCCGGCCACACCCCGCCCCGTCCCCCGGCCACACCCCGCCCCGTCCCCCGGCCACACCCCGCCCCGTCCCCACCCCGCCCCCGGCCACACCCCGCCCCGTCCCCCGGACACACCCCGCCACTCACCCGGGCACCAAAAACTTGTTTTATTTAAAGGCGCCTCTAAAGCGCATTGATTTTTATCATCGGCTATTGGACGTCAAACATATAGTCATTCTGACATTATTTCTTTTGAGGAAACCAACTGCCATCAACCACATATAGGCTACTCTTTCTGCCACATAGGCTGCTACTCTTTCCGATAAGCAGCAAGGGGTCTTTTATATGCACTTTCTCACAGACAGGACAGCACTTACCGCAGCAGCCTTTGATGAACCAGACCACTGGTTCTCACCCCGGTGTCACAGTTTCGGCCGTCCACCAGTTTCCGCGGTACGCAACGCTTCTGCGCATGCGTCAAAATCGAACAGCATCGTCACTAACCTTATAAATTTAATATAATGTTTTTGGTAAAGATGTTTTCTATATGTGTACCACATGATTTATTTCTAGGTGGTGTGGTTTTAGAGATATTTCACATTTTCTGTATGAAGATTTCTCACGGCCATTGACAATGCATTTGAGTGTATGTGTACCGTGGAAACTGGCGGACGGCGGAAACTGCGACACCGGCACACTGCGCCTCCACACCGAAAATGGCTCTGACAGCAAAACAAACGCGTACATCCATTAAGCTTGCTGATACGGATAGTGCAAAACTTCGAATTTATTCCAAATTAATAGAAATACATAACAATTTGGCATAAACCGGGATGCACACATGCAATATAATGAAATAATGATATAATGAATATATTTACGACCAAACTAGCCATAGTTAAGCATTGTCAGGTCAGAAAATACAATTCCACACAAAAAAATCAGTCACTTTAAGTTATTAATTCTTGTTCTAAATATTAAAATGTGAAATGTGTGAACAGAAACTTGTTTCAAAGAAATATATAACCAATATCTGATTAACCCTACCCATTTCCTAGATATACATATGTCATTAACCATAGGATATAAATAAAAACATGAATAAAATAAGTAAAACTGACTCTGGCCATGGCTCTAATACTAGTAATAGTAACACTCATCTGAGTGACCAGATTTCTCTAAATGTAAATGGTATATATAATACATGCTGATTAGATTGATGTAAATGCAATGCTAGATAAAAGATTATCATCTTAATTTATATAATTTTTAGTTAGAATGCTACGTTTCAAACATTAGCTGAAATGAGCTGAAACCTTACATACTGGAATTACGAACTAGTCTATTAGTATAAGCCTTTTTCCACAGAGCATGCTGCACGGCCAGTGTCCACCAAAAACATAAGTTCCCGATACTGCCGTTAGAGTGCAGGTTGGTGATGGAAATCCTCTATAAGACGTTTTCCACAGAGCATGGTGCACAGTGAGCTGCTACCCGCAACATCAGTTCTTGCCACTGCCACCAGAGGGCGGACTGGTGGTGGTATTACTCCACAAGACCTTTTCCATAAATCATGCTGCACTGTGACTAGTGTGAGCTGCTATCCACTGTTGTAATTCTCATTGCCATCAGAAAGCAGGTAGGTGGTGGAAATCCCCTACAAGACCATTTCCACAGAGAATGCTGCACAGTAAGCTGCTAGTGCTACCCACACCAGTTGTCCGCACTGCTATCAGAGTTGTTTGTTTGTTTCTTTGTTTGTTGTTGTTTTGCGTCCTAGCAACATCTAAGGTCATATCAGGACGGGTGGTATCAGAGAGCGGGTTAGTGGTGGAAATAATCTATTACATGGAGGACGAGGGTGTTTCATCTGACTTGGAGTGGGGGGAGACCAAATTCAATTCAATTTATTTTGACTAAGAATTATCGACGAATTATTAGTACCGGGAGACATGCATGCCCACTAATTTGCACCAGGGTGAGTGGGGGGGGGGGGGGGGGGGGCTGGAGCGATGCGGAGGGTGACATCGGGAGAGCCCCCCCCCATACACACACAAACACCCGCACACACACCCGCACACACACCCGCACACACACACACAGTCTGTTTCTATCTGTCTCTGTCTCTATCAGACGGGGTGGCCGAATGTTTGTTGTTTGTTGTTTGTTTGTTGTTGTTTTACGTCCCAGCAACATCCAAGGTCATATCAGGATGGGTACCGACTTGTGACAGTGCGCACTCATGGCGACTTTATAGTGCTGTCCCACTGGGAAACCAGACCGCCAGCACCATGACCTGGTATCCCACTCAGTCACATTATACTGACACTGAGCACACCAGTCCTTGCCCTTTCCTAATAATGCCGAGCGCCTGGCTAGGAAGCGACAAGTATCAATTTTAAAGTCATTGGTTTGACTCGACCGGGACTCGAACCCACGACCCCACGATCTACCAGCCGAATGAGTTAGAGCGTCCGTCTCCCGTGCTGGTAGATCGTGGGTTCGAATCCTGGTCGAGTCAAACCAATGACTTAAAAAATGATACTTGTCACTTCCCAGCCAGGCGGTCGGCATTATTAGGCCAGGGCAAGGACTGGTGTGCTCAGTGTCAGGATAATGTGACTGAGTGGGATACCAGGTCATGGTGCCAGCGGCCTGGTTTCCCAGTGGGACAGCACTATAAAGTCGCCATGAGTGCGCATTGTCACAAGTCGGTACCCGTCCTGATATGACCTTAGATGTTGCTAGGACGTAAAACAACAACAAACAAACTATCTGTCTCTCTCTCACGCATACATTTTCACAGTCAAACACTCTGCAGCACTCGTGCCCTCACATACTGAATTCAACATGCCCCGCCCCCGCCCCCGCCCTCCCGGCCGCTGCGCCCTGGAGTCCGCTTCCCCCGCCCTGTACCCCCGCCCTTCCGGCCGCTGTCCCCCCTTGCCCCCGCCTCCCCTCCCGGCCGCTGCGCGCGGGAGCCCGCTGGTCGGCCTCACGCTGGGTAAGGGTCGTGCAGTGGCTGGAGATACCGACAGTCCGCCATACCGCGCACACCCGAGGCCGGTGTCGAGGTTTAGATTTTAATTGCGTTTAGAGTCGATTTCGATTTCGATTCTGGGGTTGTTTGTAACCTTACGACAGTTACTGGTTGCAGAACTGCAACATTAATAGAGAGGCTCCGATAAATGGGCCCAATCTTTGGTTGAAGACTTAACTTCAGTAGGGAGTGTTGTAGAAGCTGGGGACATCTTTACAATGTTGTAACGGCAAGGCGTTGGGGCGGCAGCGAATCTCTTCAGTCCGGCGGTAGTTGAGCTGTAGATGTAGTTGAGCGCTTGTATCCAGTCAGCAGCAAGGTGTTCAAGGAAGGCGAATAAAGATGGGAGCAGCGATGGTTCCAGCAACGAGAAAAAGACAGAGAAACCATAAAAGTGAAGGGCCCCACCCAAGAACACAACTACCCTGGTCAGGGGAAGAAGTATGCCTGGGAGAAATCGAAAGGGCAGAGTCTAGGAAAGAGAAATGAGGAGAGTTGAGTCAAAGGACCGTGTCTATTTGCTCTATGGTGACCGACCAGCGAGCCATAGACACAGACAGAGTAAGAGTAGACAGTGAAATGCCGGCGGGCTCCCCCTCCTGGAACTCTTTTCAGACATATCAAGGAGGAGCAAGGCCGGCGGAGAGGTGATAGAGAGAGGTGTGGACAGAGTGCGGTCCGGATAGCAAGTGGGGGTTTAGAGTCTACGCTCGGGGTTATGCAGATGCGCGTATTCAATTAACACGACCCGGGCGACTCGGGTCACCCGAGTTGCTAGAAATTCAAATAGAACACCGCAAGTGGAGTTGACAAAAACACGTGTCTTCTGCAAAAAGTTTAACCCACCTCGATCTTCAATGTGGCCCACATACTCGCCTCATGTGGCGCCGTCAACAGATCTGCCATCAGTGACTTCATGGAGGACTCTGACCACCAACTCAGCGACAATAGGGCCGCTCTGGCTATCCTTTCCAGGATTTCCAAGTCATCCTGGAACGCACTTGCTCGCTTCTACCACCAGAATGCAGATATAATCAACACTGTCGGTCGCCCAGACCATGACACCGAGGACTAGCAGGCCCCATCTCATCATCCTAGCTGACTTGACACCACTACCACCTAACCACTAATTTTCACTAACAACTAATAGGTAACCCCACCCACTGCCTAACTAATCCCATCCTCACTTCACTTCTTCCTCTGGCCTTGGCCGGAGTTACTACTGTGCATACCAGTGAATCTGGAGGGACTGAAGTTTGGATTCTAGTTGAGTCAAACCAATGACTTATACAATAGGTACCTGTTGCTGCTCCGCGCTTGGCGATATGAGGTCAGGACAGGGACTGGGCGCACAGTGTCAGGATAATGTGACTGTGTGGGACATCAGGTCATGTTGCCAGCGGCCTGATTTCCCAGTGGGGCAGCACTATAAAGTATCCATGAGTGCGCGCTGTCACAAGTCGGTGCACATCCTGGTATGGCCTAGGGGATTACTGGGGCTTAAAACTACACCAACCACCCAGCCTTCCCCAGCCCTCTCAGAGGACTGTGGTTGGGCTCTTAGGCTGCCTTTTTCCTTCCACCGCCCCGCAATTTCTCTGACAACTACCCTTCAGAAGCCAACTCCCGATCATATGCGCCGCTCTCAGCGGTTCCCATTTAGTGCTGCGGATTTGCAGCCTTCAGCGCACCAATGCGACTGAAAACTCCCCAAAAACAAACCTCTTGGCTGGGGTTGGCTAGGAGCGATGACATGACAGTTGTGCCTCAAAAAGTCGCTAGGGTCACCCGAGTTGATTAATCGAATATGTCGAAATGCCGTTCGATTTTGACGCATGCGCAGAACCCCGAGCGTAGACTCTAAAGCCCCGTTTACACGGGCGATTTAAAACATTTCATATGAACCCACTTGCCTAGATCGACTCACATTTGGCGTGTAGACGCGGTTCTGTGGCGTTTTCGGGCTGAATCGCTTCATATGAAACGTTTCATCTAGACCACCTCGCGAGGTAGTATAGATGAAGCGTTTCAGCTGGTTCCCGGCAGTGTTAGGGCCCGATTAGGCCGAAATCTAGTGAATGCGATCATATTTAACAGAATTTCATACTCAAATAATGAAAATTAATTAAATTAACCTTAAATTCCAAGCGATATTAACGTAGCAGCTACATCTGAGTCGAATCGACGAGTGTAAACTAAACACATAGCAGTGCTCACCGGCTACAGGCGCACCACAGGCTGCTGGTTCCCGGCGCCAAAACACTTTTTAAACTCTGTCCGTGTAAACGCGCCTCTAAAACGCTTCACATAAATCGCCTTGTCTAGAACGTTTCACAATTCCCCGTGTAAACACGGCTTAAGCCCACTTAAAATTTAAACGGCGACACCGGCATTCACACACGGGCGCCGGCTGGTGACAGCCCTGACCCAGGCAGAGTAATGACATTTCACCCCCCCCCCCCCCAGCCTCACTCCCCTCCCACACCCCCTCCAAAGCCAACCCACTAAATAGTAATCTACCACTACCTTCCCCATACAAGCGAATACGCCCCCCCCCCCCTCCTCCTCCTCCCCGCTCTCCTATCCACACGGTCAACTCCCATTTATCTAGGTTGGTTGGTTGTTGGAGTTTTAAGTCCTGGCAACATCTAAGGTCATATTAGGACGGGTACCAACTTGTAACAGTGCACACTCATGGCGACTTTATAGTGATGCCCCACTTGGAAATCAGGCAACCAACACTATGACCTGATATCCCACGCAGTCGCATTATCCTGATACTGAGCCAACCAGTCCATGTCCTATCCTATTAATGCTGAGCGCCAGGCTAGGTAGTGACAAGTATAAAATTTTAAGCCATTGGTTTGACTCGACCAGTGTTCGAACCCACGATCTACCAACACGGGATACGGACGCCCTATCTCATTCGGCCATCCCGTCTGGTTGATTAATTAGGTGTCGTGCATAGAAGGGTGATACTAAGCTATTTTATACTGCATATCAAGGATAAGTCTGAATACTCTTGTTTCCACCATTAGACAGTTGGTCGATAGAAAGCCCAAACCTCCACTTTTTCCAAACCAAGGGATTTTGGACCTCCCACACCACATAGACATGGTATGAGAGCAACTGGCCTTCAATGAAGCCCAAATTGAGAGAGGTGATGCATGGGGAATTGAACCACCGACCTTCAGATTAGGAGTCTGCCTTAGAAAAAAAGGCAGACACTCTAACCACTCTGCTACAGTGTGCCTTAATAAAACCTGTTTTGTCCAGCTTGCCAAAAATCATTTCAAATATCTCCAAATTTAGCCATTTAAAGTAAAAGTTACTTCAAACTAAAGTAAATTAAAATATAATGATTAATCTAATTATTTATTTATCTCAGACAATTGCCGAAACATACAACCTTTGGACTATGAAACTCTTATATTATTTATTTTAAATAAAAGACTCCACACGTTGTGAAATACCCTAGAAGCAGGCATTGAAGAGGAGGAGGAGGAGGAGGAGACGGGGAAGGCTTAGATTTCAGACAGCATATATTTCTGTGAACCCTTTGGGGGCGCAGATCTCTCAGCGCAGTTAGATTTACTACTGCGCAAGCGCGGTATATGTAAGCGCGCCCGGCTTTGAAGTGTAAACCTCCATTAGGCCTCCCACCCCCCACCCCCCGGGCCTGGATCGACGGGTGCTGGCGGGTTTTGCGCCGATTCCCGCAAGCTTCATAAGCTGCTGCTCTGCGCGCTGATTCAGCATATTATTGCCCGCTAGGTAGCGTTGGTTTAGTATATCAAAGCGGCTTGCCTCCACCACACTCACGGACACTTCCGGAAAACCTGGGTCTACACCGACGAGCCACTTCCGGCAACTTTGTTGGTTGGGTCTGTACTGGTGATCCACACTCAAGGGCACTTCCGGAAACTTGGGTCTATGCTGGTGAGCCATACTCGAGGGTACTTTCGGAAACTTGGGTCTATTGCTGGTGATCCATACTCGAGGTTACTTTCAGAAACGTGGGTCTATACTGGTGATCCACACTCAAGGGCACTTCTGGAAACGTGGGTCTATTGCTGGTGAGCCATACTCGAGGGTACTTTCGGAAACTTGGATCTATTGCTGGTGATCCATACTCGAGGTTACTTTCAGAAACGTGGGTCTATACTGGTGATCCATACTCAAAGGCACTTCCGGTAACTTGGGTCTACGCTGGTGAGCCATACTTGAGGGTACTTTCGGAAACTTGGATCTATTGCTGGTGATCCATACTCAAGGGTACTTTCAGAAACTTGGGTCTATACTGGTGATCCACACTCAAGGGCACTTCCGGAAACTTGGGTCTATGCTGGTGAGCCATACTCGAGGGTACTTTCGGAAACTTGGGTCTATGCCATCAGCCCCACTCGAGGGCACTTTCAGAAACTTAGATCTATGCTGGCGACTCCCTTTGTTCCTTCCTATGACCTTAGATGTTGCAAGGACGTAAAATTCCAACAACCGTTTATCCTTCATAGTAAGACTTCCTTGGAATAGGAAAGTAGCAAGAAACTATGTATCACAGCATAAAGAGAAAGTCAAGCTTCCTTTGTGATCCTCCGCAAGTACTAAGTAGTCGGTGGGGTCTCAGATGATCTTATAACCACATGAAAGTTTGGTTTAACCATACCGGAAGTGGCCTAGGGTCCGACAATTTTGTTTGGATTAACCGATAATTTGGATTACCCAACATTGGTTTAAACAACTTTTTTATATGGTAAATGGTAGTATTTTGTCGGGCTGCTGAAAAAAGTTTGGATTAACCGATCATTTGGTTTAACCGAGCTTGGTTTAATGGGGTTATACTGTAGTGTGGTTGGGGTGTCGTTGGCCAACATTGGTTGGTTTTTGGAGTTTTACATCGTGGCAACATCTAAGGTAATAATGACAATGCGCACTCACTTTATAGTGTTGCCTCACTGGGAGACCAGGCCACCAGCACCATGACCTGATATCCCACTCAGTCACATTATCATGGCACTGAGCCAACCAGTCCTTGCCCGATCCTAATAATGCTGAGCGCCTCGCTAGGAAGCAATAAGTATCAATTATGAAGTCATTGGTTTGACTTGACATAGGTTCGAACTCGTGAGTTCAAATCCCACGATCTACCAAAAATGAGAGAGAGACACTCACCTCATTCGGCCATCCCGTCTGGTCTAAGTAAGTATATTGCTTGTATGTATGTAATCGTAAGCATTAAACAACTTGTGGAAACCATTTAAAAGACTAATGCCTGGCACACACCTCCCGTTTACGATTCACGCACTAAAACTGACTGCGCATCACGACCCCGACCCGTCCCGTTTCGTGACTAAAACTGCCCAATTCATTTTTCGAATCCCTTGCGATTTCAGTTTTAACCACTAAAACTGAGTTTTAAGTCACGAATCGCAAGGCTCAGGTGTGCTAGGGGGTCGCACACCTAACGACTAAAACTCAAACTTAGTCGTGAAACGGGCAGTTTTAGGTCGTATACGGGAGGCGTGTACCAGGCATTACAATTCCAGGTTGACGCATGTAGTCTGCACTGGCCTCTCACGTCTCAGTCAAGGAGCCACATAGACAGGGTAGGCCTGAATAGGGTGATTGCATCAGGGAGCCTAGGTGGTGTAATATGGTTAGCACGCTAGCCCCAGAATAGTGCCGTGGGGTGATGAAAATGGGAAATATTTTGCCTAGAGCAGGACTCGAACCCACATCTCTTTGCATTCCAGGCCCGTGTGCTAAGCATTACACCACCTAGGCTCCCTGATATCACCACACTACCCACACCTACCTGTCTATGCGGCTCCTTGCCTGAGAGGTCAGTGCAGACCACTACACTCGTCCCCCTGGAATTGTAAGTCTTTTAATGCTTACAATTACAAACATACAGGCAATACACTCACATATACATACATATGGTAGGTTCAACGACTATACAGTGCATAGCATGTATAGGATCCTGGTCACAGCAACCAGTGGTGTGGGGGTGATTAAAATGGGAAATATTGCACCGAGAGCAGGACTTGAACCCACATCTCTTTGCATTCCGGGCCAGTGTTCTAACCATTACACCACCTATGCTCCCTGATATCACCACACTACCCACGCCTACCTGTCTATGAGGCTCCCTGCTTGAGAGGTCAGTGCAGACCACTACAATAGACTACATCACGGTTCCGACTGTGCATGCGTTGGGAGCAAAGCAAAGGTGTACGGCCATTGAGTTTGCCGATACGCATAGGACAAAACTGGCATTTTATTCAAAATAAATAGAAATACATAACAATTTGGCACAAACATGGATGGAAGGATGCAATATAATAATATAATGAATATGTTTAAGACACAACTCTCCAAAATTAAGCATTTCGAGCTAAGAAACATACAATTTCAGTCACTTTACAGGCTGATGTTTACATCACCATTGATTAGCCAGAAGTAATTCTTGTTCTAAATATTAAAATGCCAAATGTGTCAACAAAAAGTTGTTTCAAAGAAATATATAACCAATATCTGATTAACCCTACTCATTTTATATTTCTACATATGTGATTAACCATAGAATATAAATATAAATAGAATATAAATGAATAAAATAAATCAAACTGACTCTGGCTATGGCTCTAACACTAGTCTGAGTGCCTAGATTTGTTTAAATCTAAATGCACATGGCATAAGATGTCCTAATTATATTGATGTAAATGCAATGCTGGATAAAAGATTAATATCTTTTTTTTGGTGGTAAATATGTTTATTCTGTTGAATAAGTCTTTTGTCAGTGCCAAAGCACTGGTCTTCCAGCCATTTTTCAATTCAGGGTTATTTACACAAAAGGTATATAGAATAAGGTGTACAATACCTGTTGAATACACAATTTGCACCATGTAACACAATGAAATTCTGAAACCCAAACGTTCCATAACAATATGGTACAGTAGTGTCATATAACTAGATCAATATTAGTCAGATCAATGTGAGTATTTACATAGTATTTAGAATGTAAGCAGAAGTTATCTTCTGTATTCAGTTGGTAAACTTGTAGTAAGTTTTAATGTTCAGTTGCAGTTAGGCAGCGGTATATAAATGTTGGTTTGTTAGGAAAATTCTAGTGTAACTCTAATGTAGTTAGCTATGTGAGTTTATGAATTATGTTGTTACCATCTTGGATTTTTGCATTCTCTCCCATTTCACCAAATCTGTGCCAATATATGTAGCCATTTGATCATGGAACCACATTTTCTACTTCATGTTCCATACTAAAGCTATTTTCGCCCGTATTTACACTACGTTGTCGTTCACTCGTGTACTACAAGTACTGGGTGAATCTTTTATCTAACTAGCCGTGAAATGATAACGAGTATCAGTTCGAATCCTACTCTCGGTGCAATATTTCCCATTTTCCTCACCCCCCCCCCCCCATGACATAACTGAGGTATGCCCCTATACCCCGCTCCCCAACCCCCACACACTCCCCTCTTGTGGATGGCCTCTTTGTTGACAGGTAGTGCGCGTTCCACCGTTCACAATTTGTCCTAATCGGGCGTGCGACTGGGGAGAGGGCGTGGTGGGCTAGAACAAGGGGCCTAGTGGTCAAAGACCCTATACCACTAAGACGGCTCACTCAGCCTGTACTGTGTAATCAAAATGATCAAACCCACCACTTGGTGCGCTGGCTGTTCTCTTGATTACACAGTTGCTATATTATATGTATAAATGTATAAATGTATATATGAATGTGAAAGATGTGTGATGATTGTGATGATGATGATGATGATGACGATGCTGATGATGATGCGTATTTATTCATAGCAATTTCATATTGATGCATATTCATACTTACCGATATCATGTATAATATAATTGTATGTGTTTACATGTGAAACACCAACCAGCAGCCGGGCTGATCAAACCCACCACAAGGTGGCACTGCGAAATTTACATTACCATGGGAGAGATAGGGAGTGAGCTGTCTTAGTGGTATAGGGTCTTTGGAGTGGTACGCATACTGAGAAATCAGGCCACTGGCACCATGACCCGATATCCCACTCATTTACATTATCCTGACACTGAGCTAATCAGTCCGTGCCTTATCCTATTAATGCAGAGCGCCAGGCTAGGGAGTGACAATCATCACTTTTATAAGTCATTGGTTTGACTCGACCGGGCATCGAACTCCAGATCTCCCGCATGCCAGATTTCTACGTGTAGGAAGGCGTAGTGAGTGGAGTGACGTGCCAGGGTTGATCCGTGTAGGTGCGTGTGCGCCTGTGTGCGTGTGCGCGTGTGCGCCTGTGTGCGTGTGCGTGTGCGCCTGTGTGCGTGTGCGTGTGTGCCTGTGCGCGTGCGCGTGTCAGTGCACGGCTGCCTAGCTGTCCAGGCCGTAGCAGCCCCGGCACTTGTTGAGTTATGGCCATATTGTGTTGTTCAGTGCAAGTCAGCCGAGTGAGGCTAATTAAGTAATTAGCTGAGGTAATTGCCACTCACCGCCCATGACACAGCACACGCGAAGGGCGGCGTTCTCCGCGATGCATACTATCCTGCTATGACCTTAGATGTTGCTAGGACGTAAAACAAACACAAACAAACTGCTAGGCATTACCTAGATACAGTACAACCTCGTTAAACCAAGCTCGGTTAAAACAAATGATCGGTTAATTCAAACTTTTTTCGGCGGCCTGGCAAAATGCTACCATTTATCATATAAAAAGTCGGTTAAACCAAAGTCAGTTAATCCAAATTATCGGTTAATCCAAACAAAATTGTCAGGCCCCAAGCCACTTAAGGTATGGTTAAACCAAACTTTCATGTGGTTATAAGGTCATCTGAGACTTTTTGATATGATAAAAGGTAGTATTTTGCTGGGTTGCTGAACAAATTTAGGATTAACCGATCATATGGTTTAACCAAGCTTGGTTTAATGGGGTTATACTGTATATACATAAAAAAACATTAATCAAAGTGTCCACATACATTGTATATTACATTCATAATGCACCCAGGCTTTTGCTAAAGCCAAGGCAAATTCGAAGCCAAAGCTCGGTTAAACCAATGATCGGTTAATTCAAACAAACTTCTAGGGTCCCTTCATGTTTGGTTTAACAGGGTTATACTGTAATAGCAAGGGGGTAGTCACAAGTGCGGGGGTGTAGAGACAGGTAGTACACCCACAGGTGGGTACGTGAGGCTATCCTTAGAACGGGTAATAGAGGATTTCCACCACCAACCAGCCCTATGACAGCTGTGGAAAGACTAAAGTTGTAGACAGCAATTCACTCGTGGGTTCGAACCCTGGTCAAGTCAAACCAATGACTTAAAAATTGATACTTGTCGCCTCCTAGCCAGGCGCTCGGCATTATTAGGATAGGGCAAGGACTGGCTAGCTCAGTGTCAGGATAATGTGACTGAGTGGGATATCGGGTCATGGTGCTGGTGGCGTGGTCTCTCAGTGTGGCAGCACTATAATGTCACCATGAGTGCGCACTGTCACAAGTCAGTACCCGTCCTCATGACCTTAGATGTTGCTATGACGTAAAACAACAACAAACAAACAAAGCAATTCACTCGATGCGTAGCATGCTGTGTAGGAAAGAGCGGGTAACACTAGTAGAGGATTTCCACCACCAACCCACCCACCCACCCTCTAATGCCAGTGACAACTAATATTGTTGGTAGCAGCTCACTGCGCATGCCCAATGAAAAAGGTCTATTTGATTGACAGCTAGAGAGAAATAAATGATGTATGTGGAGTTCTGCAAGTAAGATGTTGCTGACAGAATGGAAGATGTAAATTGTGATATTAATTATCAAGAAGAGAACATAATTAACACTGATAACTGTAAACATGCAGCCCACCCTATAAAGACAGACGTGCATGCATATACACCACATGTACACCTCCTTTTAGACCAGACGCGATGGCCAAATGAGTTGAGCGGCCGCCTCCTGTTTTGGGAGATCGAGGTATCCGAACCCATGGGTTTGTGGGCTCGAACCCTGGTCGAGTCAAACAAATGACTAAAAAATTGTCACTTGTCATTTCCTAAACAGGTGCTCGACATTATTAGGATACAGCAAGGACTGGTTGGCTCAGTGTCAGGATACTGTGACTGAACAGTATCAGGATAATGTGTAAAACAACACCAAACAAACAAATACCTAATTTTAACAAGTTGGGTTACATTCTCCATCCCTCATGAACTAACAAATCTTTCCGACAGAGCATGCAGACTTATGCCTGGTATACACACCTACCGTTTGTGCGCACACACCTACCGTATACGATCAAAAACTGCCCGTTTCGCACACAAAAATCGCAAGGTGTGCGCTCCCCGCGCACACCTAGCGATTGCGATTCGCGCATAAAACCTCAGTTTTAGGGCTAAAACCGGCCGATTACGATTGCGATTCGAAAAACGAATCGGCCCGCTTTCAGTTTTAAGCGGGTCGGGTCGAGTCGCGAGTTTTAGTGCGCGAATCCTATACGGGAGGTGTGTACTAGGCATAAGTTGCTACACACAACATTAGTTCTTAGCACAACAAACAAAGGAGATGACACCAGATGGGATGGCCGAAGGAGTTGAGCGTCCATCTCCCGTTTTGGAAGATCGGGGTTCGAACCCTGGTCGAGTTAAACCAATGAGGCTCAAATTGATACTTGTCGCTTCCTACGCTGGCGCTTGGCATAATTAGGATAGGACAGGTTGGCTCAGTGTCAGGATAATGTGACTGAGTGGGATATCAGGTGTGGTTTCCCACTGGGTCAGCACTATGAGTGTACACTGTCACAAGTCGGTACCCGTCCTGATATGACCTTAGATGTTGCTAGCAGATAAAACAACAACAAACAAAACCAAAGGAGATGACACATGATATAGACATGATATAATAGAAGTGTCCATGACATGTGATATAACAGAAGTGTGTGTATATGACAGGAGTGTATATAACAGGTGATATTATAATAGGAGTGTAAATGACGTATGGTATAATAAGAGTGTACATGGCAAGTGATATATCAGGAGTGTATATGACACGTGATATAACAGGAGTGTACATGGCACATACTAAAAAAACATGAGTGTATATATAGCAAGTGATATAACAGGAGTGTATATATCAGGGCCTATATGTATGTGTCCGGGTTAGCGGTCTTAACCCTGCGTTGTGCGGATTTCCCGGGTTAGCGGTGAAAACTGTGTATGTATGTGCCCGGGTTAAACTAACTCGGCAAGGGTAAAGTTGCCTGCACTAACCCCAAGTGAAAGGAGGGTTAAAGGTGGGGTTAGGTGCTGATTATGGCCAAATCTATTCAATGCGATCATATTTAACAAAGTTACATAGTCAAATAGTGAAATTTGATTAAATTAACCCTAAAATTGAAGCGAGATTAACGCTGCAGCCGCAATGGCTGTGATATTAATATTTTTGAATCGACGAATGTAAAGTAAACAAATCGCCGCCTCCGCAGCGACGTCGATATCCATACTGTCTAATGTAAAATAAAAATGGCCACCACCGTGGAATCAGCGAGAATATATTATGCCCATATCTATTCAATGCGATCATATTTAACAGAATTACATACGCAATAAGTGAAATTTTATCAATTTAACCCTTAATTCTACCCGTTATTAAGGCTGCCGCCGCATTGGCGGAGATATTACTAGTGTCGAATTGACGAATGTAAAATCTATAAATAACTGAAACGTTAGCTAACCCACACGCGCTTTCGACTCATACATCCCCCGTGACACATTTGGAACCCCAGGGTGAGATAACCCGGCACCCTCCTTTAACCCCGGTCCGGTTAAAAATTGACTCATACATATAGGCCCAGGTGTTATAACAGGAGTGTACACAGGATGTGATATAACATGAGTGTATATAGCAGGTGTTATAACAGGAGTGTACATGGGATGTGATATAACAGGAGTGTATATGGCAAGTGATATAGCATGAGTGTATATAGCAGATGTTATAACAGGAGTGTACATGGGATGTGATATAACAGGAGTGTACATGGCAAGTGATATATCAGGAGTGTATATAACACGTGATATAATAGGAGTGTACATGGCACATACTAAAGAAACATGAGTGTATATATAGCAAGTGATATAACAGGAGTGTATATATCAGGTGTTATAACAGGAGCGTACACGGGATGTGATATAACATGAGTGTATATAGCAGGTGTTATAACAGGAGTGTACATGGGATGTGATATAACAGGAGTGTATATGGCAGGTAATATAACATGAGTGTATATAGCAGGTGTTATAACAGGAATGTACACGGGATGTGATATAACAGGAGTGTAATTGGCAGGTGATATAATAGGAGTGTACGTGACACGTGGTATAACACAAGTGTATATAGACCCCTTTCAATGTTTACAAACAGTGTGTATGCATGCGCAGCTTGGCTGCAGAACGAAGGCACACTGCCATTGAGTTTGTCGATACGCGCAGTGCAAAATGCCAGTTTTATTCAAAATTAATAGAAATGCAGAACCCAAACCTTATAAATTTAATATAATCTGTATGTTAAGCATGTTATCTGTTTGTGTGCCAAGCGGTTTGTCTCTATGTGATGTGGTTTTAGAGATATTTAACTTTTTCTGTAAGAAGATTGCTCACGGCCTTTGACAATGCACTGAGTTTGCCGATACAAGCAGTGCAAAATGTCACGTTTTTTCAAACTTAATAGAAATGCAGAACCCTAACCTTATAAATTTAATATAATCTGGTTGTTAAGCATGTTATCTGTTTGTGTGCGAAGCGGGTTGCTTCTAGGAGGTGTACTTTTAGAGATATTTCACATTTTCTCTCTGAAGATTGCTCATAGCCATTGAGTTTGCAGTGTGACCGCGTGCCACCCTGCAGCCAAGCAGCGCGCGCACTGACCTAAATACCCATCCTGATGTCATATGAAATAGGTCTATATAGTAATGTAGCAGTCACACTACGACGACAAGGCCGACGACAGCCCAACGACTTGTCGTTTTGCTCTGTCGTCGGCTGTCGCTACGGTGTCGTTATGTTGTCGTTCGGCTGTCGCCGCGACAACTCCAGTTTCTCCACTGTCGCCCGGTTGTCGTCGGGTTTTTGTGCATGTTGAAAAACCTCGGCGACAGACGCTGTCGTTCGGCTGTCGCTACACTATCGCTACGCTGTCGCTACGCTGTCGCTACGCTGTCGCTACGCTTTCGCTACGCTTTCGCTACGCTTTCGCTACGCTTTCGCTACGCTGTCGCTACGCTGTCGCTACGCTGTCGTCTTGTCGCTAAGCTGTCGTTAAGCTGTCGCCGGGGCCGTTTGGCCGCATAGTCAACAGTAACACACATGTTTGTACCATCCCATTTCTTCATATACACACACAGATACACACACAGAGACACAACACAGAGTCACACACACAGACACACACAGAGACACACACACAGAGACACACACACAGAGAATGGGACGGTCCAAACATGGCTCAGTTTAGCTTGCTTTGAGGGATGTTAGGACCGTCCCAAATATGAAGACTGCTTCCTAACAGGTCCGCCACATAAACCTACATGTTTGCACCGTCCCATTCTTCATATTTCTCATGAAGACTGCTTCCTAACAGGTCCGCCGCATAAACCTCCATGTTTGCAAGAGAGTGTGAGTGTGATAGTGAGTGTGAGTGTGATAGTGAGTGTGATAGTGAGTGTGATAGTGAGTGTGAGTGTGATAGTGAGTGTGATAGTGAGTGTGATAGTGAGTGTGATAGTGAGTGTGATAGTGAGTGTGATAGTGAGTGTGATAGTGAGTGTGATAGTGAGTGTGATAGTGAGTGTGATAGTGAGTGTGATAGTGAGTGTGATAGTGAGTGAGTGTGACGACACACACACAGAGACACACACACACAGACACACACACAGACACACACACAGACACAGAGACACACACACAGACACAGATACACACACAGACACAGAGACACACACACAGACATACCACTACTCTCTGCTAAACTGAGCCATGTTTGCACCGTCCCATTCTTCATATTTCTGATGAAGACTGCTTCCTAACAGGTCCGCCGCATAGTCTAACACACATGTTTGTACCGTCCCATTTCTTCATATATCATATGGAGACTGCTGTTGTGTCTCTGTGTGTGTGGGTCTCTGTGTGTGTGTGTCTGTGTGTGTGTGTGTCTCTGTGTGTGTGTGTCTCTGTGTGTGTGTCTCTGTGTGTGTCTCTGTGTGTGTGTCTCTGTGTGTGTGTCGTTCGGCTGTCGCTACGCTGTCGCCGCGCTGTCGTCCGCTTGTCGTCCAACTTGGCCCGAATTTGCATATGTCGTCGGGTTTTCACAAAATCCAAGTCGCTGGGTTGTCGTCGCCGCTTGTCGTCGTAGTGTGACAGCCACATAAGGGATATACGGGGAGTGTATATGACGGGTTGCTTTATCTACTAAAACCTAGGCGGCTGCATCACGATAAGATTAAGAGTCGCGCTGAAAACACGCCCCTATCTTTGATGTATTTGCTGTTCAGCGCACAGTGCTATAAACAAGATAAATTCCTTCAACATGTCCATCCTAGAGGTGTCCGATCACGGCACCCTGCTTGACCCCTCGCGTATGACGAGGAGGTGTGGAGCGGAGATATTCACAAACCCATGTGGTGTCGGCGCTTGTGATAGGGTTTATGTATCACGATGTGCTCCACATAGAACACCATCCACCCCCCCCCCCCCCTCACCCCAAGCGGCAGTCTCTAGTATAG
The DNA here is from genome assembly GCA_030323885.1 of Branchipolynoe longqiensis. Taxonomy (NCBI): domain Eukaryota; kingdom Metazoa; phylum Annelida; class Polychaeta; order Phyllodocida; family Polynoidae; genus Branchipolynoe; species Branchipolynoe longqiensis. Next base: position 71,782,158 of record CM059193.1, read on the forward strand.
ACGAGTTCGTAATTCCAGCAGCGCGGTGCATTGTGGGATGTGTGAAAGCAAAACAATCTGGCGCGAAGCACCCAGTTCGCGTAGAAGTACTGAGTGCAGCTATGGAATCTTTTTAGTTTGTAATAACATATTTCAGCTACAGTTTGAAAGTTGGAATACCAAATGAAATCAATATCATAGAGTAAGATGTGAATCTTTTATCTACCGTGGCATGTACTCAAAAGTCATCAGCCACGTCTTACACCATCTGCATTTAGATCTAGACAAATATAGATTTCAAACTATAGCCTGAGTAATTTACCACAGCATTTGAAACCCATGGATTAAAAAAAGATGATTGTTCATGACTTGAAATCGTCGAATTTGGACTGCTATTGCATTTCTCTAGAATAAAATTATATTACACCTATACCGGGGAGCACGTGCCCTCACCTGAAACTCAGAGTGCCAGTGATGATGTAAACAGCTTAAAGCTGCATAGTCCGATGAAAATATCAAATTTTCAAAACCAAAACAATTATCTAAATTTGATTCTACATATCAAACTAAAGCCTCAGTCACACTACAGCTTGCGACCACTTTGTGACCACCTTCGACCAAAGAACCCACAGTCACCAGTGACGTCCTTGCAACCAAAACAATGGTTGCTGATGTCTGGGCATCACTGGTGACTGTGGGTTCTTTGGTCTAAAGTGGTCGCAAGCTGTAGTGTGACTGAGGCTTTAGATACTTGCGCACTTATTAAACATTTGTCACCACACCGAAGGGAATACTGAGGCAATTGAATAGAACCTGTTACTGCAGAAGCCTATGGGGGTCAGATTTTTGACAAGCTTGCAAAAATTAATTTTGCATGTTTCCACTTAAAATATCTTAAAAGTTAGCCACTTAAAATAAAAGTTACTTCAAGCTAAAGTAAGGTACATAATAATGATCAACCTAATGTATTTATCTCAGAAAATTTCAGAAACTCAAAACCATCGGACTATGCAACTTTAAGTCAGTAAAGTGACTGACAATTTTGTGGGTAATTGGATGTTTGTTTGCTCAAAATGCTTAATTATGAATAGATGTGTATTAAATATACTCATTACATTATTACGTTGCCTGAGGGGATCCATATTTATACCAAATTGTTTAATTTTATTGAAACTACTTTTTTCGTATTAAATACAAATGTTTTGTTTTGTGCATACATATAGGTAAAAACCAATGACTATGTGCATTTGTTTTCCTCTGGACTCCGTTTTCAGTGCATGTGCAGTTGGAATTATGAACTTGTCTATTGCTATATATTACTTAGTAGGCCCAGGGACTGAACCCTTGCGAGCAACACACACGCAGGGGAGCAGCTCAGGACCCGCCAAACAGCGTGTTGAGGCTGACCGAACATCGTGTTGGGTTGAATCGAGTTGCTCGCGAGCTGCACTCACTGCTCGCCACTCGATCAATGCAGTGATGTTAAAGTTGCATAGTCCAATGGTTTTTGAAATTTTGACATTTTCTGAGATAAATACATTAGGTTGATCGCTATAATGTACCTTACTTATGTAACTTTTATTTTAGGTGGGTAACCTTTCAGATATTTGAAGTGCAACCATGCTAAATTAATTTTGGCAAGCTTGCCAAAACTCTGACACCATAGCATTCTGCAGTAACAGGTTCTATTCAATTGCCTCACTATTCCAATCTGTGTGGCAATAAATGTTTAATAAGTGCATTACTATCAGAGGTAGATATGTAGAATCAAATTTAGATAATTATTTTGCTTTTGAAGATTTGATGTTGTCATGGGACTATGCAGCTTTAAGTAACTGTGTACGTTGAAACTTGGATGGTCGAGTTTCTTCCCATCGCATCGCATACAACTGCCTACGGCTCAGGCAACGAATAGGGCCACTAAGTTGGGGCTGGCTGGTCGAATGGCGGTTGATGAGTTAGCGCTGTTTTTGGTTCAGGCTACTTGCTAGTTAGTTACTCCCGCAGGAGCCGGCGGCCTGGTTTCCCAGTCGGAGAGCACTATAAAGTCGCCATGAGTGCACACTGTCACAAGTCGGTACCCGTCCTGATATGACCTTAGATGTTGCTAGGATCTAAAACAACAACACACAAACAAACAAAGTCCCGCAGCACTGTCTCTGATAGATACAAGATTCACCCCGCACTTGCATTGCTGTTTGTTGTTGCTTTACGTCCTAGCAACATCTAAGGTCATATCAGGACGGGTACCGACTTGCGACAGTGCACACTCATGGCGACTTTCAGGAGTTTAATTGCGCACTCATGGCCACTTTATTGGTTTGACTCGACCAGGATTCGAACCCACGAACTCATGGGTTCGGATCTCCGGATTTCCAAAAACATTCCTACTCATTCGGTCATCCCATCTTGCATTGCAGTAGGGCTGAAGAAAAACCCATTAGAAAAAGTGGCGAAAAGAATGGGTAAATGAAATGAGCAGAAAAATTCTTAATTTGAGAAGCAAAATATATTCTTCACATGTATCTTCTTATTTACCAACTATTTTTGATTTGAAAAATAGAACAAAGCGTGTAGTTTAAATAGACTTTAAAAGTCAAATTGACTGCATTTTATGGTCGCCACCTTGTATTTTTTGCATTCTCTCCCATTTCACCCACTCTGTGCCAATATAAGTAGCCATTGGATACTGGAACCAGGGATTCCACTTCCTGTTCCATACTAAAACAATTTTCGCCCGTCTTTAGACTACATTGTCATTCACTCCTACTGCAAGTATGGGGTGAATCTTTTGTCTCTGAGAGAGCGCTGCTGAACAACCCATTGGAAAACGCGGTGAGAGGTTGGGTGAATGAAATGAGGACATAATTTCTCAATCAAATACACGATATATAGTCTTCAGATAATTCTCCACATATACCCGCTACCTTTGATTTGAAAGATGTAATAAAACATGTACTTTAAGAGACTTTCAAAGTTAAATCGAGAACATTCTGTGGTTGCTATCTTGTCTTTTTGCATTCTCACCCATTTCACCAACTCTGTGCCAGTGTAGATAGAGACTATAAAACTGGACCCTCCACCCCACCACCACCACACTTCAGATAATAAATAGATCGGATCACGGTTTCGACTGCGCTTGCGCTGAAAACGGCCTTGGCAGCAAAGCAAATGCGAATGGCCATTGAGTTTGTCAATACGCGTAGGGAAAAAACTTCAATTTTTATTCAAAATGAATAGAAATACATAACAATTTGGCATAAACATATATGTACACATGCAATATAATGATATGATGAATATAGCTAAGACAAAACTCGCCATAATTAAACATTTTGAGCTAAGAAACATACAATTCCACACAAAACAATCAGTGATATCCACATCACCATTATTAATTCTTGTTCTAAATATTAAAATGCCAAATGTGTCAACATACACTTGTTTCAGAGAAATATATAACTAATATCTGCTTAACCCTACTAATTTTCTAGTTCTACATATGTCATTAACCATAGAATATCAATAAAAACATTAATAACATAAGTAAAACTGACTCTGGCTATGGCTCTAACACTAATATGAGTTCCCAGATTTGTCTAAATCTAAATGCACATGGTATAAGATGTGCTGATTATATTGATGTAAATGCAATGCTAGATAAAAGGTTAATATCTTAATTTATCATATATATTTTTTTAGTTGGTATTCTATGTTTCAAACAAGAGCTGAGATGAGCTGAAACTAACATATTTCATAGCTGCACCCAGTGTATTACCATGTGCCATGTGCTTCTCGCGGGTTTGTTTTGCTCTAACGCATCCCACAATGCACCGCGCGGCTGCAACAGTGATGTAGTCTATCCATACTGAAGCAGTTTTCGCTCACACTTAAGCGGGGTCATCATTCATCTCTACCCTGGGATGGGGTTGAATCATTTATCCAGGTGCTTGCTTGTGTATATGTTCTAGTTGAGCTGATTCTACATGGACCAAACTGCTCACAGATCGTCCAATGGAGCATTCCAATCTGACCCAGAGAATGTTGAGCAAGACATAGTGCAGTGTGTTGTGAGCTGCTTGGGTTTTGAATCAAACCAACGTCTGGGCTGTCAGTGTCAGCTCACACACGCCATGCAGCACTTACTTACTGCTACTGCTAGACCACCCGGCGTAGATCATCTATGCATCTGTTTTGAATTAACTAATTCAGAACTAGTTCCAGTGTCACACAATGAATGTACCGACCTGCAGTTATAGGGGTGTGTACAAGAGTTTTTCAATTTGCAGATTTGTTAAGAAAATAAAATCAGCAATGCTAAATCAAATTACAATATACACCCCTTAAACCAAGCTTGGTTAAACCAAATAATTGGTTAAGGGGCTGTCACATTAGGGTTTTTTGCGGGAGCGTATGGCGGCGTAAGCGCGTTACGTCATATACATCGGCATACGCCGTATACGCTACTCATACGCTACGCATACGCTACTCATACGCTACTCATACGCCGCCAGATGCCGGCGTATGTGAAGCGTATGAGACATACGTCGCCATACGCTTTCATAAATCCGTCCGTCCAAATTTTTTTGTGCATGCTCAAAAAAACCCAACCTATGAGGGCGTATGGCCCATACTGTCAAAAAATGTCACAGCACGCTCCCATACGCTCCTCATACGCTCCTCGTACGCTCCTCGTAGGTTCCACATACGCTCAAAACCACCCGAAAGGTCACCAAATGTCATCATAGGCCGGCACGCGCAGGACTTACGTAGGTTTTCAATACGCTCCCGCCATACACCGTAATGTGACAGGGCCTTTAATCGAAACTTTTTCTGTGGCCCAGTTGTTTAAGCCAAAGTCGGTTAATCCAAATTATCGGTTATGGGTTTGAACCCTGGTCGAGTCAAACCAATGACTTAAAAATTGATACTTGTCGCTTCCTAGCCTGGAGCTCGGCATTAGTAGGATAGGACAAGGACTGGCTTGCTCAGTGTCAGGGTAATGTGACTGAATGGGATATCAGGTCATGGTGCTGGCGGCCTGGTCTTCCAGTGGGGCAGAATTGTAAAGTTGCCATGAGTGCGCACTGTCACAAGTCAGTACCCGTCCTGATATGACATTAGATGTTGCTAGGATGTATAACATCAACAAACAAACAAATTTTACATTCTCTTTCTAGTCGCACTTGACAATTAAACTCTTTTTCGGGCTAATATGGTTAAAGCTGCATAGTCCGATGAAATATCAAATTTTCAAAACCAAACCAATAATATAGATTTGATTTTACATATCTAACTTAGATACTGATGCACTTATTAAGCATTTGTTTCTGCGTAGAAGGCAATACTGAGTCAATTTAACAGAACCTGTTACTGCAGAAGTCTATGGCATCAGAGTTTTGGCAAGCTTGCCAAAACTAATTTTCCATGTTTGCACTCAAAATATCTTAAAAGTTTACCATTTAAAATAAAAGTAACTTTGAACTAATGTAAGGTAGATACTAGTGATCGATCTAATCTATTTATCTCAGAAAAAATACAGAAATTCAAAACCATCGGACTATACAACCCTAAGTAGCTGTATATTATATTGGTGAACTATTGCCAGTGTAGTTGACACCGAACAATAGCAATGCTGATAATAGTAGCAAGTACAGTGGGGTAGAGGGCCCTGCAATTCGACCGCAAGCCTCCGTAAACCATAGATTAGTCTGGCCAGCATAGGGATATATTATACACAAGAGACCCTTGATCTAAAATCAAATCTCTTCTGGAGATTGCAAAGCATTCAGGCCCGAAGCTAGACGGCAAAGGAGATATTTCTCAACAGAACACATACAAGTACAAAGAGAAACCCACCCCCTCCACTTGCTATTCGGACTGCACTTCGTCCACACCTCTCTCTATCTCCTCTAGGCGGGGTTGGTCAGGCAGAAACAACCCCCACCAACACACATTGTAGCAGATGGGATGGCCGAATGAGTTGAACGTCCTTCTCCCGTTTTGGTACATCGTGGGATTCGATGGCAAGGACAGGTTGGTTGGCTCAGTGTCAGGATAATGTGATTGAGTGGGATATCAGGTGATGGTGCTGGCGGCCTGGTTTCCCAGTGGGGCAGGATTATAAAAGTGGCCATGAGTGCGCACTGTCACAAGTCCGTACCCGTCCTGATATGACTTTAATTGTTGCCAGGATGTAAAACTCCGAGCAACCAACCAACCAACCACAAACACCCACACACACGCTCCTGTACTGATGACGTTATAGCCTCTGCAGTGGATATGGGGGGGGGGGGGGGGGGGGAGGTGCGGGGAGTGCGGGGGGGGGGGGGGGGGGGTCGGACGCTAGATCATCCATAATAGGGTGACCAGGGTGTGAGATACTGATGGGAATTGCCGAGACCACGGCTTTCATGTGGAAGGTTGGTTGGTTGTTGGTGTTTCACGTCCTAGCAACATTTATAGTCATATCAGGATGGGTACCAAGGTGTGATAATAGGCGCGGTGGCCGAATCGGTAGAGCGTGGGCCTCGCGTGTGCGAGATCGGGAGTTCCTGGTCGAGTCAAACCAATGACATCAAATTGATACTTGTCGCTTCCTAACCAGGTGCTCAGCATTATTAGAATAGGGCAAGGACTGGTCAGCTCAGTGTCAGGATAATGTGGCTGAGTGGGATATCAGGTCATGGTAAAAGCGACCTGATTTTCCAGAAGGGCAGCATTATGAAGTCACCATGAGTGTGCACTGTCATAAGTCGGTACCGATCCTGATATGACCTTAGATGTTGCCAGGATCTAAAATTCCCAACAGCAAACCAAGCAGTCACATTATCCTGATATTGTGCTAACCAATCATTACCCTATCCTAGCAATGCCTAGGGCCAGGCTAGGTAGCGACAAGTATCAATTTTGTAAGTCATTGGTTTGACTCGGCTGGGATTTGAACTCGACCCAACAATAGCCCCGATGTCTGCTTTTTGTGCCTGGGGGTGGGGGGGGGTAGCTAAAAAAATAAAAAAAAGGATTCGAACTCCCGACCTTCCGCACGGAAGGCCTACACTGTACCGATTTGGCCACTGCGTCCAAGTGGAAGCCACCAGGGACCGTGCTATATAGTGCTGGGCAAATAGATGTATCAATTACTGTTTGTTTTTGGAATTGAGTTCAGCGACGTATGAGGCTATAGCTATATGTTCAAATGGCTGCCGCAATTCATATGAGAATTTTGGTTATTACTTTCAACTGATGGGATGGCCGATTGAGTTGAGCGCCTGCTTCCCATGTGGGAGGGCGTGGGATTTGAATCTGTATTCGAAACCCTCACTAGAGTCAAGCCAATGACTTTAAAAAAAAAAATCTATACTTGTCACTACATTTGGCATTAGGAGCAGTGGAATGCGGGGGAAATTATTGTCTGCGATTGAAATTTTCCCTCCTATGTCAATAAATGTAACAATAACATCACCCCACAAAACACTGTTTGGTTTAACAGAGCGCATTAAGCCACTGTTTGGGTTAACATAGCGTATTAAGCTTTCACTGGGTAACTGCTGGTTACCGCTCACTGACGGTGCAGAAAAAGCATTTACTAAAATGCATCCATTGTGAAAACTGAAATGCATCTATTGTAAATTTAATATTCAACCATACCCCCCAATATCACTGATTTTTTCTTTTTAATAAAATTTGTTTAAAAGAGCCAAAATCCACCTTCTATATGCGACAGAATTTTGTGTATCCATGAATAACATTTAAAACCTGTTGGTGAATCCCCCCCCCCCCCCCACACTCCTCTAGCCATTGAGAGAAACTAGTCAAATCGATTTGCCTTTGGACAATTTGTTTTTGAAAAAACTATCAGCTAACCTTTCAACTGCAATCTGTTCGGGGCTGGAATGACACTCAATCTGCACTGAGGGATGTTCTGTTGGGATGATTTTCATTTAAGATGTCTCTCCACATATATATATATTATATATCATATATAGCTAGATACGCGCTATCTAGTTTGAGAGTCCCTGTAGTATACACTACATATAGGGGGTTGTCCACAACTAAATCCCACAGTATAGAACTGTTACTGGTTTGAGAGGTTGCAAACAATCGGAACATATTGCCTAGATGGTTGGTTGTTGGAGTTTTACGTCCTGGCAACATCTAAGGTCATATCAGGATGGTTACCAACTTGTGACAGTGCACACTTATGGTGACTTTATAGTGCTGAGCCACTAGGAAATGAGGCTGCCTGTACCATCACCCAATATCCCACTCAGTCCCATTATCCTGACACTGATCTAACCAGTCCTTGCCCTATCCCATTAATGCTGAGCACCAGGCTAGGAAATGACAAGTATCAATTTTATATGTCATTGGTTTGACTCGACCGGGAACCGAACTCCTGATCTCCCACACGTGAGGCCTGTGCTCTACCGATTTGGCCACCGAGCCCAGTCCAGTCCAGTGCCTAGATATAGAAGATTATACATGGATCTATACACATATATATGCATATGTATATATATTTGTTCATGTTTCTCTGTCCAATCCCAAATGAGTTTAGCCAGATTGTTACATGGTTTGATTACGAATGTAAGCCATAGCTGGTGCGTTATCTGTTAGAACTCTTATATGATTTTTAGGGATGTGAATCAGATTGTGGAGTCCTAGGTAAATCGCTCTAAGCGCTAATACATTAATGTGGTCGGAGATTTCATCTTCCATTCAACTTCCACCTGTTGTCCTCTATGGGTAGCCCCCAGCATTCTAATGAAGCATCTGTTGTGAGCATAGCGTTAGGCTCTCCCATCCTAATTGGGTTTACATTTATATATATATATACATATATACAAATATAAACGCTATCTAAACGGGATGTTCTTGTAGCATAAACTACATTGCAGACCTAATGTTATATACGACTAAATCCCACAGTATAGATATGTTAGTTGCGACCGAAGGAAACATTGCACCCAATGTGGACTCGAACCCCCACTTCAGTCATTCCCGGGGCGAGCATCCTAACGATGGTCAGACCCAGGCTCCCTGATGAAATCATCCTCTCCATCCCCACCACATCTCCCTCAGATAGACATGGTGGGTATAGTATCTGGCCCCTTGCCTGTGAGGTCAGTACATACTACTTCAAGAGTATAGTACTACTACTATAGTACTAGTTCAATGTAGTAACATTGTCCATACCTCTGACTGGACATGGGCCACCGAATCGGTAGAGCGCAGACTTCCTGTGTGGAAGGGCAGGAGCTCGAATCCCAGCCGAGTCAAACCGATGACTTATAAAAGTGATACTTGTCACTACCTAGCCTGGCGCTCGGCATTACTAGGATAGGACAAGGACTGGTTAGCACAGTATCAGGATAATCTGCCTATGTGAGATATCGAGTCATGGTGCCGGCGGCCTGATCTCCCAGTGGGGCAGCCCTATAAAGTCGCTATGAGTGCACACTAACACTAGTACTCGTCCTGATATGACCTCAAATGTTACTAGGACGTAAAACAAGCAAACAACCGCACCTCTGGAGGCGGGCGGTAAGGGGACTCGATGAACTGCTAGTACAACATCCCCCCTCCCCCCACCACCCTGTGGCGTCGAGCTAGCACCATCAGAGAGTGGTTCTACACTCTCTGGTCCCATGTGGCCTCTCACTGCCCGATATATACAAACAGTGACGATCCATGTGTATACGAGTGTTCCTTGGCGGGAAGACATATTTCATGCGCATGCGCGTAATGGTAAAAAGGACTAGACCGGATGACAGAGCGGTTAGAGCATCCGCTAACCATACATGAAGTCGTGGAATCGATCCTCACTCTCCCCCAAAGGTCACCCCCCCCCCCCTGGGAGATTATATATCGATCCAAAGCAAAGACTTATACAATTGATACTTGTCGCTTATCTTCCCTGGTGCTCAGCATTAATATGCCACAGTAGAGACTGGTGGACTCTATCTCAGGATAATGTGACTGAGTGGGATATCGCGTCATGGTGCCAGAAACAGAGTATCCCAGGGAGGGAAGCAGTTATCAAACCACCATGAGTGCGTACTGTCACGAGTTGGAGCACTCAGTCGGGGCCTCAGTTGTTGCTAACACATAAAACCCCAATTGATCAACCCTATTGGTAATGGATAGAGACATGGTAATAATAAGGTTGCATAGCCAGATGATTTTGAGTTTTTGTCATTTTCTGAGATGAATATATATAGTTTGCGTTTTGACAATTTCTCAGATAAATGAATTAATTATTAGGTTGCATAGGATCAAAAGCAAAGAACTCATATACAAATATTTGGATAATTAACTTACTGGAGCAACAGAAAGGTAATGTATTATATATATACATATATGTACATAAAACCTCTAAATCGACTGACCTTGGGACCGGCTTTAAGTAGTCCATTAGGGGGAAGTGGTCGGTTTAGGGAGTTAAAATTAAAAAATATATATATAAAAAAATAAACTAAAAATTCCAGTGCGCAAGTGACAGTATTCGCGGCACTGATAGGGGTTGGGGGTGGTGGCGCCACCTGTCCCAACAGTGAAAAGGGGTCACCCATAAAGTAGTACACAACATATGGGTGATCAATAAGGGCATCTTATCTCCCATGCCTTTATACTCACATAAGGCTTATACATCACATATACATACATATATACATATATAACCAGATGCGGTAACCCAATCGGTGGAGTGCAGACCTCCTGTGCGGAAGGTCGGGAATTCAATTCCCGGTCGAGTCAAACCAATGACTTCGTAAATGTATACTTGTCGCTTCCTAGCCTCGCATCTGGCATTATTAGGATAGCGCAAGGACTGCTTGGCTCAGTGACTGAGTGGAATATCAGGTCATGATGCTGGTGGCATGGTCTCCCAGTGGAGCAGCACTATTAAGTCGCTATGAGTGCACACTGTCACACGAGTCTGTACCCGTCCTGATATGACCCTAGATGTTGCTAGGATGTAAAACAACAACAAACAAACGGGCGAGAGGTGCGCTAAGCGGGGTGCTGGGCTGGCGGGGCAGGCGGAGCTGGAACTACCCGGTCAGACATAATAGTCTCTGACAACCTCCACCACGAGATCATCCCCCAGCCGCCTCCACACGCACCCCAGCCGCCCCACCCACTGCGCAACCACCACTGCACACCTAGACTACTGTGAACCTATTGCATGTCCCACTGCGCACCCAACACTGTGCAACGACCACTGCGCAACGACCATTGCATACCCACAATTGTATAACAACCATGGTGCAACGACCACTGCAAAACGACCACCGCGCAACCACCACTACAACATTACCATTGCGCAACCACCACTGCACAACCACCACATCACAACCAACACTGTACCCTCACCACCCTGCAACCAGCACTGCACACTTCCATACCACTGCACACCCACCACTGCGCACCCAGCACTGTGCAACCATCACTTCATACCCACCATTGTACAACCACCACTATGCAACCATCACTGCATACCCACCATTGTACAACCACCACTATGCAACCATCACTGCATACCCACCATTGTACAACCACCACTGTGCAACCATCACTGCATACCCACCATTGTACAACCACCACTGTGCAACCATCACTGCATACCCACCATTGTGCAACCATCACTGCATACCCACCATTGTACAATCACCACTGCGCAACCATCACTGCACACAACCCTTGTACAATCACCATTGCACAACCATCACTGCATACCCACCATTGTACAACCACCACTGCGCAAGCATCACTGCACAACCACCACTGCCCAGCCACCACTACATACCCACCCTTGTACAACCACCAATGTGCAACCATCATTGCATACCCATCATTGTACAACCACCATTGCGTGCTGGATGCGACAACCGAATTGGTAGAGTGCTAGCCTCTCGTGTGGGAGATTGGGAGTTCGATTCCCGGTCGAGTGAAACCAATGACGTATAAAATTGATACATGTCACTTTCTAGCTTGGTGCTCTGCATTACTAGGATAGAACAATGGCTGGTTAGTTCATTGTCAGGAGAATGTGACTGAGTGGGATATCAGGTCTTGGTGCTGTTGGCCTGGTCTCCCAATGAGGCAGCACTATAAAGTCACCATGAGCGTGCACTGTCACGAGTCGGCACCCGTCCTGATATTACCTTAGATGGTGTCAGGACATAAAACTCCAACAACCAACCAACCATAATTAATTATACGCTTAAATTAAAATCCCCCATGGTAAGGACCATTGCAATAATCATGTCGGATTTTGTGTGTGTGTCATTTAGAGAACAACAAAAAACCTACAAATTATGGAAGCCACATACAGAGACACAGACAGACACAAACACAGGAACAGAGAATGGCATGGGTCACATGACAAGCACATGAGTCATACAATATAATGGTGGCGTCATGGCGTGTGACACAACCAGTCACCAGGATCAATCGATAAGGCGCAGATTACGTCTGTATCGATCTCTGCAGGCCGGGACACCACTCATCTAAGGAACAAATATCAGAGAAACAAAACCCGCAAAAAAAACCACCACATAGCCATGCCTCTGTCATAAAAATAAGACTGGATAATAACCTAAATATATCTGTCCCTAAAGGGAATATTTATTTGATGTATACCCATCAAGATTTTAGGCAGTGTTTGGTTTTATGCCTAGAAATATTTCTGATCAATGGTAAGGAGAGCAAAAAAAGCAACCCCAAATCACGTACTCTTAATTAAAACTGCATTCAATGAAAGCATATCATTTATTATACCCAAATTAGATATTGGTGAATTAACTAGTAGTTTGGGATAGCATATACAGAATAATCAGTGAATTTCCTACCTTATTCCATTGGACACTTACTTTGAGGAAGTCATTAGGCGGGCAGGCCACGAACGGATTAGGTCAATTTCATGACCTGAATTGTCTTGCCCTTATTCCAGATACCATATATGGCCTTAATCAGGTTCTAAGACATACACACATTACTAGGTCAACTCACATCACATGACCATCGCGAGATAGTAATCCGTGTCATAGCGAGAGGACTTTTGGAATGCTTGTCAAAAGTATTATTTGTTCTTTCAGGTCAAATTGCTCCAAAACTAGCTATTTTTCATCGAAATGACTCCGGTCTAATGATTAGGAGGTCATAACGATCAATTTGATATATTTATCTAAATAATAAGACGCAATCGGACTATGCAACATTAATGTTGATTTATCTGTTGATGAACATGACCTGTTCTCATCATATCTTTGTCTAACATGTATCTGTTTATTCAATGAGCAGTCTGCAGGTCATCTGTACATCAGCTCCAGCGGTCATGTTGTAGCATTACATAATATTATTTTTTATAAGGGTCAGTGGGAAGATAACCATTAATGGTTACACTGTTCCTACAATTTCTATTACAGTAAAACCTCTCTATCCCGACCCCTCCACAAATCGACCACTCACCTATATCGATCGCTTTATTTGGGTCCCAAAGATACCATTGTTTTTTTTTGTAATTGAGGCTGTGTTTATACTGTCCATAGCATATAAGCTCGAGTACTCGGGCTTGTTTTCAATGCTGGCCAGCTGTTGAGGTGGATTTATCTTATCACACAGTAGCTGATAAGGTGTTTGATTGCCTGTATTACAGTAGCAGGTCCTTTTGCTTCTTGAGCTTCTTTTGGGAGACCTTTTTCTTCTCTACCTCTTCGCGCTTGGCAATGGCCTGTTCGCGCTCCCCAAGGATCACCTCGATATGGCAGGGGCTGCTCATGTAAGGATATTCTACCTCTCTAAACCGACCACCTCCCTAAATGGACCACTTAAAGTCGGTCCCATGGTCGGCCGATTTAGAGAGGTTTTACTGTATTTCTAATAGGTTAATTTATGTTTGTGTACTATGTATGGAAATTGTGAATAACATCGAGTGTCTAAGACAAAATATGAACAGTAGCAGCCAAGCACATCCATAAGATAAATACATCAATCAATCAAATGCTATTTACATCAATGTTGCATAATCCGATGTTCTTGAGTTCCTATTATTTTCTGAAATAGATATATTAAATCAATCGCTATAATCTGCCTTACATTAGCTTGAAATAACTGATTTAAAATGGCTAACATTGAACGTATTTGAAGTGCAACCAGACAAAATTAATTCTGGTCTGAATTTTTCTTTTTAAACTGACTCAATTAGGTTTCAGCAGTACTTGCTTCTAGTCAATTGACTTGGCATTCCCTTCTATGCACAACCGATACTTAATAAGTGGGCCAAAATCAAAGTTGGACATATAGGTTCGCATCTAGATGAGTTTTTATTTTTTTTGCTTTTGAATTTTTTGTTTAAATTGATGCTTTTATCCGCATTTTCAATTATAAAATATTTCGTAACCATAGACTACATCACCATTCCAGCGGCGCGGTGCATTGTGGGATGCGTGGAAGAAAAACAAACCCGCGAGAAGCACATGGTACATGCTAATACACTGGGTGCAGCTATGAAATGTGCTAGTTTCAGCTTATGTCAGCTCTTGTTTGAAACATAGAATACCAACTAAAAAAATGTATATAATAAATTACGATATTAATCTTTTATCGAGCATTGCATTTACATCAATATAATCAGCACATCTTATGCCATGTGCATTTAGATTCATACAAATCTGGGCACTCAGACTAGTGTTAGAGCCATAGCCAGATTCAGTTTTACTTATTTTATTAATGTTTTTATTTATATCCTATGGTTAATGACATATGTAGAACTAGAAAATGAGTAGGGTTAATCAGATCTTGGTTATATAATTCTCTGAAACAAGTGTATGTTCACACATTTGTTATTTTATTATTTAGAACAAGAATTAATAATGGTGATGTGGATATCAGCATTATAGTGACTGATTGTTTTGTGTGGAATTGAATGTTTCTTAGCTCAAAACTTTAACTATGGCTAGTTTTGTCTTACCTATATTCATCAGATCAGTGTATTGCATGTGTGCATACATGTTTATGCCAAATTGTTATGTATTTCTATTCATTTTGAATAAAATCGAAGTTTTGCCCTACGCGTATCGGCCAGATGCATTTGCTTTGCTGCCAACGCCGTTTTCAGCACATGCGCAGTCGAAACGGTGATCTCGTCTATTTCCCCCCTCCTTTATCCCTAGACACTTTCCCACCTGGGAGCCCATTAGCTACTCACTGACAATGTTGGCATCCTTACTACAACCATACACTACCGGATGCAGTGGTCGAATTGGCAGAACACAGGACTCCCATGCAGGAGATCGGGAGTTCGATTCCCAGCCGAGTCAAACCAATGACTTAGAAAATTGATACTCTTCGCTTCCAAGCCTGGCATTCGGCATTAACAGGATAAGGCAAGGACTGGTTAGCTCAGTGTCAGGATAATGTGACTGCGTGGGATATTGGGTTATGGTGCTGGCGGACTGATTTCCTTCCCAGTGGGGTAGCACTATAAAGTTGCTATGAGTGCGCACTGTCACAAGTCAGTACCCATCTTGATATGACCTTAGATGTTCCCAGGACGTAAAATTCCAACAACCAACCGACTACTACAAGCGGACACAGCCGCCCTGCCCCGCCGCGCCCCGCCCCGCCCCGCCCATTGACCGCCCGCCCCGCCCCTCCCCGCCCATTGACCGCCCCGCCCCGCCCCGCGTCCTCTCACCACGTGATACGCTCGGGCAGTCTCTGATGGGACCGCTCATGTACCTGTCCACGTGACCGCCCCGCGTCCCATCCCACCGGGCGGCGTCACCTGCTCAAGGTGTCACACCTGTCCACCAGGTGTCACCCCGCGCCTTCACACCGCTAAGCTCACACACTACCTCGCACCCTTAGAGAGCTGTGTGGGAAGGGGTAGGGGCAGGCGCAGGGGCAGGTGTAGGTGTAGGGGCAGGTGTAGGTGTAGGGCAGGGGCAGAGCAGAAAGTGGGCAAGGGGTATGGGCAGGGAGAGGTGTAGGGATAGAGGGAGGGATAGAGGTATAGATATAGGTAGGGATAGTGGTAGGGGTAGAGGTAGGGATAGAGGTAGGGATAGAGGTAGGGATCGTGGTATGGATAGAAGTAGGGATAGAGGTAGAGGTATGGATAGAGTTAGGGATAGGAGTAGATCCATACCCCTATCATTATAGGGGTATGGATAGAGGGAGGGATAGTGGTATGGATAGAGGTAGGGATAGAGGTAGGGATAGTGGTAGGGATAGAGGTAGAGGTATGGATTTAGGTATGGATAGAGGTATGTATAGAGGTATGGATAGAGCTAGGGATAGAGGTAGGGATAGTGGTAGGGATAGATGTAGGGGTATGGATAGAGGTATGGATAGAGGTAGGGGTATGGATAGAGGTAGGTTTAGAGGTAGAGGTTTGGATAGAGGTATGGATACAGGTAGGGATATAAGTAGGCATAGAGGTAGGGATAGTGGTAGGGATAGAGGTAGACGTATGGATAGAGGTATGGATATAGGTAGGGATAGAGGTAGGGAGAGGTAGATGTATGGATAGAGGTAGGGATAGAAATAAAAGTAAGGATAGCGGTATGGATAGAGGTAGGGATAGTGATAGAGGTTTGAATAGAGGTAGGGATAGGGGTAGAGGCATGTGTAGAGGTAGGGATAGTGGTCGAGGTAGAGGTAGGGATATAGGTAGGGATAGAGGTAGGGATAGGGGTAGGGATAGAGGTAGGGATAGAGGTAGGGATAGGGGTAGGGATAGGGGTAGGGATAGGAGTATAAGGGATTGGTTCTTCGTACGGCAGGTACTAAGTGTTACACAATACACGTTTTACTAGATATATACATTTCTAATATTTTAGAGTGTCAACAAAAAGTCTCATCTTGCTTAAACTTAAAGCTGCATAATCCGATGAAAATATCAAATTTTCAAAACCAAAGCAACACACATAGAGACAATTTAATAGAACATGTTACTGCAGATTCGTATGCGGTCAAAGTTTTGCTCTGCTTGCCAACATTAATTTGGCATGTTTGCACTTCAAATATCTAAACAAAATTAGCCATTTAAAATAAAAGTTACTTCAAACTAAAGTTAGGTAGATTATAACGTTCAGCCTAATACATTTATCTTTAAAAAATGACAGAAACTCAAAACCATCGGACTGTGCAACTTTAAGGAGTAAGTAGGATACATATGTGACTTTTACGTTACATTTCCCATTTCTGCAATTTTCAAATAAAAACTTTTAAAACTCCAAAATTGTATTAATATATATATAATATATAGATATATTATATATAATATATCAGAAATATATATAGGTATATATAGTTATATATAGTTATATATAATAGATATAGCTAAATACAGTATAACCCCGTTAAACCAAGCTCGGTTAAACCAAATGATCGGTTAATCCAAACTTTTTTCAGCGGCCTGGGAAACTACTACCATTTATCATTTTTAAAAGTTGGTTAAACCAAAGTTGGTTAATCCAAACAAAATTGTCGGGCTCCAGGCCACTCAGGTATGGTTAAACCAAACTTTCATGTGGTTATAAGGTCATCTGAGATCCCACTGACTTTTTTTATCTGATAAATGGTACTATTTTGCCGGGCCACCGAATAAAGTTTGGATTAACCGATCGCTTGGTTTAACTGAGCTTTGGTTTAACGGGTTTATACTGTACATACATTAAAAAAACAATTATCAAAGTGTCCACATACATTGTATATTACATGTGCAATACACTCCTACTCAAAGTCAAAGTTAAAACTAAAGCTTGGTTAAACCAATGATCGGTTAATCCAAACAAATTTCTAGGGTCCCTTCTAGTTTGGTTTAACGGGGTTATACTGTATATGGTCCCCTAAGATTTCTTGCCAGTCCATTTGAAAGTTTTCAAATTGTAATATTAATAGACATGCCGGAATTTGGGGGTGAGTGGTGTAGGAACTTCGCCATTTTCAAACTGCACACTTACACTTAACTGGTGCTAGGGTGCATATCGGCAATTACTCTCGCCAAAGAGGAGGTCCTGTGCCCTGTGCCCTCGGTGAGCCTGCCTCCACCTCACATCTTCCGCAAGGTCCACAGGGAAAGTGCCAACCACATGGAGGTTGGTTGTTTGGTTGTTGGAGTTTTACATCCTAGCAACACCTAAGACCATATCAGGATGGGTAATGACTTGTGACAGTGCACACTCATGGCACCTTTATAGTGCTGCCCCACTGGGAGACCAGGAGGCCAGCACCATGACCTGATATCACCCTCAGTCACATTATCCTGACACTGAGCCAACCAGTCCTTGCCCTATCCTATTAATGCCGAGCGCCTGGCTAGGAAGCGACAAGTATCAATTTTATAAGTGATTGGTTTGACTCTACTGGGAACCAAACTCCCGATCTCCCACACGCGAGGCCCGAGCTCTCATGATATGGTCACCGTGCCCGGTCAAAAGCCTGAGACAGGAAAACAAGCAGAGACAAATGTAGACAGACAGAGACAGACACAGCAAAGTTACAACCTGTCTTCTCTTTCCCTATCACATTGCCTCTATTAGTATTAGGCGGGACCCTGAAAGTGCAAGCCGGAACTGTTCACCACACCCCAGCTGAGCCCTGCTGTGTCACGCAGTTCTCTCAGCGTCAGTCTCTTGTGCACAAGTCACGTGCGGACACGTCACGTGACGACGTCATGTCGAGACATGTGTGTGAGCGGGGAGACCGGTAAGTAGTTGCGCAAACACCGGCTCCCCTGTCCCGGGCAATGCCCAGCGCTGCTAAGTCAACATGCCTTCATCAGGATGCAATTCACACAAGACAGCGACAATTTGACACCGAAACCGCATATGAGTTTAAAGTTGGATTTATTTTCTTTTTGAGTCAGTAGTAAGCACATGTCAATTTTAGTAAGCACATATTAAGTTCAACAGGATAAGCACAGTAAGGTAAGTCAATGAGTTATGCGCAAAGAGGTCAATAAGCTTTAACCCTATGCCCTATATAGTCTTTTAGCAGGGGTGGGTGGGATGGCAGTTCAGAGCCAGCTAGTGTCCTCCTGTGGCCATGTCGAAGTGAGCTCTCTGCTGCTGAGACGGGCCTTATATAGGCGCGCCTTGGCGGTTGGTTCGAGCTGTCGACCGCAGAGGGCAGGTCAGTAAGACAGAGTTAGCATCTCGAAGTATTTATGTATCAAATACGAATAACCAGACGGCGCTGCCGCAGAAGTCATAAAGAAGTACCGCCGTAAGTAGATAGGTGGCAGCACAAGTATTTAACCTTAAGGCTACGAAGCTATGGCAGCGATCGAAATGCCAAATTACCCGTGTTGCTTAGCATCACGAACAATTTGAACCGCTGAATAAGTAAAAGGGGGAATTTTTCAACTGCGTGTAAATTAGGTTCCCCACATTCCACTCGCTCCTTTTCCTATCCCAGTAATGCCGAGCACTAGGCTAGGTCGTGACAAGTATACAATTTTTTTAGATCGTGACAAGTATAATTTTTTTAAGTCATACCATTTGGTTTGACTCGGCTGGGTATATTGAATCAACGACCTGCCACCTGGGAAGCAGGCGCTCAACTCATTCAGCCACCGGTAGGTGTGGCGTCTTGGTTCGAGTGTAGAGAGAAAATGTGCCAGTGGTTGCTAGTCCAACTTCGTCATTACCTAATATCCTGAATATAATTATAAAGGAACTAATACAAGTAATAGACCTTTTTCGCAGGGCATGCGCATTCAGATGAAACTCAGGTTATCCTGGAAGCGAGTACACAGTTTGTAAAGCATTATTTATTTCATGCAATGATCATTGACCCTCCCCTATGCATAATAACATATTTAAAGCTGCATAGTCTGATGAAAATATCAAATTTTCAAAACCAAAACAATTATCTAAAATTTGATTCTACATCTCTAACTTAGATACTGGTGCACTTATTAAACATTTGTCACCACACAGAAAGGAATACCGAGGCAATTGAATAGAACCTGTTACTGCAGAAGCCTATGGGGTCAGAGTTTTGACAAGCTTGCCAAAATTAATTTTGCATGGTTGCATTTCAAATATTTCAAAAGTTAGCCACTTAAAATAAAAGTTACGTCAAGCTAAAGTAAGGTACATAATAACGATCAACCTAATGTATTTATCTAAAAAAAAATCAGAAACTCAAAACCATTGGACTATGCAACTTTAAACATTAAGATAAAAACGTGATCCTTAGTCTGTGGTGTATATGCTTCGCGGTCAGGAAAAAAAACCACACGGGCAACTAGTAAAGTACTAGTAATTGACATTAGTAAAGGCTCTGTCACACCTCACCGGATTGGGGAAAAAGGAAAGAAACTGAACAAAGTCCGTTGATATCTGGCAAAATCCGGTTTGGGTCTGTCCATATCCATTGATATCCTATGATATCCAGCCCGATCCGTTACAAGTTTTGAGCATGCACAAAACTTGTAACAGATTTCGCTGGACTGACCTATGCGGTTATTATCCGTTACCATCTGTTCCCGTCCGTTACATATCCATTACACGTCAGTTGCCATTGTTATAGTTATTTTTGTATTCTGCATGGTCCGTTGATCATTAGATACGTTATCAACCGTTACCATCCATTACATAATCGATACATTTCAAATCCGAATAACACGGGACTAGAATATTCTTTGTCCGGTTCTGTCTGTTGCTCAATCCGCCATAGTGTGACAGGCACTTTACTGCTGACATAATGAGTTCTAAATCTAGATTTATTTATTTCTAAATGAACACAATGTCAACATTGGCAAAAGAACTTTTCATTGTGCCAGTGGTCTGGTCTCCCGGTGGGGCAGCACTATATAAAGTCACCATGAGCGCGCACTTTCACAAGTCGGTGCCCGTCGTGATATGACCTTAGATGTTGCTAGTGCTTTAGACCGAACGACAAAAAAACATACCAAGAGATCCAATCCAGCTCCTGCTATCACATCGTCACCCCCCCCCCCTCCCCCCCATCCCCAACGTCCTACTTTCAACTTTCACCGGGCGCGGGGGCCAAATCGATAGAGCGCGTGCCTCGCATGTGGGAGATCGGGAGTTCGGTTCCCAGTCGAGTCAAGCCAATGCCTTATAAAAATTGATACTTGTCGTTTCCTAGCCTGGCGCTTGGCACAAATAGGATATGACACCGACTGATTAGCTCAGTATCAGGATAATTTTAGTGTGTCGGATATCGGATCATGGTGCCGGTGGCCTGGTCTCCCAGTCGGGAAGCACTATATAGTCACGCTCTGTCACACGACAGTGCCCGTCGTCAGTGGGGCATAAATGTGCACTGTCACAAGTCGGTACGCATCCTGATATGACCTTAGATGTTGCTAGTGTTTTAAACTAAACCCCAGCAAACAAAACATACCAAGAGACCCAACCTCGCTCCTGCTATCAGTGACACATAACCCCCCCCCCCCTCCCCGCCGTCCCTCCCTACTACTACACCTCCATTCACCACTGTCAGATATCACACACAGATATCACACACAGATATCACACACAGCTCCTCCCACCCTGACAGACGGGATGGCCGAATGAGTTAGAGCGTCTGTCTCCCGTACTGGTAGATCGTGGGGTTGTGGGTTCCAACCCTGGTCGAGTCAAACCAATGACTTAAAAATTGATACTTGTCGCTTCCTAGCCAGGCACTCGGCATTATTAGGATAGTGCAAGGACTGGTTGGCTCAGTGTCAGAATCATGTGACTGAGTGGGATATCAGGTCATGGATCCCAGTGGGACATCACTATAAAAGTCGACATGGGTGCGCACTGTCACAAGTCAGTACCGGTCCTGATATGACCTTAGATGTTGATAGGACGTAAAACAACAACAAACAAACAAACAAACCCACCCTGACACAGATCCACGTGTTGGCCGCCTCTCTCTCACCTCAAACCCCAAACTCCAATGTGCCCTCCCTAATTCCGGAATGTCACGTATAAATTCTCAATATTATTCACATGAGCTTCTACAGGGGAGGAGCCCCCGCCCCCACCGCCCCCCACTGCACACACCCTGCAGTGGCCATGTTAGATACAAGTGTCACCGCTGGAGGGAGCCTGTGTTACTAACAGAACCCACACAAGTTGACTCAATATATTAAAGTTGGTTGGTTGGTTGTTGGGGGTTTTACGTCCTGGCAACATCTAAGGTCATAACAGGACGGGATATATTATTATTAAAGTTGCATAGTCGGATGGTATAAACTTTCTGCTATTTTCTGAGATGAATGCAGTAGATTGATCGCTATAATATACTTTAATTTTGTTTGAAGTAACTTTTATTTTAAATGGCTAACCTTGGAGCTATCTGAAGCGCAAAAATGACAAATTAATTGAGGAAAACACATAAAAACATTGTAGGCTTCAGCGTTAATATGTTTTAAAGAATTGGGGACATTTGGCGTAGTTAATTTTTCCGACACTTGGTGGCGCGTCGGTACTAGTGGGCCTAAACGGCCATTGACAATGCATTGAGTTTGCCTATACGCACAGTTCAAAACGTCAATTATATTCAAAATTAATAGAAATTCAGAACCCGAACCTTATAAATTTAATATAATCTGTTGGTTGAATATATTTTCTATATGAGTACCAAACGGTTTGTATCTAAGTGGTGTATTTTGTTTTAGAGCTATTTCACTTTTTCTATATGAAGATTGCTCACGGCCATTGACAATGCCGGTATGTGCAGTGCAAAACGTTTATTTTATCCAAAATTAATAGAAATGCTGAAACCTAACCTTATCAATTTAATATAATCTGTTTGTTGAATATATTTTCTATATAAGTTCCAAACGGTTTGTTGCTAAGTGGTGTATTTTTAGAGATATTTCAGTTTTTCTATATGAAGATTGCTCATAGCGTTTGTGTTTAGGCCCACTAATTCAATGTCGACGCCAACGGCAGGAATTTGACCTAAAAAATCGGATGTCCCCCATTGTCTTATGCTAGGTACACACCTACCGTATACGATTCGTGCACTCAAACTCGCGACCCGACCCGACCCGACCCGACCCGCTTAAAACTGAAAACGGGCCGATTCATTTTTTGAATCGCGAATCGCAATCGTAAGGAAGCAGTTTTAGCCCTAAAACTGAGTTTTAAGTCGCGAATCGCGATCGGTAGGTGTGCTAGGGGAGCGCACACCTCACGACTTTTGGGCAGTTTTAGATCGTATACGGTAGGTGGGTGCGAAAAAATGGTAGGTGTGTATCATTAGTTTTCCCTTCAATGTAGCAACATCCAAGTTTGAGTTGTAGGATCAAATCTGGCTAAGCCTCACCAGATGGGATGGTCGAATGGGTTGAGCGTCCATGTCCCGGCTTGGTAGATCCTGGGATTCGAACCCACGAGTTCAAAACCCTACTCGCATCAAACCAATAACTTATACAATTGATACATGCCACTTCCTAGCCTGGTGCTCGGCATTAATAGGATACGGCAAGGACTGGTTAGCTCAGTGTCAGGATAACGTGACTGAATGGGATATTGGGTCATGGTGCTGGTGGCCTGATTTCCCAGTGGGGCAGCACTATAAAGTCACCATGAGTGTGTACTGTCACAAATCGTCCTGATATGACCTTAGATGTTGCTAGGACGTAAAACAACAACAAACAAACAAACAAACAAACAAACAAATCGGTACCCATCCTGATATGACCTTAGATGTTGCCAGCATGTAAAACTCCAACAACCAACCAGCTAAGCGTCATGGTTTTGAAAATGTTGATACAGTACAACCCCGTTAAACCAAGCTCGGTTAAACCAAACGATCGGTTACTACCATTCATCATATAAAAAAGTTGGTTAAATCAAAGTTGGTTAATCCAAATTATCGGTTAATCCAAACAAAATTGCCGGACCCCAGGCCACTCCGGTATGGTTAACCCAAACTTTCATGTGTTCATAAGGTCATCTGAGACCCCAGCAACTTTTTTATATGATAAATGGTAGTGTTTTGCTGGGCTGCCGAAAAAAGTTTGGATTAACCGATTGTTTGGTTTAACCGAGTTTGGTTTTAATGGGGTTTTACTGTATATACATACAAAAACAATAATCAAAGTGTCCACATACATTGTATATTATATGTGCAATACACGCTTACTCAAAGTCAAAGTCAATGCCAAAGCTCGGTTAAACCAATTATCGGTTAATCCAAACAAATTTCTAGGGTCCCTTCAAGTTTGGTTTAACGGGGTTATACTGTACTTCCATCGGATTATACAGCTTTCAGGTGATATTAGTTTGTCAAATTTCGGTTGTGGTTTGTTGGTAAAGCAGCTCTCCCTGGCGGAGGCCATGGCGGTAAATCACCAAAACACTCCATCATGAGCCTACAGTGAGCTGCTCGTCTCACAGTCAGCAGCCATCGACCGCGCTCAGTGTAACTGGTAGGGGTAGTATAGCGGTATGGCAAGCCATTTCCTGTATAATAACTTGTTATGCAAATATTATTTAGGATGCAGCCAAACACTGATTGTCCATCTGTTACTGATTGCCACAGTCTAGTGCTAGTATAATACAAATACCTAGCTAGTTCAGGTCTGGCGGTAGGTTACCTTATTGACTCATTTGCAAAGTGTTTATGATATAGTCTACTACTCAGTAACCTTATTGTTTCTCTACTTGCTGGTTGCTGGAGAGGAGACCAGCGGCTGAGGGGAGATAATCAGTCAAAGGCGGATCAGGATGCTGCAAGTGCTGATGATGACCAGTAATCCTTGGTATGTGACAATGTGGTACTACTATTGATCATTTTCATTCATTTTTGCTAATAATTGTGTGACATGATAACCGCAATATCATCTCTAAGTCATCAGGGATGAAAGGAGTACCCCATTCCTTTGGACACTCACTTTGAGACCGCCATTAAACATGGAGACCATTCACCAATTAGGTCAATCTCATGACCTTATCAGTCCTACCCTCATTCCCAGTACCATATGTGGCATTAGTCAGGTTCAAGAGTACCTACACATTAATAGGTCATTCCTCATCACGTGACCATCGCAAGATGTGAATCTGGGCCATAACAAGACTTTTGACAAGCTTGCCGAAATGATTTTGGGTTCTTTCAGCTCAAATTGCTCTAAAATTAGCCATTTTTCATCAAAATGACTCAGGAATAATATATAGTAGGTCTAAAAATGAAGCAAGAATTCGAAAGCCATCGGATTATGCAACTTTAAACTAAGAGTAAGAGTTCACTCATAAATGAAAGTGACTGTGTAAAGCTATTATGACAAATTATGCTTGAAAGAGATTGAAGCTTCTATTTAGTAATTAAAACCAAATAGCTCAGATTTGTATTAAACGCTTAGTACTGGACGTCATCTGCGCCTATGGAAAATAGACACTGCAGCTTTTCTCTAACCCATACTAATCTCATAGCACTCCACCCCTCAATATCCACATTAATCATTATGCCTTAAAGCCACATAGTCCAAAGAAACCATCAGCTTTCCTAAACAAAAACAATTATCTAGACTTGATTCTACAAATGTAAAACTTATTAAGGATTTGCTTCTGCATTTAAGAGAATAAAGAATCCATTTAATAGAACCGGTTACTACTGGAGCCCGTGGTGCCAGAATTTTTACATGCTTGCAAAATATAATTGTGCATGTTTGAATCTCAAATATCTCAAAAGCTATCCATTTAAAATGAAGGTTACCTTAAACTAAAGCATGGTACATTATACAAAAATAAACCTAATAT
Organism: Branchipolynoe longqiensis; assembly: GCA_030323885.1. Lineage (NCBI taxonomy): Eukaryota > Metazoa > Annelida > Polychaeta > Phyllodocida > Polynoidae > Branchipolynoe > Branchipolynoe longqiensis. Next base: position 71,807,879 of record CM059193.1, read on the forward strand.
ATTTATCTATTAAAAGAGCTAATTCGAGACAGCTTTAATAGTGAATCTAATTCGAGACAGCTTTAATGGTAAATCTAATTTGGGACAGCTTTAATATTAAATCTAATTTGAGACAGCTTTAATATTAAATCTAATTCGAGACAGCTTTAATATTAAATCTAATTCGAGACAGTTCTAATATTACATCTAATTCAAGACATCTTTAATAATAAATCTAATTCGAGACAGCTTTAATAGTAAATCTAATTTACGACAGCTTTAATATTAAATCTAATTCGAGACAGTTCTAATATTAAATCTAATTCGGGACAGCTTTAATAATAATTCTAATTCGAGACAGCTTTAATAGTAAATCTAATTCGAGACAGCTTTAATAGTAAATCTAATTTGAGTCAGCTTTAATAGTAAATCTAATTCGAGACAGTTCTAATATTAAATCTAATTCGGGACAGCTTTAATATTAAATCTAATTCGGGACAGCTTTAATAATAATTCTAATTCGAGACAGCTTCAATAGTAAATCTAATTCGAGTCAGCTTTAATAGTAATTTTAATTCGAGACAGCTTGAATATTAAATCTAATTCGAGAAAGCTTTAATATTAAATCTAATTTGAGACAGCTCTAAGTTTAATATTAAATCTAATTTAAGACAGCTTTAATAATAAATCTAATTCCAGACAACTTCATAACTAAATCTAATTCGAGACATCTTTAATTCATTTTCAACATCTTTTTTTTTTAATAGAAGAAAACCACAACGGCTTTCCATAAGAAATAGGCCCAACACTGCTTAAGCGAGTTTGAGGTGAGAACTCACCAGTGTGTGTGTGTGTGGAGAGTGCACTTGAAAGTAAGTGGTTTGATTTGGAAAACACAGTTAAAGCGATTATTGGTGTCACATGGTGCCCCCGCCCGTGTGATCCACTGAGAGATCTGCGTATCTTGCAGCAGGCGGCGAGGAACTGGGAGGTGCACTTGACTATAAAGTGTTACAACATGCTCAAGCCACGGGGCCTCGCCACGGAAACTGAGGCACAACCACATGTTGGCAGCTGTTGGTTGGTTGTTGGAGTTTTACGTTCTGGCAACATCTAAGGTCCTACCAGGATGTGTACCAACTTGTGACAGTGCGCACTAATGGCAACTTTATAGCACTGCCCCACTGGGAAATCAGGCTCCCAGCACCATGACCCGATATCCCACTCAGTCACATTATTCCGACACTAAGCCAACCAGTCCTTGCCCTATTCTATTAATGCCGAGCGCCAGGCTAGAAAGTGATAAGTATCAATTTGATAAGTCATTGGTTTGACTCGACCAGGAACCGAACTCCCGATCTCCTGCACGCGAGGCCCGCGCTCTACCGATTAGGCCACCATGCCTGTTGGCAGCTGTTGAATAATGCATTTTATACACAGAGGTGATCCACAGCCTCAGGTGCATTAAGTGGAGAGAGAGGTGACGTATTTGTTAGCATGTATTCCTCTCAGTTTCACCGGGCGCAGTGGCCATATCCGTAGAGCGCGGACCACGCGTGCGGAAGGTCGGTCGAGTCAAACCAATGACTTTAAAATTGACACTTCTCACTTCCTCGGGTGGTATGCAGGTATTGCATGTGGTATGCAGATATTGCAATACCTTAGGGAGTTTGACGCCCCTGCCCTGCAGAGTTGTAAACCACTGCCTTGTGGTACAGGTTCTTGACAGAACCGAAGGCTAAGGGAGCAAACCCTAAGCAGAAAAACCATGTCACTGTGGCAGCATCAAGGGCGGTTGATGTATGGAACTCCCAACATCTCCTGACCAGCCACTGCAGGGACAAATAGTTTTGCGCCGGTCTGGACATGTTCTTGCCAGTGTGAGACCTCTATTTGCTCCCTGAGAGAGTGCCCCTGGTAACTTGAAAAAGCCAGCAGCACTTCAACACTTTTACAGGCAGCTTTTATGAAATTTACAACCACACAAAACATCATATCGGCTCGGTCGTCGCCCGGGTTACCAAGGACTGCGCTGCTCGATCTCATCTTCTGTTGACAGTGTAAAATGAGATACGAAGAAGAACACAACACAACACACTTCCTAGACAGGCGCTCGACATTAATATGATAAGGCAAGTACTGGTTAGGTCAGTGTCATGATAATGTTACTGTGTGGGATATCGGGTCATGGTGACGGTGGTGATTTGGAGGTGGGGCAGCACTATACAAATCGCCATGAGTGCACACTGTCACAAGTCGGTACCCATCCTGATAGGACCTTAGATGTTGCTAGGATGTAATACAACAACAAACAAACAAACAAAAACTTTTCGTTTCCTCAATAGAGGACAACATAGAAACCCTTACAGTTACACCAAGCGCAGGCTTCTTGTGTGGAAGATCAAGAGTTCAATTCCAGGTTCGAGTCAAACCAATGACTTATAAAATTTATACTTGTCACCCCACCCAAAGCAAACAGCTCCTTTGATCAGGAGAAGTAAGCCCGGAAGGGGAAAAAAAGGTAATGCACTGAGAAAAGAGAAGTGAGGAGAGTTGAGTCAAAGAGATGTGCCTCCTTGCTCTGGATTGATCAGACAGCGAGTCGGAAACATGGACGAATTGGTGGCGGTAGAAGGTGCAAAGCCGGCCGGCCTCGCCGTGCAATATTTCTTTAAGATCAAACCAGGAGAGGAGACCAGCGGCTGAGGGGAGATAAAAGAGGTGTGGACGAAGTGGAGTCCGGACAACAAGTGCTTCCGGGAGATGAAATAATTTGATTCCTTTCTGGTCCAGTACTGTCGGTGCCAGTCTGACCGGTTAGCGCCATGCATTTCAGTCATATCTGGTCCGGTACTGTCGGTGCCAGTCTGACTGGTTAGAGCCATGCATTTCAGTACAATCTGGTCCGGTACTAATCTGACCGGTTAGCGCCATGCATTTCAGTCCTATCTGGTCCAGTACTGTCAGTGCCAGTCTGACCGGTTAGCGCCAGTCTGACTGGTTAGCGCCATGCATAAGTTGCAGGGTTCACCTAAACGCCATAGAGTATGGACGGCCAGTTCGACTGCCAATGCCATACGTCACAGCTACACTCGGAGACTCGACCACGGCCCGGGATTACTCATGACGATAGCATCACCTTGCCACCAAGCGGCGGTAAAGGGGCTCGCCACCAAAGATGTGAGACCCGAGTAAAACAGGCGAAGTCACACTAAAGATCTAAGAGTGGAGTAAGACACTCAGTCACACCAACAATGTAAGAGTTGAGTAAGACATTCAATCAAGAGTCACGCCAAAGAAGTAAGAGTGGATGGAGTAAGACATGCGAAGTCACACTAAAGATGTAAGAGTGGAGTAAGACACTCACTCAAGAGTCACACTAAAGATGTAAGAGTGGAGTAAGACACTCATTCAAGAGACACACTAAAGATGTAAGAGTGGAGTAAGACACCCATTCAAGAGACACACTAAAGATGTAAGAGTGGAGTAAGACCCTCATTCAAGAGTCACACTAAAGATGTAAGAGTGGAGTAAGACACCCATTCAAGAGACACACTAAAGATGTAAGAGTGGAGTAAGACACCCATTCAAGAGTCACACTAAAGATGTAAGAGTGGAGTAAGACACCCATTCAAGAGACACACTAAAGATGTAAGAGTGGAGTAAGACACCCATTCAAGAGTCACACTAAAGATGTAAGAGTGGAGTAAGACACTCACTCAAGAGTCACACTAAAGATGTAAGAGTGGAGTAAACTAACACGTGAAGACTGGCACCAAAGATGTCAGAGTGAAGTAAGACATGCGAAGTCACATTAAAGATGTAAGAGACGCAGTCACATCAAAGATGTAGGATGGAGGTAAGACGTGCAAAGTCATCTTGAGTGTGCATTGTCACAAGTCGGTATCCGTCCTGATATGACCTTAGATGTTGCCAGGATGTAAAACTCCCAACAACCAACTTATTCGGGTGGGGAGGGGAAAACACCAAGTTGTCTATGTGAGTGAGTGATTGAGTAAATCAGTGTGCGCGCTTGCTCATGTATGTGTGTGAGTATGTGTGCTTGCCCTATGTGTGCGTGCGTGTCCGTGTATGTGTGGTTGCCCCATGTGTGCGTGCATGTCCGTGTATGTGTGTGTGTGCTTGCCCCATGTGTGCGTGCATGTCCGCGGGTCTGTGCGCGTGCGTCGATGGCGCATTAATCAACCTAAACACATCCAACCCGTAGGTCATATTGCACCTGGCCGACGTATAGGCCTGACATGGCGTCCCGTTACCCGTCATAGTTGATGGAGCCAGGCACTGCGGGGATCAGCGCCCGTCGCACTAACATTCCTGCCAACCCGGCGTCCATCGCACTAACATTGCCGCGACCCCGGCGTCAGTCGCGCTAACATTCCCGTGACCCCGGTGTCCATCGTCCTAACATTCCCGCGAAACTGGCGTCCATCGCACTAACATTTTCGCGACCCCGGCGTCAGTCGCACTAACATTCCCGCGACCCCAGCGTCCGTCGTACTAACATTCCCGCGAACCCGGCGTCCATCGCACTAACATTCCCGTGACCCCGGCGTCAGTCGCACTAACATTCCCGTGAACCAGGCGTCCATCACACTAACATTCCCACGACTTCGGCGTCAGTCGCACTAACATTCCAGCGACCCCGACATCTACCATTCTCAGGTGAGACCGAGACACCAGACGTGGTGGCCGAATCGGTAGAGCGCAGGCTTCCCATGCGAAAGGTCGGGAGTTCGAAAAACCGACCAAGTCAAACCAACGACATACATAATTGATACTTGTCAGTAACTAGTCAGGCGCTCGGCATTAATAGGATATGGACTTGGACTGGTTAGCACAGTATCAGGATAATGTGACTGTGTGGGATATCGGGGTCATGGTGCTGACATCCTGCTTCTCCCAGTGAGGCAGCACTATAAAAGTCAGCATGAGTGCGCACTGTCACAAGTCGGTACCCAGCCTGATATGACCATAAATGTTGCAAGGACATAAAAGTTCAAATGACCAACAACACAATATTGCTATGAGTGGGGCCGAGAAGTGACCCGCGATTCCCCCTCTTACATGATTGATTGATTGATTGGTGGTTGCTTTACGCCATGTCGGCAGGATAGGCCATATTCACGGCGAGGCCTCCCCCCCCCCCCCCCCTCTTACATACCAATCAGCTATATATTGCTGATTGGTATGTAAGACTAAGAGTGGGAATCGTATATATATTCCTTTTCGGTATCCATCTACAATAGTTAAACACCTGAATTAGAAATGTGCGCGAGCATGTCTCCCGCCCCCCCCCCCCACACACACACATACACCTTCTAAGAAGATGTGTCCAGTGGCGAGATGTTGGTGGGTTGTTGCTGTTGTTGTTGTTTTTTTGGCCGGAAAAAACGTCCATCAGGGATCAATAGCGAGCAGACGACATTCATCGTGTAGAAGATGACAATCAGTTAATGAAGACGGATTTGTGGCTGCCCTTCCCGCCATTCCTCACGCCGCCGATTGACGTGTGCGCGCGCATGTGTGTGTGGCGCTATGAGCGTTCGTTGCGCACAAACAACCCGTTGGACAGCCCGTTGGACTATAGCTTCACCGATCATTATACCCTAAATATATTATCAGAAACAGATCACTACCTCCTCCCACCAAAGGTAGCCTAAAACAACCCTTCTATACTGATTATAGTAATGATAAGAATGATGATAGTAATGATAAGCATGATGATAATAATGATGATGATAATGAAAAAATGCAAAAAAGAAAGCTTGTTTTATTTAACGACACTCCTAGAGCACATTAATTTTTATCATTGGCTATTGGACGTCAAACATATGGTCATTATGACATATTTCTTTGGAGGAAACCCGCTTCCGCCACATAGACAACACTTTCTGATAAGCAGCAAGGGGTCTTTTATATGCACTTTCCCACAGACAATAATAATGATAATTTAACAAAGTTATTAACAGATGTTCGTAACCAGCCCAGATCCAACACTTAAGCCGAATCGATGCATTTTATTTTTTTCTGGGGGGTTTTAAAGCCGCCTAATCCAAACCTTCTCAGCTGGACCTTAAAGCTGCGAAAGCATCGAATTAAAAAACAAACAAAACAAACAAACCCGGTGAGTTAGATTTGATCTTATATTACCAACTTAGTTCGTTAGATGCTTCTGCACTTATTAAATGATTGCCGTTACACAGAATGGAATACCAAGTCAATTTAACAGAACATGTCACTGCCGAAGCCTGTCGTGTCCAGCATTTTTCCACGCGCACCAAATTTAATTTGCCATGTTTGCATTTACTAATAATATTTCTAAAGTTAGCCATTCATAACAACATGTAAAATCCTCCGGTTGTGTCCATTCTTATGACAGTCCTTCTTTGGAGCCACTGCCTGGTGACTCACTCTATTTTGAGTATCATGTACTGTGTCTGGTGTAGGTATAGAGGTCACCTGACTATTCCTGAGCTGTGATTGGTGCATGTGCCACCCACCCACCCTCAATGTGCAGAGGTGCCTAAATGCCATCTCATACATGTAGCCTGATTAGCTAGTGTGCATTTAGGTTGCTCTGGTGTGGAGTATTGGTCACCTCATTATTCCTGAGCTTTGATTGGTGCATGTGCCACCCACCTACTTTCAATGTACTATAATTTTTGTATAAAAGCAGTGCCTGATTAAACTAAAACCACTCTACACTTCAAACTCCACCCGTGTCACTTCATTTATTAGGTAAGGATGGAGCTCTGACTCTACAGACTTGAACCATCTTATTCTATCTCTATTCTCTTTGCTTCTATGATAAGCCCTGGTCACATAGCCGTCAGTGGACGTAGTTGAACATAGGTGAATGTAGTGGATGCTAACATGGGTCAAACACGGTGTAAGTATGTTAAACTACGTTGAAATACATTAAGGTACGGCAGGTTTTGGTATGGATAAATACGTTACGGTAGGGATACATTACGGTATGGATGCCGGTACGTTCATCTACGTTCAACTACGTTAACCTCCACTATGTTCAACTACGCCCACTAACGGCTATGTGACCAGGGCTTTAAGTCCTTCCTATAGACATTACAAACATAGCGTATGGTCCATGTGGAGACTTCACACTAAAGAACCCCCAATAGCCAACGTCTACCTTTTGTGCTAGTAGGTCGTTAATACCCCTGTCACACTATGACGTAACGAGCCAACGTGAGGCTAACGTGGTCATTTTTCGTCATTATGTTGGGTTATGTTATGATGACGTCAGAATGACGTTAGAATGACGTCGAGCTACGTCACATTACGTCGTGTTACATCGAGTTACGTCAAGGTTTTGGACATGTTCAAAACTTTTGACGTAGGTCGAACGTAAGGGTTTACGTTCGCTGTACTTTCTGTTCACGTTCAGTAAACATCAATGACGTTAAATGGACGTTATTCCAATGCTGCTCACTATGTTCAACTACGTTCCACTACATTGACCCACATTAAAACGAGTGCAAATGCCCATGGGGCGTAATGGGAACATCAGGAGAACGTCAGGAGAACGTCAGGAGAACATGCATTCAACGTACATTCAACGTCTCATGACGTATGTAACATCACGTAACGTTCTTCTGGCGATGGAATAATGTTCATAATGTTCCGTTAGCGTAATGACGTTGTCCTCTCTCGTTGAATCACGGTATCACTACGCTTTACCGACGTTACGCTCTCGTCCACTACACTGCATCCACGTTCAACTTATGCCCAAATTTGCATACTACGCCGAGAAGTTCAACGTTCTTCACGTTCTCCCTACGCTGACGTCATTATGTCGTAGTGTGACAGGGCCATAAACAAACACTCGTGTTAAAGAGGGGCATCCCACCCCCTGACATAGGTTGCAATGAAAGTGTGCTCCTTCTTAATGGAATGGGATGCATTCTTTGTCGTCCCAGCACATCTGAATTGCAAAGGAATTCCTTTAAAAAAAAGTCCATTGCGGTTACATTCTGAATCCATCACTTCTTATGAATCAAACTAAAGATTACCTTGAATATAGATTTCGATGCTGACAAACAATCTAAAAAAATCACTATCAATTCCTTAAAGTAACCTAAAGCCGGTTATAATGGCTAACATAATTTTTTATTTATTTACGTGGCAGAAACTCAAAACCATCGGACGAAGCAACTTTAATTTTTGTTTAAAGCTGCATAGTCCGATCAAGCATCACATTTTCAAAAACAAAGCAATTATCTAGAATTGATTCTACATATCTAATATAGATACTGGTTCACTTATTAAGCCTTTGTTACCACATAGAAGGGAATACCAAAGCCAATTCAATAGAACCTGTTACTGCAGATGCCTCTGGAGCCAGACTTTAGGCATGCTTGCCAAAACTAATCTTACATGTTTGCACTTCAAATATCTCAGAGAAGTTAGCCATTTAAAATAAAAGTTACTTCAGACTAAAAGTACGGTAGATTTATAAGATCAATTTAGTATATTTATCTCAGAAAAATGAGAGACACTCAAAACGATCGGACTCTGCAACTTTAAATACCGCTGAACAGGGTGTCGGGTCCTTGGTATTCTCCGCCCACCAGGATGACGAACTCGACCCGCCTCGCCTCCTCCAGGGTTCCAGCAAGGGGTGTGGGTGACACGTGACATGGCCCGTAACCGCCCCCCCCCCTCCCCTCCCACCCCACCCCACTCCCGCGCGTCCATACCTCACGTGGTGGAGACCTGCATTCCCCGGGACCGTGACGTGACGTTATGTCATGTCAGACAAAGACATCAAGCTGCGAGCGTATTTGTGACGCATATATATGATATATATATATATATATATATAATACATATAATATCTATATGTATATAGCCAACATGATCAAGTTGCATTGTTATTAATTATTTATGTATATACACATATATATAACTAATAAAACATCACATGATGGAGACGCATATGCGCTCGATTCATGACGTAATCGAGCCACCATTCTCAAATATAACATATATAACATATATACATAACCTATATAAAATATATAGCATACATGAAATATATAACATATAAAATATATACACTATATATACTATAAATACTATATATAATATACATACATATATAATTAATTATCAATCTTAATCATGTCAGAATGCCAGTTATCGCATAATTCTAAGGTCTTCCATCCGCGATCATATTTGCGGAGCCAGCCTCGGAAAAATATATATTGTAAGGTCTTCCATCCGCGATCATATTTACGGAGCCACCCCGGCAAACATATATATATTGTAAGGTCTTCCATCCGCGATCATATTTACGGAGCCACCCCGGCAAATATATATATTGTAAGGTCTTCCATCCGCGATCATATTTGCGGAGCCACCCCCGCAAATATATATATAGTAAGGTCTTCCATCCGCAATCATATTTGCGGAGCTACCCCCGCAAATATATAGTAATATATAGTAAATGCTACACAACTCGGAGGTACGCCTAATAACAATTGGGGAATCTCAAAGAAAGCCAGGAAAAAATCCTATCGTTGTAAATGGCTCCTGCCAAATATCTCTCCATTCGGCAACGGGCAGCAAATCAAAGAACAATGGTGGCATTGTTCTAACAAAATTACGACACGTCGTATTTAATCTGTAATTCAGTTAATATTCCATAAAAAGCTTCAAAAACTTGAAGTATGTGAATGCTATCATGAACTATACCAACAGATCCATTCAAACACGACACTAACCTGGTTGGTTTAGTAGTTCATGTAGAAAACTGCCAGAGCTAATCAACAAAAGTCCTCCCGTTGTCAGTAGATTATGATAATTGCTCGAACCGGATGTGCTTCCTTCTCCCCAGACTACGAGTAGCCAGAGGCGTAGTACCGAGGTAAAAAAAAAAAATATATATCGTAAGGTCTTTCAGCTGCGGTCGAATCCAGCCATTCTTAAATCTATAATAATAATAATAACAATGAATTCAACAGATGAAGAATCCAGTTATCGCATACTCGAAGGTTTTTGAGCTGCGATCCTATTTGCCATCATCTTGAAAATAATTGTCTTTAAATATATAATGAATATAATAACAACAATAGAACCCACCAGGTGAAAATGTTCATCAATGCATGAATCTAGGGTATTCTAAGTAGAAACACGATATGCCTTTTCCATTAACAAGATGGAAAGAAGTATGGTAAAATGATGACGCAGCAACAACAAAATAAATGTTTAAATATAAAAATTTAAAAATAATAATTCTGCTGCTCTTCTAGTAACGGGAGAACACCGATGTGCTTTTGAGTAACAAGCTGTCTGTCTCACTCTCCAACCAGCAGTCTGGTGTGTCGCATAAAGGTGATCGTTTTAATGCAGTTTTAAAGCTGCCCCGCTTGGAGAGTGATGCATTTCCCCCCCCCCCCACCCCCACCCCACCACCACCACCACCACCACCCACCCACATGACTTGTCTGAGACGCCGGCGCCAGTAGACGCCGACACTTGGCTGCGGATTATTAAAATAATCCAACTCTGTAACCTAATAGGCCGCTAGAGGGGAACAGAAAAAGAAAGAGATGACACTTGTTTCCAGTTACTCGGTCGGCTGTAGATTAGATTGAACGCGCAGGTGTAATTACACAAAAAAGACATATTTTTTAATACTCACCAATATTCTTTTGCGTGAAAGTATCATAGTCCGATGGTTTTGAGGTTTTGTCATTTTCTGAGATTTTTTAAATTTAATTTTGTGTGTGTGTGGGGTACATTAGTTGTTTAAGCAGGGGGAATTTCAGTCGCAGACGACTGGTCTTCCTCATCCCACTGCTCCTTGACCTATCCTAATAATGCCGAGCGTCTGGCTAGGAAGCGACAAGTATCAATTTTGAAGTCATTGGTTTGACTCGACCAGGATTCGAACCCACGATCTACCAACACGGCAGACGGACGCTCTAACTCATTCAGCCATCCCGTCTGGTTAAATCTATATAGATATAAATATATTAAATTAATCGTTATAATCTACCATACTTTAGTTTGAAGGAGCTTTTATTTTAAATGGCTACAGTTGGAGCTATTTAGAGTACAAACATGCAGCATTAATTTTTGGCAAGCACGCCAAAACTCTCACACGATAGGCTTCAGCAGTAACAGGTTATATTAACTTGACTCAGTATTCCCTTCTATGTTACAACAAAGGGTGAATAAGTGCATCATTATATAAGTCAGATATGTAGGGTTAATTCTATGTTTTGGTTTTGACAAATTTATGCTTTTATCGGACTATACAGATAGTGCATAAGCCCCAGTCACATCTACCCGGATCAGGGGCCGGACGAGCCCCGGACCATGATCCGGCGTGGTTCGTGGCGATCCGGGGTGATCCGTGGCTGGTCTGGGCCCGTCCGGGTCTGCCCCGGATGTTTTAAAATGTTTAAAACATCCGGGGCATTTTGCGATCCGGCATCATCCGGGATGATCCGGGTAGTGCTGCGGGGGTAGTCTGTACTGTACTGTACTGTCTGGGGCCACGGTTTAACCCGGACCAGGCCCGGACTAGCCCCGACATAGCCACAGACAACTCCCGGACTGGCCGGATAAAAACCAGAAAAGCCGGATGAGCATGGATTAGGCATGGAGCAAGCCCACTTCAAGTCTGGGACTACTCCGTGGACACACTGGGTAGTCCGGGGGGTGGTCCGGCTCAGTCCGGGGCTAGTCCGGGGCTCATCCGAGTAGGTGTGACCGCAAGGCAAAAAACAACCAAAATAGCGATTTTATCCGGGGCTGTCCTTGACAGTCCGGGCGACTGGTCCGGCTCAAAATCCGGGTAGGTGTGACTGGGGCTATAGTTTATATACATCCAGTAATTGTTTATTATTTGTTTCTTCGTTGGTGTTTTTATGTCCTAGAAACATCTACGGTCATATCCAGATGGGAACCTATTTGTGACAGTGCGCACTCATGGTGACTTTATAGTGCTGCCCCACTGGGAGGCCAAACTGTCAGCACCATGACCTGATATCCAACTCCGGCACATTATCCTCTTACTGGGCAAACCACTCCTTGCGCTATCATATTAAGAGTTGCATAGTTCGATGAAAGCAACATATTTTCGATACCAAGACACTTATCTAGAAACAAAATTCAATTTTTTTCTTCATTTTTTTTCTTTTTCTTCAAATTTGTATTCCAATTGAATAACATCTTTTTACACCACCGAAGCGCTGGTCGTCCGGCCTTAACAATTATAGTGCATATGAACTATTTATGGATGAGATGATGAGATGCAACCGTAGATGCCGACGCACACTAACATATTAAACAGCATAATTACTGAATTAGTCAATTTAATAGAACCTGTTACTACTGAAGCTTATGTTGTCAGAATTTCAATGTGCATTTTCACAAATTAATTTAGCCTGTTTTCTCTTCACTCCATGCCCTATATCCTACTAATGCCGAACACCAGGCTATGTAGCAAATCCCAATACAGTAAAACCTCTCTAGCCGACCACCTCCACAGATCGACCACTCCCCTATATCGATCGCTTCATTTCGGTCACAAATGGTCACTCATACAATACCATTGCAACAATTTAAAAAAACTCCCCTAAACCGACCCCACCCCCCATAATGGACCATTTAAAGTCGGCCCCATGGTCGGTCGATTTAGAGAACTTAACCAATGATTATAAATTTAAAACTTGATATGTAGTTGATGATGGTCAACATAATATATTATTCTTAAAATATTCAGGAAAATTCAGGCCCATGGGATTATGTGACTTTAAGAGCTGGTAGGTGCGCTTTGTGTGGTGTGTGTTATGTGGTAGGTGCGTGTGTGGTGTGTAGTGTGTGTGTGGTGTGTAGTGTGTGGTGTGTGATATGTGGTGTACGGTGTGTGGTAGGTGCGTGTGTAGTGTGTGGTAACAGAGCCAGTGCCTTGACAGATCAAGGACCGATATCGGCGCTAATCACTTGAAGCATCCACAGTGGAAACCCCCCAGGCGGCAGCACCATCCGCCCGATATGATCTCCACACGTCACGTGACCGGTCGTCCCTGGGCGATCACGTGACAGCTTAGTTCCACATCCAGGTTTCTCTCACCCCCTACTGGCCTCTCTTTCTCTGGCCTCTCTTTCTCTCTCCTGCCTCTTTCTCTCTCCTGCCTCTCTTTCTCTCTGGCTTCTCTTTCTCTCTCCTGCCTCTCTTTCTCTCTGGCTTCTCTTTCTCTGGCCTCTCTTTCTCTCTCTCTGGCCTCTCTTTCTCTCTATGGTCTCGTTTCGCTTTCTCTCTCTGGCTTCTTTTCTCTTTCTCTCCCTCGCCTCTCTTTCTCTATCTGGCATCTGTTCTCTTTCTGGCCTCTTTCCCTTTCTCTCCCTCCCCTTTTCTTTCTCTCCACCTCTCTCTTCCCCGCTCTCTCTATCTCTTTCTCTATCTCTCTTTGGTCGTGCATATTGTAGTACATTAGTCGGATAATCGATTCCCAAATTCAACTCGGATTGTGCCCAACTGTTGCATAATGGAAAACAGAACGCTAATTAAGATTGTACATTCTGGCAATAAATTTTACATCAACCCAAACCCAGAATATAATGCCTCGAAACCGAGTTACTACAATGAGCTATTAAGGAGTATTCTATCAATATCAATCACGTTAACTGATTGGGGAGAAATAAATTATTCACCCAAATAAAAAAATAAAAAAATAACCTAATATATATATTATATATATATATAATATATATATAAGGTTATATATAGATATACACACATAGTAAAACCTCTCTAAATCGACCCACCATGGGACCGTCTTTAAATGGTCCATTTAGGGAGGCAGTCGGTTTAGGGAGTTTAAAAAAAAAATCATTACAATGGTATTGTATGGGTGATCGTTTGGGACCCAAATAAAGCGATCAATATAGGGGAGTGGTTGATCTGCGGAGGTGGTAGTTTTTACTCTCTGTCTCATATATATAGTATAGTAGTATGATAGACTATATTATTGATAATATATATATATATATATATATATCATACTATATATATATATATATATATATATATATATATATATATATATAAATACTCCCCTGAGAATTCACAAAGAAGACATGAATGGCCGCCGGCAACCAGCAGGAACCAGCGTCTTCAAGGGAGGTTCCGGAACGGCGCCTCAAGGGGCGCCACCAATCTCATCGGGCGATAATAGGCAGATTAGCGAGATAGGTGGCGCCCGGCGCGCGCATCAAGGAGGGAACCCTGGGTTCTGAGGACCCTCTGGGGGATTGGTCGGACATGCGCAGACGAGGCGACCCGTTGGAACTGGCGCCAAACCGTTGCTGCGTTTACAACACCCTGTCTACTACTTCTGAGTACTACCTCTGGTCTAAGGTAAAGAACTACCGCAGATAGCTAGGGTGTAAACGACAGTGATCTGTGTGATTCTGGATCTGTATCCTTTCTGGTGTTGGGATGTAGACGACATCTGTATCTGTGTGAATGTTAGCACACTGTCGTGTTAGGATAAAGACGACAGTTATCTCTGTGGTTCTGAATCTGTATGAATCTCAGCGCTCTATGGTGTTAGGATGTAGACGACGGTTATCTCTGTGATTCTGTATCTGCATGAATGTTAATGCTCTATGGTGTTAGGATATAGACGGCAGTTATCTCTGTGATTCTGAATCTGTATGAATCTCAGCACTCTATGGTGTTAGGATGTAGATAACAGTTATCTCTGTGATTCTGGATCTGTATGATTGCCAACACTCTATGGGTAAGGATGTAGACGACAGTTATACATGTATTACTGTATCTGTATGAATGTTAGCGCACTGTGGGGTAAGGATGTAGACGACAGTTATACATGTATTACTGTATCTGTATGGATGTTAGCGCACTGTGGGGTAAGGATGTAGACGACAGTTATACATATATTACTGTATCTGTATGATTGCTAACGCTCTATGGGGTAAGGATGTAGACTGCACCTATATTATGTAATACTGTATGATTTGTTTATCTGTATGAATCTAAGTGCTCTATGGTGTTAGGACGTAGACGACAGTTATCTCTGTAATACTATATCTGTATGAATGTTAGCGCTCTATGGGGCAAGGATGTAGGCAACAGTTATATATGTATTCCTGTATCTGTATAATTGCTAACGCTCTATGGGGTAAAGGGCGCATTCCTTACACGCGGTATGCGAATGGGAATGCGAACGCGACATAAAATCGAAACGCCTTGAAACCTATGAGCTACATTCCTTACACACGGTATGCGAATGCAAATGCAAATGCAAATGCAAATGCGTTTTTCTGATCAGTCCATGTAGCGATCGGTGCGGCATGCGGCATGCGAATAGAAACCTGAGTCTGATGTGTCCATTAATTTAACACTAGGAGAGGTGACTGAGCATTACGGAACGGCCTAGAGGGGTGCCGTGTACATAGTGATTAGTGTGTGCTTATAAGGGGGAAGGAGGCGGGAAGGTGAGAAAGCCATGAGGGGAATAGAGAGGAGGGGAGAAAGCCGAGGGGAGGATGGCAGGGAGGTGAGAAAGCAGTGAGGGGAAGAGAGAGGAGGGGAGAAAGCCGAGGGAAAGCTACCAGATTCACAGAAATATGAATACTTATCTATAAATTGGCAATAATATAGCCAGTTGTGTGCCACATGCCGTGTCTAAGGAATCATGCCATTCACATACCGCATGTAAGGAATGCCCGCTTAAGGATGTAGACCACACCTATATGATTTGTTTATCTGTATGAATCTAAGTGCTCTATGGTGTTAGGATGTAGACGACAGTTATCTCTGTAATACTATATCTGTATGAATGTTAGCGCTCTATGGGGTAAGGATGGAGACGACAGTTATACATGCATTACTGTATCTGTATGATTGCTAACGCTCTATGGGGTAACAATGTAGACCACACCTATATGATTTGTTTATCTGTATGAATCTAAGCGCTCTATGGTGCTCTATAGCTGCCGTCCACGTTAGGATGTGGACGGCAGCTATTTAGATCTACACTACGGTATCTACATGAAACCTAGCATATCCAACCAACCATGTGTTTACTACCACAGTATAACCCCCTTAAACCAAACGATCGGTTAATCCAAATTTTTGTTGCCGGCCCAGCAAAATACTACCGTTTATCATATAAAAAAAAGTTGGTTTAACCAAAGTCGATTAATCCAAATTATCAGTTAATCCAAACAAAATTGTCGGACCCCAGGCCACTTCTGGTACGGTTAAACCAAACTTTCATGTGGTTATAAGGTCATCTGACACCCCACCAACTTTTTTATATGATAAATGTTAGCATTTTGCCAGGATGCTGAAAAAAGTTTTGATTAACCGATCATTTGGTTGAACTGAGCTTGGTTTAACCGAGCTTGGTTTAACGGAGTTATACCGTATATACATTAAAAAAACAATAATCAAAGTGTCCACATACATTGTATATTACTACATTCATTATGTACCCGCATTTTTGGCAAAGCCAAGTCAAAGTCAAAGCCAAAGCTCGGTTAAACCAATGATCGGTTAATCCAAACAAATTTCTAGGGTCCCTTCAAGTTTGGTTTAATGGGGTTATACTGGAGTTAGTACTACATCTGTTCGAGACCTCTATGGCGCTTGTAATGTCTATATCTAACCTCCCAGACCAGTTGCACCAGCCTCTGCTGATTCCACATCCCACATTTATCTGCAGGTCTCATCTCCAACTGCGGTAGCTGGGTAGGAAGTGCTATCACTGCTATCAGCAACGCGTGTAGTAATGTGGGTAGTTAATCCAGCTGATGGGCTAGATGGTCCTGGTGCCAACATGCTTTATCATATACAGTCAAACCTCTCTAAATCGACCGACCATGGGACCAACTTTAAATGGTCCATTTAGGGAGGTGGATGGTTAATGCTAGGTACACACCTACCGTTTTTCCACACCCACCTACCGTATACGATCTAAAACTGCCCAAAAGTCGTGAGGTGTGCACTCCCCTAGCACACCTACCGATTGCGATTTGCGACTTAAAACTCAATTTTAGGGCTAAAAGTGCTTCCTTACGATTGCGATTCGTGATTCGAAAAATGAATCGGCCCGTTTTCAGTTTTAAGCGGGTCGGGTCGGGTCACTAGTTTTAGTGCGCGAGTCGTAAACGGTAGGTGAGTACCTAGCATTAGGGAGTTAAAAATAAATTGTTACAATGGTATTGTATGGGCGATCGTTTGGGACCCAAATAAAGCGATCGATATAGGGGAGTGGTTGATGGGTGGAGGTGGTCGGTTAGAGAGGTTTTACTGTAGGTGACCACGTCATAATAAAACCATTCATCAAATTTCAGTGTTTCTTCCATTGAGAAACTAACGGTAGAAATCTGAATTATGTGGAAATGCCCCATATGAAAAAAAGGAAAACTGTGGAAATCAGTGTAAAATAGTAAAGTTCTCCCTCAAATATGTTTATTCCTAGTTAACAGGGTTAGTACCCAGCATGCAGAGATGAAAGATTTCCGCGATTTCGCGGATTTCCATGATTGCTGCTATTCACTGATTAATTTTCACAAAATGTCAGTGCATTATAATTATATATTATACACAACAGCAATTTATTAGTCAGAATCCCGTTCTCATAATAGTTATATGACCTTAGATGTTGTTAGAGCATAACCCAAACAAGAAAGGGTTAGGTATGGGTGACAACAAGGACAGTTGAAACCTGACTTCAGCATTTTCCCACGATTCCTTAAAGTTGCATAGTCCGATGGTTTTGAATTTCTGTATTTTTTCTGAGATAAATATATTAGATCGATCACTAGTATCTACTTTACATTAGGTTAAAGTTACTTTTATTTTAACTGGTAAACCTTTGAGATATTTTGAGTGAAAACATGGAAAATTAGTTTTGACAAGCTTGCCAAAACTCAGACACCATAGACTTCTGCAGTAACAGGTTCTGTTAAATTGACTCAGTATTGCCTTCTACGCAGAAACAAATGCTTAATAAGTGCATCAGTATCTAAGTTAGAGATGTAAAATCAAATCTAGATAATTGGTTTGGTTTTGAAAATTTGATATTTCATCGGACCATGCAGCTTTAATCACGCTAATCTCACGGGGGCAAATCTGCATTTTCATGGAAATTTGAATGTCTCGGCCTGATTTCCGCGTGTTTTTTTTTGTAGGAGACCACTTTCATCCCTGGGCATATTTACTCACACGGAAGTAGGGTGCATGTCCCTCCCAGTCCTAGTCACTACAGATCCTTATTATTTAATGTCACTTTGAATCCATGAACTCTTACCAAATTTCCCTGAATTTCCCCGTTTATATTAGAATAAAAGCTATTTCAAACCAAAGTGAAGTAAGTTATAACGATCCACTTAATATATTTATAAATCAGGGATGAAAGTGGTCTCCGGGAAAAAAAGTGGAAATGCTGATATTCTCCCATAGGTTTAGCATTGTCAGGGAATCGCGAAAAATTCCCGGAGTTTGGGTTTCATATATATTGGTATACACTGATAGTGCTGCACCGTTTGAAGCATGTATTACTATTAGTAGTGTACGCTGATAGTGCTGCGGTGCTTGGAGCATGTATTAGTAGTATACGCTGATAGTGCTGCGGAGTCTGCACCACATATTAGTATACGCTGATGGTGCTGCGGGATTGACAAATCCCGGAAATCCACGGAATCGCGGAGATCTTTCATCCCTGATAAATATACATGTATAAATATATATTTTTGTGTGTGTATATATATATATATATATATTTTTTAAACATGGCAGAAACGCAAAACCGCGGAATCGCGAGATCTTTCATCCATGATAAATATACATGTGTATATATATATTTTTGTGTGTACATATGTATTTTTTTTAAACATGGCAGAAACACAAAACCATCGGACTATGCAACTTTAACGATGACAAGTATTTCCAAAATATCCATTCAAATAGCCACTATTGTTGCAATTTTTTTAATAATATCATGTTTCAGATTAATGGTGTCCGACATCAGGCATCCCTGGGCCCTTTAGCCAAATGCTACCCCCCCCCCACACACACACATTCACTGTGCTCCAATTCCTCAATTATATGAGTTATGGTGTGGGTTTTTTTCGCGCAAGTCTCCCCCCCCCCCCAATTCCTGTGGAAATTAATAGAAAACATTATTCTTGATTCTCAGAATTCCCAGTAACAGCTGTCAGACATGTTGTATTAGAACACAGTCCTTAATGTGTCATTCAAGCTGCATAGTCCGATGAAGCATCACATTTTGAAAACCTAAATAATTAGCTAGATTTAATTACCCTAATCTAACTTAAGGCCCAGTCACACCTTACCGGATTGGGGAAACAGAAAGAAACGGGACACAGTCCGGTGAAATACGTCAATGTCCGGTTTCTATATGGTCAGCATCCGGCGTTTCTGTTCTGTGCCCGGTTGCAAGTTTTGAACATGCACAAAACTTGGAACGGATGGCGCTGGACTGATGTCTACGGTTGTTGTCCGGTTTAAGTACGTTTTGTCCGGTACCCACCCGTAACATCTCTGGTTAGCTTCCTGAATAGTCCGTTGACGGGAACCGTACCGGACATAACTGAGTTAAACCGGAGAGCTATCGGTGTGTCTGTTTGACATTCGGTTTTCGCCCGTCGGTTCACCACCGCAGAAGCATATGGTGCTTGCCAAAATTAATTTAGCATTTTTGCACTTCAAATATCTGAAATGTTAGCCATTTAAAATTAAAGTTCCTTCAAAGTAAAGCAGGGATGAAAGATCTCCGCGTTTTCGCGAATTTCCGCGATTAATTTTTATATTGAAGATTAATGTTAAACAAAATATCAAGGAATCGGGATTAGTTCGGATCCCTTCGTATATGACCTTAGATGTTGCTAGAACATAAAACCGTAGCAATAACAAGTTAGGTATGGGTAAAACAGGAACATAGGCAAAACAGGAACATTTGAAACATGGCTTCCGGTGTTTTTTCGCGATTCCCTGTCAGTGCTAATCCTATGGGGGGAAATCCGCGTTTTCGCGGAAATTCGCCGTTGGTATACAGTACAGCCCCGTTAAACCAAGCTCGGTTAAACCAAACGATCGGTTAATCCAAACTTGTTTCGACGGCCCGGCAAAATACTACCATTTTTCGTATAAAAAAGTTGGTTAAACCAAAGTCGGTTAATCCAAAGTATCGGTGAATCCAAACAAAATTGTTGGCCCCCAGGCCATTTCCGGTAGAGTTAAACCAAACTTTCATGTGGTTTTAAGGTCATCTGAGAGTTTTTTATTTGATAAATGGTAGTATTTTGCCAGGTCGCCGAAAAAAAAGTTTGGATTAACCGATCGTTTGATTTAACCGAGGTTGGTTTAATGGGGTTAAACTGTATATACATAAAAAAACAATAATCATAGTGTCCACATACATTGTACATTCATAATGTACCCCCGTTTTTGCCAAAGCCAAAGCTCGGTTAAACCAATGATCGGTTAATCCAAAAAAATTTCTAGGGTCCCTTCAAGTCTGGTTTAACGGGATTATACTGTATTATCAATTGCGTATTACCGCAGTCGAGTGCTTTGATGTGAACTGATACCAAGCACACGACTTTCGGGACACCATGATGAACGCAGACGATAATGTCGCTAACATCCGCCGGTGCTAATTGGCGGGAAACCGACTTTAAAGCGACCGGCGCGCGGCCTATCACCGCCACAATTTACTTCCGGCGTCGTCGCCTCTTGTATTATCGCTCATCCCCATCTGTTATCGCCAAAAAAAAAACCACCTGTCTCGACCAATCACAATCAAGCTATCATCGGGGCGTTTGAACTTGAGGAGTCGCATCATGAAAGGAGTTATGGGATTGGACAGAGGACCACCTGGGTGCTAATAGTTCGAGGCATCTGATTGGCCAGCTGATTGGACGGTGAGGTGAGGGGGTGGTTCTTGATTGGTTTACTAATGAGCCAATTATCGCAGCGTTTCGGTCTGTGTTTCCAATCTGTCTTGACATGCTTTTTCTCCTCAGCTGCCTTAACTTTGGTTGACGAGCGATAATGGAGGAAGCTAGCCTTGGTGAGCGATAATAAAGGGATTTAGCTTTAAAGAGCGGAATCTAACGGATAGTTCTGATAGGAGGACAGAAAATAGTACTCACCATGCAGGATGTGGTCTGCTGTATCGCACACCTGTAGACGAATAAAGAACATTACCGGTTAGAGAGCTAATCAGTGAGGGTGCTTCGACAAAAATTCAATATTGTGCATTTTATCCTTTTGGACCCAACACATAAACAAATGACTATACAACATCTTACCAGACAATATCTGCTTATCACAGCCAACATCATATAGCTGTCTTAAAATATTTTGTGAAATGTTTTAACTTCAAATATCTCTAAAGTTAGCCTTTTATAAATTATAATAACAAAAAGTTAGCCATTTATAATATAACATACAAAAGGCAGAAGCTCAAAACCAACTGACTATGCAACTTTAAAACATGGATTACAAAAGTTGAGCCTGTACCCAGTAACGTAGCCCCTACCTAGGGTATTATTACAGCTGTATGCCCTGGGTGCCACTAGGGGCATGCCACAGTAGTTTCCATTCAAGTCAGACAATCTTTACGTAGTTCCATAATTTTGGTAAAAGCTGGATAGTCCAATGAAAATATCAAATTCTCGAAACCAAAGCAATTATCTAGATTTGATTCTACATATCTAGCTTAGATACTGGTGCACATATTAAACTTTTGTCACCATATTGAAGGAAATACTGATGCAATTCAAGAAAACCTTACTGCAGAAACCTGTGGTGTCAGTGTTTTGGTGTGCTTGCCAAAATTAATTTTGCATGGTTGTACTTCCAAATATCTCCAAAGTTAGCCATTTAAAATCAAAGTTATTTAAAACTAAAGTATGGTAAATTACAGTGATCAATCTAGTAATATCAAGTAATCAAGTCAAACCAATGGCTTACAAAATTGATGATTGCCGTTTCCTAACCAGGCGCTCGGCATTATTATGATATGACACGGACTGGTTGGCTCAGTTTCAGGATAATGTGACTGAGCGGGATACCGGATCATGGTGTTGGTGGCCTGGTCTCCCGGTGGGACAGCACTCTAAAGTCACCATGAGTGTGCACTGTCACAAGTCGATACCTGTCCTGATATGACCTTCGATGTTGCCAGGACGTAAAACTCCAACAACCGACCATGTAAATTAATGGCTCTCTACGATTGGTCTGGTGTTTTACATACGCTTTACAAAGGGTAATTGAAAGCACCCTCTTTCTTCCTCCTGACTAATCCTAAATGCATCCCATAATGACACCCACACCCCACAATTCACCGCGGCAACCAGCGCCACGTGGCGGGGCGTTGCCGTGGTGACGCCGTGGAACTCGGTGAGCCCCGAGCCAGCTGGACTCCGGGGAACAGCGGGCAGACAATGGCGGCGGTCACGTGAACAGATGTCCTGTATGTCAGAGGGCGGGATCATCTGGGCTCGTGTCACGTGGTGTCAGGTGGTGTCATGTGGGGTGTGCCTGTTGATTGCTTGGATGAATCTGAGAGGCTGGCTGATTCCTATTTACCAATGCCTCTGTTATCAATGGCGCCGAATTATTTATATATATATAATATATATATATATATTTAAAACAATATATAATATATATATATATTCAAAACAATATATAATATATATATATTTAAAACAATATAATATATATATACCAAATATACATTATAATAATTAATATATATAGTATTTTAAATATATATATTAAATATATTAAACATATTTGTATATATTAAATATATATATTTTATATATATATATATTAAATATATATATATATATATATATTATATATATAATATATATAAAATATATTATATATATATATTTTATATATATATATATATATATATATATATATATATTCCCCCTTGCTGTGACTGACAAATACACCACAGTGTTGTGTATTGTACTGAGGCTCAGAAGGTTGTGTGCAGTGAGGTTGGATACCGGGTGGGGGCGCCACCAGGAAATAACTTATGATAAAATATATTTCGGATCTTCTGTTTATTTATATTGGCGTAAGTGTCTTTCTACAGCATATATATTTTAATACACACATGCACGATAAGAACATGCGCGATAACCCTGTTATCTCAGGTAATAATTTCGGGACTGCGATTGGGTCCTTTCCCCAATGTGCTAAAAAAGTATATGTCTGTAAAAGAGAAAGCGGGGAAATGTATGTTTGCTTGTTTGTTGTTTTACATCCTAGCAACATCTGAGGTCATATCAGGAACGGTACCGACTTGTGACAGTGCACACTCATAGTGACTTTATAGTGCTGCCCTATTGGAAGACCAGGCCACCAGCACCCTGACCTGATATCCCACTCAGTCACATTATCCTAACACTGACCCAACCAGTTTTTGTCCTATCCTAATAATGTCAAGCGCCAGGCTAGGAAGCGACAAGTATCAATTTTTAAGTCATTGGTTTGACTCGACCAGGGTTCGAACGCACAATCTACCAACACGGGAGATGGATGCTCTAACTCAATTGGCCATCCCGTCTGGTCAAAAATCTATATATATGTGTTTTGGTTTTGAGAATGTTATGCTTTTATCGAATTATGCTGTTTTAAGTTGACTTGCTCACACAGCTTTTGAATAGTAAATTAGTAAATGGCACTCCTAGACTGTGCTGACTGCGCACCAGTGTTTCTTTGCTGGGGTTTTACATCCTGGCAATATCTAAGGTCACATCAGGATGGGTACCGACTTGTGTCAGTGCAACTTTACAGTGCTGCCCCACTGGGAGACCATGTCATTGGCACCATATACACCGGATTTAACACTCAGTCACATTATCCTGATACTGAGCAAACCAGTTGTTGCTCTATCCCAATAATGCCGAGCGCCAGGGTAGGTAGCGACGTGTATCAATTTTGTAAGTCATTGGTTTGACTCGGCCGGGATTCAAACTCCAGACCTTCCGCATGGGAAGTATGTATTCTTACATAGAGAGAGGGTGGGTGTGAGGGGTGAGATAGAGATGAAGAGGGGGCAGAGAGAGAGAGAGAGAGAGAGAGAGAGAGAGAGAGAGAGAGAGAGAGAGAGAGAGGGAGAGAGAGAGAGGGAGAGAGAGAGAGGGGGGGGACAACGAGAAAGAAAGAAAGAAAGAAAGAAGGAGAGAGACAGAGGGCGGGAGGCAGAGACCAAGATAGATGCAGACAGAGACAGATAAGCACAGACGCATGCAGAGACAGGGAGATAACAAGACAGGTAGCAGATAGAAACAGAGACACAGACACAGACAGAGGGACAGAGACATTCCCAGAACAACAACAGATGGCTTGGGGTGCAGCGCGGTGGATCTGGGGTGCGGTCATCTGCGAGGGGCGTCCATTAAGTACCGGTAATTAATGGGGGGGGGGACAGGCTGTTAAATGACCACCCATCCAATGGTCATTGGTCAGCGGGCATAATTGAGGTTCTCCCCACAGATAGGCAATTAGGCCTACACCACACGCGGCCCGCCTCGACGCCTTTATGTCAGATTGTTTGTTTGTTGTTGTTTTACATTCTAGCAACAGCTAAGGTCACATCAGGACGGGGACCGACTTGTGGCAGTGCGCACTCATGGTGACTTTATAGTGCTGCCCAACTGGTAGACCAGGCCACCAGCACCATGACCTGATATCCCACTCAGTCACATTATCCTGGCACTGAGCCAACCAGTCCTTGCCCTATCCTAATAATGCCGAGCATCCTGGCAACATCAGTCATATCAGGGCAGGGATTCGCTATGGAGATGGTCCCGACATGTGGCAGTGCACACTCATGGCGACTTCATAGTGCTGCCCAACTGGGAGACCAGGCCACCAGCACCATGACCTGATATCCCACTCAGTCACATTATCCTGACACTGAGCCAACCAGTCCTTGCCCTATCCTAATAATGCCGAGCCTCCCGGCAACATCGGTCATATCAGGACAGGGATTCGCTATGGAGATAAAACCTACATCAAAATACAACGAAAGCTGACACTGCCCCATATCTCACCAACTCTACACGTACCACGTGAATAACACCCCCCCCCCCCCCACACACACACACACCCGCACCCCCAACCCCACCCGCAGTGGTTATAATGACCAGGCCGTTCCATTTGTTGTCGTTAGCCGCGGGTTGTCGGCGCTGAGAGACGAGTGTTGGGTGATGAATACATAACTGCCAGGTACCAGCGCGCCCCTATCCATATAAGGTTCGACTGCGCCATGGCGCCGCCACAAGTCTAGCGGTTGGTTGGTTGTTGGAGCTTTACGTCCTTGCAACCTTTAAGGTAATATCAGGATGGGTACCGACTTGTGACATCGTACACTCATGGCGACTTTATAGTGCTGCCCCGCCGGGAACGCAGGCCACCAGCACCATGACCGGATGGTTTGTTGTTTGTTTGTTGGAGCTTTCCGTCCTGGCAACATCTAAGGTCATATGAGGACGAGTACCGACTTGTGACAGTGCATACTCATGGCGACTTTATAGTGCTGCCCCAGTGGGAAACGAGGCCACCAGCACCATGACCCGATATCCCACTCAGTCAGATTATCCTGACACTGAGTTAACCAGTGCTTGTCCTATCCTATTAATGCTGAGTGCCAGGCTAGGAAGCGACAAGTATCAATTTTATAACTCATTGGTTTGACTCGACTGGGAATCAAACTACTGATCTTCTGCTTGTGAGGCCCGCGCTCTACCGATTCGGTTTCTGCACCCGGTAATACCCCCATCACACCAAACTAGTTCTCACTACATTCTTGAAAATGTTTCTGAACGGGCTAAAACTGTGTGCGAACGGAATGGATGTAGTAGCAACTTTTTACGGTCTTTTTACAAATGGAATGGATGGGCTAGAACGGAATGGTACTTCAGAACTTTCAGCATGCCCAACATTTTCTTGCAGCCATGTTCTACCTCGACCACAGCCCGCTTTAGAATGGGGTCGGATATTTTGAGAACTAGTTTGGTGTGATAGGGGTGTAAGCTGGGCTGGCAAATTAAAACAACATTTCTCTATCTTAAAATATAATAACATATTTCAATCCATCCTAATAAGAGCTTCATTCTGATGGCTAGATATACACATACCTTTAATGTTGCGAAGACATAAAACCTCAGCAAACAATCAATATATGGCTTCCCAAAAATTGTCAAGTTTAAACCCTGTGAGGGAAGGAGCACGGAAATGAGTCATAGCAAAAAGGAAACAAAATCTATACAGAATAATCCCGTTAAACGAAGCTCGGTTAAACCAAACGATCGGTTAATCCAAACTTTTTTCGGCGGCCTGGCAAAATGCTACCATTTATCATATAAAAAAGTTGGTAAACCAAAGTCGGTTAATCCAAACAAAATTGTCGGACCCCAGGCCACTCTGGTATGGTTAAACCATACTTTCATGTGGTTATAAGGTCATCTGAGACCCCACTGAATTTTGATATGATAAATGGTAGTATTTTGCTGGGCCGCCGAAAAAAGTTTGGATTAACCGATCACTTGGTTTAACCGAGCTTGGTTTAACAGGGTTATACTGTATATACATTAAAAAAACAATAATCAAAGTGTCCACATACATTGTATATTACATGTGTAATACTAGATAAAAGATTCAACCGGTACTTGTAGTACACGCCTGAAGACCAGCCTTATATAAAAACGGTCGAAAAATCGGGATAATGAAATGAGAGCCTAATTTCACAATCTAAGAAGCAACATTTATTCTTTGTATGTCTTCATATTTCCCTGCTACCTTTGAGTTGAAAAATATAATAAAACATCTGGTTTAATAAGATTTAAAAGTGAAATTGATGGCTTTCTATGGCCACCATCTTGTCTTTTTGTATTCTCTCCCATTTCACCAACTCTGTGCCTATATATGTAGCCATTTGATCCTGGAATCACAGTTTCTAGGTCCTGTCCCAAGCTAAAGCTATTTTCGCCCGTATTTACACTACGTTGTCATTCACCCATGTACAGGGTGAATCCTTTATCTAGTGTAATACATGCTTACTCAAAGTCAAAGTCGAAGCCAAAGCTCGGTTAAACCAATGATCGGTTAATCCAAACAAATGTCTAGGGTCCCTTCAAGTTTTGTTTAATGGGGTTATATTGTAGTCATATTATATATATTTTATTTTATTTTTTATATATACTATATAATCTCAGCTAGGAACTAGTACCTAGTAGTGGTTAAGACCAAGATCTGTATTGGAAAATGTATTCGTTTATTAATAGTATGCGCATATATGGAAATAATGCTTTAGTTTAAACACGTTTACCATTTAATCCTTCCACTATCAATACACAGATGAATCATTATACAACCATAACCATCCATCCCCATCCCCCACCACCACCAACCACTATCCGCATATCGAAGAGATGCATTAACTTTAAAACAAATTTACTAATCATTTCCCCCCAATTATGCAGATATGAGTATTATGTACTCGTGCGTTCCCGCTTTTCCCGACAGGAATCCACAATTAGATGAATGTGAATTATTAATGCTTGCTATACAATACCAACGTGAGGGTGTAGAGGGAGGAGATGGAGGAGATGGAGGAGGGGGAGAGGGAGCTGGTTAGGTCGGGTCGGGTCACATTAATGCAGTGACTTTTTCCCTGTTGATATCAATTATCCCCCCCCCCCCATCCCCCTAATTTTATTGATGCAAATCACCCATATGAGTAGGTCGGACCGTGGGCCATGGGCCATGAATACCCACCCCCACAGTCCTCATATATCTCCAGGACAGCTGCCTGTGGTCTTCGCACAGTTCTTTCAGTTCCTCACATAATAAATCTCTCACAGTTTTCAATATGTTCGGGGACCCTTTTTTTTTTACCCCCATTAAACAATTAAAAAAAAAAAAAAAATTCAAACTTGATCGATCTATGTCGCTGTATCGATTCATCATTTTTACATGTCAGCCGCTTGTCGAGCATTATGATGATGGATTCGTCGTGCGTGTTGTGTGGTGTGGATCAGTTGTTTCTCCGAGTAGTTGATTTGGCACCATTCGTCTTTATCAATAATATATATATATATATCTATATATATATAATACACATACATACATGTATATATATATATACAGTGGGACCTCTCTGAATCGACCGTGGTCCATTTAGGGAGGTGGTCGGTTTAGGGAGGTTTTACGATATATATGTGTAGATAGAAAGAGAGAGGGTGAAATTTATGGTTGGTTGGTTGGTTGTTGGAGCTTTACATCCTGGTAACATCTAAGGTCATATCATGATGGGCACCAACTTGTGAGAGTGCACACTCATGATGACTTTATAGTGCTGCTCCACTGTGAAATCAGGCCATCGGCACCAAGACCCGATATCCCACTCCATCACGTTATCCTGACACTGAGGTAGCCAGTCCTTTCCCTATCCTATTTATATCAAGAGCATGGCTAGGAAGCGAAATGTATCAATTTTAAAGTAATTAATTTATCTCGACTGGGAACCAAACTCCTGAGCTTCCGCATGCGAGGCCTGCAGTCTACCGATTAGGCCACCGCGTCCTGTGAAGAGAGAGAGAGAGAGAGAGAGAGAGAGAGAGAGAGAGAGAGAGAGAAAGAGAGAAAGAGAGAGAAGGGGATGGAGAGAGGGGGGATGAGAGAGAGAGGGGGGGGGGAGAGACAGAGGGAGAGAGAGGGGGGGAGAGAGGGGGAATGAGAGGGAGGCGGGAGGGAGAGAGTGAGAGAGGGGGGAGAGAGAAGGGGAGGGAGAGAGGGGGGAGGGAGAGAGAGGGGAGGGAGAGAGAGGGGGCAAGAGACAGAGGGAGAGAGAGGGGGGTGAGAGAGGCGGGAGGGAGAGAGGGGGAGAGAGAGGGAGGGAGAGAGGGGAAGGGAGAGAGAGTGGAGAGAGAGGGGAAGAGACAGAGGGAGAGAGAGAGAGAGGGGTTAGAGAGAATGTAAATGTTTTATTGAGTGCGTTTCTGCCTTTATGTGATGTATGTGAGTTGCGAACAATAGAAGTGACTAAATGGAAGAGATAGGCCAAGAGATTGATGCGCCTACCATTCATGTAGGTATTGAAGCGATAAATGACTCCTGTAGCACAGGCGCCACACCGAATATAACTTCTTAAACAAAATAAAGAGTAGGATTTCATAATAGAAAATAATTACTAAAATATAAGCAGCTGTAATAGAATTTAAAAAGAGTATGATATAATCATTTGCTTGGCATACATAATTAATAACATAAGTATAAAAGTATAATTTCATAATAGAAATTAATTGATTAAGAACGAAAGAAATGTGAGCAACCGTACTCCCATAATATAAATAATTAATGATAAATGTTATATCTATAATGAAATAAAAAGATCAGGATTTAAATATTTTTCTTAATTCATAATAGTTTTTTTTGTTTAAAGTAGCCATGAGGGGGGAAATGATAGAATTTCACATTTAAAAAATTTGAGGGCACAACAAAATGAGCAACTATAATTTAACCAAATAAAGAGTAGGATTTCATAATTGAACAAATATATAAGTAAATATAGCATGATGGAGAGCAGAAATGAAAGTTAGCTATGGCAAAGATCTGTTTGTTTGTTTGTTGTTTTACATCGAAGCAACATCTAAGGTCATATCAGGATGGGTACCGACTTGTGACAGTGTGCACTCATGGTGACTTTATAGTGCTGTCCCACTGGGAAACAAGGCCACCAGCACCATGACCCGATATCCCACTTATCCTGACACTGAGCCAACCAGTCCATGCCCTATCCTATTAATGATATGTGCCTGGCTAGGAAGCGACAAGTAAAAATTTTTACGTCATTGGTTTGACTCCACCAGGGGCCGCACCAACGATCTACCAGCATGGGAGACGGATGCTCTAACTCATTCGGCCATCCCGTCTGGTCAAAGATCTGACTTCTGGTGAAAAAATACCGTGATTCACTAGCAGTAGTGGTATTTTTTGCGCGGAAAATCGTGGAAATCTGCGGGAAAAGCTTGGAACTTTAACACCTGTGCTATAAAGCACTCTGGTACCACGGCTGGAGAGTGCGTCGTGGGTGATTCGCTGGTCGAGGTTTTGTCACAGATTTAATTGAGTTACTGTGTACTAGCACCCGCATATACAAAAACAGAACCGTGCAAAGCCGAGCAACCATTTGTCATGATTTGTGATAACGTCAACGTTGCATGTGCTACTGCTAGGCACCACGTAGTGTGGGTTGCAAACAAAAATAGGATTTTAACAGGATCTAAAAATAACACGATACAATGACCTACTTATTATCTCATGTGTCTGTAATAGGTCAAGGGTAGTCATGTTAACATTGGATATACAGTAAAACCTCACTAACCGACCACCTCCACAGATCGACCACTCCCTTATATCGATCGCTTTATTTGGGTACCAAACGATCACATATACAATACCATTGTAATAATTTTAAAAAAAAACCTAAACCGACCACCTACCTAAATGGACCATTTAAAGTCGGTCCCATGGTCGGTCGAATTAGAGAGGTTTTACTCTATATGTTGTCCGTGTACTGACAATGTATGGTTAACATACGTCTAACATACGTTTAGCATTTCTCCAGCATGTCTTGACGTATGTAACATATGAGGCGTAGTTCTGGCGATCGAATAATGTATATAACGTTCACCGGCATTCTGTGAACGTACCGACGCTTCTCAACGTAAAAAAGTGATTTTACACATTGGCCGCGCACTTGCGAGATGCATCGTAATGTGACAGCACCTTCACTTGGTGCTCGGCATTAATAGGATAGGGCAAGGACTGGTTAGCTAAGTGTGAGGATAATGTGACTGAGTTGAATATTGGGTCCTGGTCCTGGTGGCCTGATTTCCCAGTGGGGCAGCACTATAAAGTCGCCATGAGTGCGCATTGACATAAGTCGGTACCCGTCCTGATACGACCTTAGATATTGTCAGAACATAAAACTCCAACAATCAACAAACTATTAAAGTTCCATAGTCCGATGAAAACATCAAATTTTCAGAACCAATGTACTTATCTAGATTTGATCTATATATTCAACTTAGACACTGGTGCACTTTGTAAGCATTTCTTTCTGCATAGAAGGGCATAATAAATCAATTTAACAGAACCTGTTACCACTTAAGCCTATGGTGTCAGAATTTTGATGTGCTTGTCTAAAGTAGTTTGGCATGTTTTCACGTAATAATATCTCCAAAGTTAGAACTAAAAGTTACTTCAAACTGAAGTAAAGTAGATTATGGCAACCAATCTATTGTATTTATCTCAGAGAATGGCAACAATTACATGACATCGGCATATTCAACATTAAAAACAATTTCGGGCCATCTACCCATATAGCAGGGCCATCTACCCATATAGCAGGGCCATCTACCCATATAGCAGGGCCATCTACCCATATAGCAGGACCCACACACGCTCCATTATATAACTAGACCGGAAGCTGGACACACACACACACACACACACACGAAATCACTTCCGGGTATAAGGCGGCCATTAGAGTTGTCAGTGAGTAAATTAATTACATGGTTGGTTGTTGGAGTATTACACCCTGACAACATCTAAGGTCAGAACGGGTACTAACTTGTGACAGTGCCCACTCATGGCGATTTTATAGTGCTGACCCACTGGGAAATCAGGCCGCCAGCACCATGACCCGATATCCCACTCAGTCACATTATCCTGACACTAAGCCAGCCAGTCCCTGCCCTATCCTAATAATGCCGAATATCTGGCTAGGGAGTGACAAGTATCAATGTTTAAGTCATTGGTTTGACTCGACCAGGGTTCGAACCCATGCGGTTCGAATCCCACGATCTACCAAAACGGTAGATAACAGATTCACTCCGTACTTACAGTACAGGGGTGAACGACAACATAGTCTAAATATGGGTGAAAATAGCTTTAGTACCAGGAACAGGAAGTAGAATGCCTGGCACCAGTGTCAAATGGTTACTTATATCAACACAGAGTTGGGGAAATGGGAGAGAATGCAAAAAGACAAGATGGTGGCCAGAGAACGCCGTCAATTTCACTTTTAAATTGCATTAAAGGATATGTTTTATTATATTTTCCAACTCAAAAGTAGCGGGTAAATATGAAGACATACATAAAGAATATATTGTGCTTCTTAAATTAAGAATTTACCAGCTCAGTTAATTAACCCAGCATGTCAAAATTCTTCACCAGCTTTTCTAATGGGTTGGTTTTCACCCCTGTACTGGAAGTACGGGGTGAATCTTTTATCTACCAAATCGGGAGACAGACGCTCAACTTATTCGGCCATCCCGTCTGGTCTCTTAATTTCCAGTTTGACGATTTTGATTGGATAGCCAGCTGACTCTTACAGGTTTAATGCAAGCCGGACACAACATTCAACTTCCGGTTTGCTACCGCATTAGCGCAGCTGCTTCCGGTGAGCAGAATAATCAAACGGTGGTGGTCGGAGAGTATGTGTGTGTGTGTGTGTGGGGGGGGGGGGGGGTCGACGCCAATTTCCGGCGGGAAAAACAAACATGAAAATGTCCCTAATAATATTTCATCGAGCACACAGGAATTGTTATCCATAGAAGTTCATGTCATCTTTTTTTTTTCTTAAAGGAACAAAAAAGTTGACAATTTACTTATGTATCATAATTTGCCTGCCCCGTTGAACTAGTAGCAATACGCGCAGTTTTGGGATTGAGGCAGATGCGGTGGCGCCACCTGCTGGCAGGAATATAAAACTCAGCTCACACGAGATGGACACACAATACCAGGCAGTCGACCAGAAGAAATAGCCGCTTAAATCACAATGTCTTCCAGGCCAGTTCGCCCGGACAATTCACACGAAGGCCCCCCTTCTTCTTTTATTCCCTTTTTTATCTTTCTGTATCTTTTTCTTCTTTTTTTTTCTTAGCAATAATTCGCTGCTTATCAAAATTTACCGCAAAAGAAAACCCCAACCTTTTTCCTTTAGTAAAACGCCACGGATAAAAACTTGAGTTTATTCATCTCCAACTGGGAGAAAAGAAGCTTATTGTGGTGTTATCAACACACACATATATAAGGGTTACAAAATAGCATTTTACCATAAAATAAACCGGACGCGATAGCCGAGTCGGTAGAGCGTGGGGCTCTCGTGCGGACGGTCAAGAGTTCGGTTCCCGCTTTTGTCAAACTTATAAAATTGATACTTGTCACTTCCTAGTCTGGTGCTCGGCATTAATAGGATAGGGCAAGGACTGGTTAGCTCAGTGTCAGGATAATGTGACTGAGTGGGATAGCGGGTCATGATGCTGGTGGCCTGATTTCCCAGTGGGGCAGCACTATAAAGTCGCCATGAGTACGCATGTCACAAGTCAGTACCCGTCCCGATATGACCTTAGATGTTGATAGGACGTAAAACAACAAACAAACCAAGTCGGTCACACGATGAGAACCTTCCACTTCCAGTCGCAACGAGTCGGCGATCGGTGAAATAGCCGATTAGATTGTCGGTCCTCAATGTGGACTGTACTCAGGACGCCCTGAACAAAACCAGATAAAATCCCAGTTGGTATACCGGGAGGTATAGCCTATTCCTAAATATAACATGCAACTTTATGACCGACTGAGTCAGTGTATTTGGTTTTCCCTCGAAAACTATTTTTTTTTTACTAATTGCTCAGCGGAAATAGAAATCCGTATGTTAATTTTTGTTCTTTTGGATAGTTTCATTAAAGTTGCATAGTCCGATGGTTTTGCGTTTTGGTAATTTTTCTGAGATTAAATTGATCGTAATAATCTACCATATTTCAGGTTGAAGTAACTTTTATTTTAAATGGATAAGTTTTGAGATATTTGAAATTCAATCATGTAAACTTAGTTTTGTCAAGCATGCCAAAACTGACACCATAGGCTTAAACACTAACAGGTTCTATCAAATTGTCTCAGTGTTCCCTTCTATGTGGCAATACATGCTTAATATGTGCATCAATATCTAACTTAGATATGTAAAGTCAAATCTATATAATTATTTTGGTTTTGAAAAGTTAATGCTTCATCGGACTATCCAGGCTGTTATCAGGAATCTAATATTCAAATGTATTACTAGACTTGACAAGTCAGAAAATGTTATAATACAGGGACTTGTGAAAATAGAAGAGAGTGATCTCAGATTTACGTCTGCCATATGGTGGCATTGGTACTGTATCTAGACCAACATTTTGATATTGGTTAGTATGGTAGTATTCATACTATTACTTATCTCCTATTCACATTAATTTTTATATCTACCTACTATGGACAAAATTATGTAACTACCATAATCCTGAGTCTGAAATAAATAATTGAATTGAAAATAACATAAATGCAACGATTGCAGCATAATGTTAATAGTAGTTGCAGTACTACTACTAGCTCAAGGGTTGTTGTTGAATGCATACACCTCTCTCCACTCAACCTCCCCCCACCCCCACCCCCAAGTGATGAATCGCTCGCCACCTTGCTGTGTCTGTTTGTAAATTTAAAAAAACATCAAATTTGCTTCTTTCTCCATTTACCCCCACCTGCCCACCACCCCCTCTCCCCACCCCCGATGAAAAGCCCGGCCCCTGTAGCACTCCCACCCCTCACACACACTCACTCACACACACACACTCACACATACAGGCACTCACAGACACACGCGCACACACTCTCTATCTCTCACACACACACTGATACACTCACTCACACACAACTTGCCCACCTTCTCCAGGAATAAGCCCCACTCCCCTACACACACAACTTTCCCACCTTCCCCAGTAATAAACCCCACCCCCCCTACACACACACACAAACTTTGCCCACCTTCCCCAGTAATAAGCCCCACCCCCCTACACACACACAACTTGCCCACCTTCCCCAGTAATAAGCCCCACCCCCCTACACACACACACAACTTGCTCACCTTCCCCAGTAATAAGCCCCGCCCCCCCCCACACACACACCTCACCCCCAGTAGCCCCCACCTACACACACAACATTGCTCACCTTCTCCCAGTAATAAGCCCCGCCCCCCCACACACACACACAACTTGCCCACCTTCCCCAGTAATAAGCCCCACCCCCCTACACACACACACAACTTGCTCACCTTCCCCAGTAATAAGCCCCGCCCCCCTGCACACACACACACAACTTGCCCACCTTCCCCAGTAATAAGCCCCGCCCCCCTACACACACACACAACTTGCCACCTCCCCAGTAAAGCCCGCCCCCCTGCACACACACACACACCTTGCCCACCTTCCCCAGTAATAAGCCCCGCCCCCCCCCACACACACACAACTTGCTCACCTTCCCCAGTAATAAGCCCCGCCCCCCTGCACACACACACACACCTTGCCCACCTTCCCCAGTAATAAGCCCCGCCCCCCCTACACACACACAACTTGCTCACCTTCCCCAGTAATAAGCCCCGCCCCCCTGCACACACACACACACACCTTGCCCACCTTCCCCAGTAATAAGCCCCGCCCCCTACACACACACACACAACTTGCTCACCTTCCCCAGTAATAAGCCCCGCCCCCCTGCACACACACACACACAACTTGCCCACCTTCCCCAGTAATAAGCCCCGCCCCCCCCTACACACACAACTTGCTCACCTTCCCCAGTAATAAGCCCCGCCCCCCTGCACACACACACACACACCTTGCCCACCTTCCCCAGTAATAAGCCCCACCCCCCTACACACACACACAACTTGCTCACCTTCCCCAGTAATAAGCCCCGCCCCCCTACACACACACACAACTTGCCCACCTTCCCCAGTAATAAGCCCCGCCCCTACACACACACAACTTGCCCACCTTCCCCAGTAATAAGGCCCCGCCCCTACACACAGACACAACTTGCTCACCTTCCCCAGTAATAAGCCCCACCCCCCTGCACACACACACACACACAACTTGCTCACCTTCCCCAGTAATAAGCCCCGCCCCCCTGCACACACACACACACACAACTTGCCCACCTTCCCCAGTAATAAGCCCCGCCCCCCTGCCACACACACAACAACTTGCTCACCTTCCCCAGTAATAAGCCCCGCCCCCCCTGCACACACACACACACACAACTTGCCCACCTTCCCCAGTAATAAGCCCCGCCCCCCTACACACACAACTTGCCCACCTTCCCCAGTAATAAGCCCCACCCCCTGCACACACACACACAACTTGCCCACCTTCCCCAGTCATAAGCCCCACCCCCCATCACACACACACACAACTTGCCCACCTTCCCCAGTCATAAGCCCCGCCCCCCTACACACACACACACAACTTGCCCACCTTACCCAGTAATAAGCCCCGCGCCACACGGGGGCAGCAGCCTCTCTGTAAACACCCAGCGTGGCGTGAGGAGTGACTGAGGTGGACAGAATCCCTCCGCGCGCCCAACTGCCCGAATTAAGGAGGCCTAAATCCTGTTTTCCCGCCCACTAACCCCACCGCGTCATACTAACAATCCACCGCCTGATACTATGCAACATCAACAAATCGTCAAATGTAAATCCGCAATGGTTTCAAGCGAAAAGAAACTTTTCAGGTACTCCGCGCAAAAAGAAACGTTTTCTATATCTGTCTATTATTATTAACCGACTTTAAAACTTTACTTGGACAGTTTGAATCGCAAATATTGTAAGCAGTGGTTTCAGTAGAAAATAACTAAAATATGAATGCATACGGACAATAAACATATACAGTAAAACCTCTCTAAATCGACCGACCATGGGACCGACTTTAGTTTAAGTGGTCCATTTAGGGAGGTGGTCAGTTTAGAGAACTATAATATCCTTACAATGGTATTGTTGGGACCCAAATAAAGCGATCCATATAAGGGAGTGGTTGATCTGTGGAGGGGTCGGTATAGAGAGGTTTTACTGTATATATAAAGTTTTATTTATTTAACGACGCCTCTGGAGCACATTGATTTTTATCAGCATCTATTGGACGTAAAACATTTCGTCATTCTGACACATTTCTTTAGGGGAAACCTGCTGCTGCCACATAGGCTACTCTTTCCGATAAGCAACAAGTGGTCTTTTATATGCACTTTCCCACAAACAGAACAGCACATACCACAACCTTTTATGAAGCAGTTGTGGACTACTGGTTGGAACAGAAAATAGCCCAAACTGCAAATGTGTCCACTGAGCAAGATCGATCGGATGACCCATACCTACACCAGTGTACACAGCTAGACACACTACTGCTTGAGCTAGTCCCGCTCTCCATATATATATATATATATATATATATATATACACACACACATATATTTACATCTATATACATCTATGTACATCTACAAACCTATAGATATTTATATGGATATGTAGATATATACATTTAAATATATATATTTACACACATCTATTTACATCTATATACATCTATGTACATCTACACACCTATAGATATTTATATTAATATGTAGATATATACATATAGATTTATGTATATATAAGCGGGTATTTATATATATATTTGAACGAGCCATAGATAAATTGTTACCGCAGCGGCCCCAGTCGAGCAGAATAATGAACGACGCCGCCACAAGGGGGCGACACTGACCTGGCCCCGCGTCTCGTGAGAAGTCGTCACCTGCGTCCGAACTGGCCTCTAGGAGGCGTTGAGAATGAATGTCTTTGTGATGTGCCGCTTTTTCATGTCTGTCTTTCTTTTTCCCCCCCATGTAATAAAAATGACCACAACCAACAAAATAAAATCTGGTTTTCTTTATAATCTGGAGAGAAGTAGTGTTTTTTGTTTAAAAAAAAGAAAATAATTTTTGTTTTTAAAGATTTAAAAAAAAAGATTAAAAAAGAAAAAGAAAAAAAAAGATATTAAAAAAAAAAAAAAGCATGATATAACCGCAATGTATGCATGCGCTGTGAAATGGCAGGTTGGAATTAGCTGGCATGAGATGCCTTTCACGTCTACAATGTCATTCATCACACGCCGTCTAACCTCCGCCGTGGCGCATTTGAATATATGAATACTTGAATACAGTAAAACCTCTCTATACCGACCCCTCCACAGATCGACCACTCCCCTATATCGATCGCTTTATTTTGGTCCCAGCAATACCATTGTAAGGATATTATAGCTCTCTAAACCAACCACCTCCCTAAATGGACCACTTAAAGTCGGTCCCACGATCGGTCGATTTAGAGAGGTTTTACTGTATTTGAATACAGGTGCGAATTCAATTCAACGACTATAACGGACCAGACAGGGTGGCCGAATGAGTTGAGTATCCAAGTCTCCTATTTTGGGAGATCGGGGGATCCGAACACATGGGTTTGTTGGTTTGAACCATGGTCGAGTCAAACCAATGACTTAAAAATTGATATTTGTCGCCTCCTAGCCAGGAGCTCGGCATTATTACTATTAGGATAGGGCAAGGACTGGTTGGCTCAGTGTCAGGATAATCTGACTGAGTGGGATATCAGGTCATGGTGCTGGCATCCTGGTCTCCCAGTGGGGCAGCACTATAAAGTCGCCATGACTGCGCACTGTCACAAGTCGGTACCCGTCCTGATATGACCTTAGGTATTAAAAGGTGTTGTCTGTGGCGGAGTGTTTAGAGTGTCTGGACTTTTTTCTAGGTCAGACTCCCAATCTGAAGGTTGGTGGTTCGATTCCCCATGCCTCCACCTCTGCCAATTTGGATTTCCACTGCTGTGTATAATTTACAGTGTCATCAAAGGTGTGGGAGCTTAAAAATCCCTTGGGTTGGAAAAAGTGTAGGCTTAGGATTTCTATTGACAAACTGTCTAAAACTGTCTTGAAAACAAGTCTATTCAGAAATATCCACGATAGTCAGTATAAATCTTCAAGAATAAAGCCCGAAAAGGAGACTCTCACTTGAAATAAATGTCAATCTTGCATGCAGATATTTGTACCCTCCTATAAAATTCCATGGTGATTAAGCTGGTCTATAGACTAATATACAGTATATAATCTAATATATATTACATAGACTAATAATATACACTAAATACAGTAAAACCTCTCTAAGTCTAACTGACCACTTCCACAGATCAACCACTCCCCTATATCGATCGCTTTATTTGGGGCCCAAACGATCGCCCATACAATACCATTGTAACGATTTTTTAAATCCCGAAGCCGACCACCTCCCTAAATGGACCATTTAAAGTGGGTCAGTTGACTTAGAGAAGTTTTACTGTAGACTAATATAGAGTAAATGTCATAACTAAAGAGGCTGTCACACATCACCAGATTGGAGGAAACGGAAAGAAACCGAACAAAGTCCGTTGATAGTCCGGTTTGTGTCCGTACAAGTTTTGAATATGCACAAAACATGGAACGGATGTGCCGGATTGACATGTACGGTTCTTGTCCAATTTGAGTTTGTTTCGTCCGTTGGCTATCCGTTCATGTCCATTTTATGTCCGTTTCATGCCCGTTCATCCAGCGGCCTTTGACCCGATATCGCAACATTTTGACACATTTTAATGCATTTTGATACTTATTACACCCGAATACCACCGGACTACACAATTCTGTCCATTGCTCAATCCGGTGATGTGTGACAGCCGCTTTACTGATAGCTAATGTACTATACTTCTATATACACCAAGTAAATTAACGAAATGGCGTCTCTGGGACACAAATTGGTATTGGCCCACACTCCCCCCCCCCCCCCCCCACATATAATTTCACAGCACATAACAGGTCAAATTTAATTCTCAGCCATAGCTGAGACAATTGAAATATACAATTTGAAACACCCACCCAAAGATGATTTATTTATTGAAAAGGACACGCTATAACAAAAAAACATCTAAAACTTGCTAGATTATTTATTTGTGGGCAATGCTGTGTTTATCCTGGTCCCACTACCACCCTCGATTTGAGCTACGTTGCCTGGTCCCCTTTCCGTCTCTGTTTATGTGGCAGGATTAAATTGCCTCAATGCCAGGAGAGCGCCTATATCATGTTGCCCTCCTCATCTGTCAATAGACCATTTCCGAGATACCAATGTTGGTGCCCACCCAGCCATTAGTGAGGCCCCTGTGTGTTGGGGGTGGGGGAGGTGAAGGGGTTGAGCACACTGCAGCGCTACACATGGCTGCACATACACTGGAACTTGTGGAAGTAGTGTTTCATTTGATGTTGGATATTTGCTAGTGTCGTAGGGGTGAGGAAAATGGGAAATCTTGCGCCCAGAGCAGGATTCGAACCTACATCGCTTGCCATTTTGGGGTTTGTGTGCTAAGCATTTCACTACCTAAAGAAAGTTTGTTTTATTTAACGACGTCTCTAGAGCACATTGATTTTTATCATTGACTATTGGACATCATACATGTGGTCATTCTGACATATTTCTTTGGAGGAAACCCGCCGCCGCCACATAGGCTACTCTTTGCGATAAGCAGCAAGGGGTCTTTTGTATGCAATTTCCCACAGACATGACAGTAGATATTACAGCCTTTGATGAACCAGTTGTGGACCACTGGTTGGAACGGGAAATTGCCCAAACTGCAAATAGGTCCACTGACCAGGATCGATTGGATAACCCACACCTTCACAGGTGGACACTCTGCCGCCTGAGCTACGTCCCGCTCCTGCGCAAAGAGCAGGGCCCGGATTTCCATCGCTTACTATTCCGGGGTTAGTGTGCTAAACATTACACTACCTAGGCTCCCTGATGCAATCACCCTATCCACGCCTAGCTGTCGATGTGGCTCCTTGTCTGAGAGATCAATGCAGACTACTACAGTTGAAAATATATTAGATCGATCTTTATAACCTACCTTACTGGTAGAGCTTGAAGTAACTTCTATTTTAAATATACAACTTTTGAGATATTTTAAGTGCAAACATGTCAAATTAATTTCAGCATTAATCTTCAAGGAAAAAAAAAAGAGGCTTCAGCAGTAGCATATTCTATTAAATTGCCTCAGTATTCCATTGTATGTTGTGACAAATGTTTAATAAGTGCACCAGTATCTAAATTAGACATGCAGATTCAAATCTAGATAATTGTTTCGGATTTGAAAATTTGATGTTTTCATCGAACTCTACAGCTTTAACATTAATCGGTAAATATTAACAAAAAGGGCAAATCCTTGAAATGAGGGAGGTCTTTCATCTCTGAATGTACAGGACTCTGGGCACAGTGAGGGCAGCCATTTAGAGTCACGTGACGCACGGGTCTACTTCCGGTGAAGACGCGCGTCCGTCAGCCGTGACACACACATATCTGCATTCCAAAACGCTGAGCAGACCACAGTGCGCTGAAATCGGAGTAAATTCACAAATCAAGGCGCCCTTACCAAAACAAACGCAGCCGAGACAGACGCAGAGGGACCGTGTGTGTATGGGTGTGTGTGAGGGTGT
This sequence comes from Branchipolynoe longqiensis, assembly GCA_030323885.1. Lineage (NCBI taxonomy): Eukaryota > Metazoa > Annelida > Polychaeta > Phyllodocida > Polynoidae > Branchipolynoe > Branchipolynoe longqiensis. The sequence continues at coordinate 71,849,375 of CM059193.1, forward strand.
GTGTGAGGGTGTGTGTAAGTGTGTGTGTATGTGTGTGTGTAAGTGTGCATGAGTGTAAGTGGGCGTGAGTGTGTGTGTGAAGGCCCAGTCACACCTCACCGGATTGAGGAACCGGACAGAAACCGGTCACTGTCCAGTGAAATACGGCAATGTACGGTTTATATATGGTTGGCATCCGGCATGTCTGTTATGTGTCCGGTGGTGTCCGTTGTGTATGGTGGGAAGTTTTGAACATGCACAAAACTTGTACCGGACACTGCCAGACTGACGTGTTCAGTTGGTGTCCATTTTATATCCGCTTAGTCCGTTTTGTCTGGTTCATGTCCATTACCCATCCGTTATGACTCCAGTTTACTTCTTGTAGTGTCCATTGACGGTGTTGTGGGAATTCGGTCAGTATATGTTTTCGGTGTTCGGTCCGACCGTTTGACATTTGGTTCTCGTCCGGTGGCTATTTTTTAATGCAAACATGTCATTTACTGTCCGTTTACTGTCCGTTTCGTCCAGTGGCCGTTGCAACAGTTCGACACATTTCGGTCCATTTTGATACCGAACACCACTGGACTAGACAATTCTTTGTCAGGTTTATGTCCGTTGCTCAATCCGGTAAGGTGTGACGGGGACTTTAGTGTGTGTGTAAGTGTGTGTGTGTAAGTGTGTGTGAGTGCATGAGTGTGTGAATGTGTGGGTGAGTGTGTAAGTGTGTGTAAGTGTGTGTGAGCGTGTGAGTGTGCATCAGTGTGTGTGTACGTGTGTGTGAGTGTAAGTGTGCGTGAGTGTGTGTGTGGTGTGTGTGATGTGTGCGCGCGTGAAATTGTGAGTCTGTGTGAGTGGGTGTGTAAGTGTGAATAAGTGAGTGTGTGTTGGTTGTTGATAGTTGGTTGTTGGAACTTTTTGCACTGGCAACATCTAAGGTCATATCAGGATACGGACCGACTTGCGACAGCGTGCATTCATGGTGACTTTATACTTTATATTGCTGCTCCACTGGGAAACCAGATGCCACCACCATGACCTGATATCCCATGCAGTCATATTATCCTGACACTGAACCAACCAGTCCTTGCCCTATCCTAATGATGCCGAGCACCTGGCTAGGAAACGCAGCATCGTAGTTTTGTGCGGTATGCATTCAGTTGGACCAAAAACACGTGACATGTATTGTGTTAGTGTTATGCTAGGTAGACACCTACCGTTTACAACTCGCGCACTAAAACTCGCGACCCGACCCGCTTAAAACTGAAAACGGGCCGATTCATTTTTCGAATCGCGAATCGCAATCGTAAGGAAGCACTTTTAGCCCTAAAATTGAGTTTTAAGTCGTGAATCGCAATTGGTAGGTGTGCTAGGGGAGTGCACACCTCAAGACTTTTGGGCAATTTTAGATCGAATACGGTAGGTGGGTGCGGAAAAACGGTAGGTGTGTACCTAGCATTACATATGATAATGCCTCCCTCGCGTATAACTATAATAATGCCCAGTCCATTCAATGTGTGGTTATGTACTAACAATATAAAACCACATATCGAATTTCTCGTGAGTTACATTTCATTTCCCGTCACAGTAAACAGTAACACTATGCGGGGCAACAATATTTAAAGGCACACGACGGGCAGAGCGTAATATCGGATCGGTGAGGTTGGAACGTGTGTCGTAAGAACACGAGACAGTGAGCGAGAAGGAGCGGGTACTTCACCGGGAACAGCTAGCGGGAGGGGCCGGGAGCGAACGGGGGAGGGGGAGGGGGGAGGAGGGGGGAGGGGGGGGAAAGGAAAGTGGAGTGGAGAGGAAAGGATGGGAGAGGAGGTGAGGGGAGATGAGGGGAGGGGATGGGAGAGGATGGGAGAGGAGAAGAGCAGAAGGGAGAGAAGAGCGGAAGGGAGAGGAGAGGCGGGTATGGGAGGGGAGAGGAGGGGAGATGAGAGGAGAGGAGAGGAGGGGAAAGGAGAGGAGAGGAAAGGAGGGGAGAAGGGAGAGGAGAGGGGGGAGAGGAGAGAGGTGAGGTGAGGAGAGGAGAGGAGAGGAGAGGAGAGGAGAGGTGAGGAGGCTGGGGAGGGGAGAAGGGTGGGGAGGGAGAGCATGAGATGGGATGAGAGGAGATGAGAGGAGAGGGGAGGAGAGGAGAGAGGTGAGGAGAAGAGAAGAGAGGAGAAAAGAGGAGAAGAGAGGAGAGGTGAGGAGGCTGGGGGAGGGGAGTGGGGGGGGAGGGAGAGGAGAGGAGAGGGCAGAGGAGAAGAAACGAGAGGAGACAAGAGGAGAATAAAGTAGAGTAGAGGAAAGGAGGGCAGATGAGAGATAAGAGCAGGATGCAGGAAATGATAGATCTAAGAGTACAGGAAATGGATGGGAGAAGAGGGGAATGGTGTCGAATGGAGTGACCGATAGGAGAGGGTAGAGAAGAACGTAGAGAGAGACAGAGAGAGAGGGAGAAAGAGGGAGAGAGAAAGAGAGAGGAGAGATATAGGAGAGAGAACCCATCTGAATGTGACTGCCGAAATTGAGCCACTGCACCCGAACCCTTCATCCCATCACGATGGAGGGCGGGGTGAGGAGGAAGGTTCAAGTTGCCCGGATGTTAGATAGGGCTGGCGAGTTGTTGTTACTATCAACTGGGACCCTTAGACTTAGAGAAGAGGTGTATGTGTGTAAAGTGTGTGTGTTTAAAACATGTGTCTAAAAGGGTGTCTATATCTGTTTCTGCAGCCCCCACCCCGCCACCTCCATTCCCACAGAAACATATAGACAGACAGTAGAACCTCTCTAACCGACCACCTCCACAGACCGACCACTCCCCTATATCGATCACTTTATTTGGGTCCCAACAATACCATTGTAAGGATATTCTAACTCCCTAAACCGACCACTTCCCTAAATGGATCACTTCGTCCGTCTCCCGTGTTGGTAGATCGTGGGTTCGAATTCTGGTCGAGTCAAACCAATGACTTAAAAATTGATACTTGTTGCTTCCTAGCCAGGCACTCGGCATTATTAGGATAGGGCAAGGAGCAGTAGAATGAGGAAGACCAGTCGTCTGCGACTGAAATTTCCCCTGCTTAAACAACTAATGTACAACAACAACAAAAGAAGAAAAAAAGTTGGTCCCATGGTCGGGTGATTTAGAGAGGTTTTACTGTAATAGATAAAGCTCAAATGCAATCATGGGAGGGAAAACAAGCCAAGCACTGACGCTTCTAATAATAGTCGACTTCTATTCATTCTCCGCGGAACTGCATCGTTGTTAGACTGATTGCACAAAATCGGTGAATGTTGCTGTAGTTCGCCGAGGGAAAGGAAACCAAACGCAGGTTTCGTCAGCGTAATACTAATACTAGTAATAGCACGCACGCGCCCGGCCAGCGCGCCCTGGTGGTGATGGACCAGTCGCTGATGTAGGGGCGGGGGGGGGGGGGGGGGTTATCTGGGGATAGGGCGGGTTCTTTACGTCTTCATGAAGTGGTGCTGCCACAAGGGGGTGATTTACAAACAAATCAACACGCCAAACCACGCCTCGATTTACTAAAAAAAAACAAAAAACCACAAAATAAAACCACCAGAGAAGTCTGCTAAGAAATTACTGAAAATGTGTATGCATTCAGTCTAAAAGTTATGCGTGTGTGATGGGACAACGGTGTTGCTTGTTTGTGACTGCACTCATAAGAAACCATTCTCATAATCGATAATGATTCCGTTTAGTCCGAGTGGTAAATCGTTTGGAAAACAGCATTGGGTTTCGATGTAGCGTATACATATAGTATATAAAATATATATAGTAAATATAATATACAGTAAAACCTCCCTAACCGACCACCTACACAGATCGACCGCTCCCCTATATCAATCGCTTTATTTGATCCCAACAATACCATTGTAACCACATTCTAAGTCCCTAGACCGACCACCTCCCTAAATGGACCACTTAAAGTCGGTCAGTTTAGAGAGGTTTTACTATATATATATTTATGTATATACAGTAAAACCTGTTTAACCAACCACCTCCACAGATCGACCACTCCTCTATATTGATCGCTTTATTTGGGTCTTGAAGGATCGCCCATACAATACCATTGTAACGATTAAAAAATCCCCCTAAACCCACCACCTCCCTAAATGGATCATTTAAAGTCGATCCCATGGTCGGTCAGTTTATAGAGGTTTTACTGTAATATATATAGAATAGGGCCTATACATAACATAATATATATAATATATGTATTATATAAAATATTATACAACCCATATTTTACAAAAACAAAATATCAGAAGTAGAATAGACGGGATCACGGTTCCGACTGCGCATGCGCTGAAGACGGCATTGGCAGCAAAGCAAATGTGAATGGCCATTGAGTTTGTCGATATGCGGTGGGAAAAACTTCGATTTTATTCAAAATGAATAGAAATACATAACAATTTGGCATAAACATGTATGCACACATGCAATATAATGATCTGATGAACACAGCAAAGACAAAACTAGCCATAGTTAAACATTTTGAGCTAAGAAACATACTATTCCACACAAAACAATCAGTGATATCAACATCACCATTATTAATTCTTGTTCTAAATATTAAAATGCCAAATATGTCAACATACCCTTGTTTCAGAGAAATATATAACAATTATCTGATTAACCATACTAATTTTCTAGTTCTACATATGTCATTAACCATAGGATATAAATAAAAACATTAATAAAATAAGTAAAACTGACTCTGGCTATGGCTCTAACACTAGTCTGAGTGCCCATATTTGTCTAAATCCAAATGCACATGGCATAAGATGTGCATATATATTGATGTAAATGCAATGCTGGATAAAAGATTAATATCTTAATTGATTATATATATTTTTTAGTTGGTATTTTATGTTTCAAACAAGAGCTGAGACGAGCTGAAACTGGCACATTTCATAGCTGCACCCAGTGTATTATATTAGCATGTACCATGTGCTTCTCGCTGGTTTGTTTTGCTGTGACGCATCCCACAATGCACTGCGCCGCTGGAACAGTGATGTAGTCTATTGTGATCAAGCGGTTTTACTTGTAGTTGCGGACCAGACGGGATGGCCGAACGAGTCAGAGTGTCCGTCTCCCATGTTGGTAGATCGTGGGTTCGAACCATGGTCGAGTCAAACCAATGACTTAAAAATTAATACTTGTTGCTTCCGAGCCAGACACCCGGCATTATTAGGATAGGGCAAGGACTGGTTGTCTCAGTGTCAGGATAATGTGACTGAGTGGAATATCAGGTCATGGTGCTGGCAGCCGCATTAAAACCTATGTCTTCATGTGACCGACTGCATGTATACATATATGTATATATATATATATATTGATATATATCTAAAGCTGTATCTAAAGTATATCTAAAACTATACCGATATAGGAGGAAGGGATAATATTTATTTCCACACAAACATTTATATTTGTATAATACGTTATATATCACATCTATGACTATATTTAAACTATATCTATGAGTATATATACAACCATATTTACAACTACATTTACAAATATATCTACAATTATATCTACAACTACATCTACAAGTATATATGCAACTACATCTACAACTATATCCACAACTCTATCTACAACTATATCTATAACTATACCGACAACTACATCTACAACTATATCCACAACTATTTCCACAATTATATCTACAACGACATCTACAAGTATATATGCAACTACATCTACAACTATATCCATAACTTTATCTATATCTGTAACTATATCGACAACTACATCGACAACTACATGTATAACTATATCTACAACTATATCCACAACTATTTCCACAAGTATATCTACAACTACATCTACAACTATATCTACAACTATAATATACAACTACAGTAAAACCTCCTTAAATCGACCGACCATTGGACCGATTTTAAGTGGTCCATTTAGGGAGGTGGTCGGTTTAAAAAGTTAGAATATCCTTACAATGGTACTGTTGGGACCCAAATACTGCGATCGATAGAGGGGAGTGGTCGATCTGTGGAGGGGTCACTATAGAGAGGTTTTACTGTATATGTACAATTTACAAATACATCTACATCTAGAACTAGGTCTACAAGTACATTTATAACAATATCTATAACTATATCTACAACTATATACGAATACGTAGATAGTTGGTGTGTTGGTGCCGCAGACCCTTCCCGTGCTCGAGCTGTGTTTGGTTGGTAAATGGTTAGTGGCCCGCGCCCAGGACCACACAGCCTCCCGGTGATACACGCGAACACTCAACCCATTAAGACAGCGCTGGTTGTCAGCGTGAGGGCCTCTCACTGCAGATGCTATGTGCCTACAGGCAAACCACACTCGGGGAACAAGTTCCTTAAACACACACTTCTCATACTTAACCCACACTCAGGGAACAAGTTCCTTAAACACACACACACTTCTAGCACTCAAACCACACTTGGGGAACAAGTTCATTAAACACACACACACTTCTAACACTCAACCCACACTTGGGGAACAAGTTCCTTAAACACACACACTTCTAACACTCAAAGTCAAACCATACTTGGGGAACAAATTCATTAAACACACACACACTTCTAATACTCAAACCATACTTGGGGAACAAGTTCCTTAAACACACACACTCTTCTAATAGTAATACTTAGCCCACACTCGGGGAACAAGTTCCTTAAACACACACACACTTTTAACACTCACACCACACTTGGGGAACAAGTTCCTTAAGCACACACACTTCTAACACTCAAAGTCAAACCATACTTGGGGAACAAGTTCCTTAAACACACACACACTTCTAATACTCAAACCATACTTGGGGAACAAGTTCCTTAAACACACACACACACTTCTAATACTCAAACCACACTTGGGGAACAAGTTCCTTAAACACACACACTTCTAACACTCAAACCACACTTGGGGAACAAGTTCCTTAAACACACTCTTCTAACACAAACGACCAGACGGGATGGCCGATTGAGTTGAGCGTCCGTCTCCCGTTATAGTAGATCGTGGAATTCGAACCCACGGGTTCTAATCCTTGTCGAGTCAAACCAATGACTTAAAAATTGATACTTATCACTTCCTAGCCAGGCGCTCTGTATCATTAGGATAGGGCAAGCGCTGGTTCGCTCAGTGTCAGGATAATGTGCATGTGTGGGATATTAGGTCATGGTGTTGGCAGCCTGGTTTCCCAGTGGGACCGCACTATAAAGTTGCCATGAGTGGCACACTGTCACAAGCCGGTGTCCGTCCTGATATGACCTTAGATGTTGACAGAGCGTAAAACTCCAACAACCAACCAACGTAACAACTATTAGGAACTTGCGAGTGCTTTTAGATTCGATATCAGCCTTAGGAATGGGAGCGAGATAGACTTCTATTAAAGATTGTTTGTTTGTGTCTTTTACATTCTTCCTAGCAACATCTAAGGTCATATCAGGACGGGGACCGACTTGTGACAGTGCGCACTCATGGCGACTTTATAGTGCTGTCCCACTGGGATACCAGGCCGCCAGCACCATGACCTGATATCCCACTCAGTCACATATCAAAATACCAAAACAAACATGCTAAAACTGTGTAAGATCCCCCAAAAGCCAAGACCCCAAATAGACGAGGTCTATCGTGAGATGAGTAATGTGTCTCCCATGACCAAAAAAACTGCATAATCTGATGAAAGCATAAATTTCCAAAACTGAAATAGCTGCATAGATGTTCGTTTGTTGTTTTACGTCCTAGCAGCATCTGAGGTCATATCAGGACAGGTGCCGTCTTGTGACAGTGCGCACTCATGGCGACTTTATAGTGTTGCCCCACTGGGAGACCAGGCCCCCAGCACCATGACCTGATATCCCACTCAGTTACATTATCCTGACACTGAGGCAACCAGTCCTTGTCCTATTCTAATAATGCCGAGCGCCTGGCTGGGAAGCGACAAGTATCAATTTTAAAGTCATTGGTTTGACTCGACCAGGGTTCGAACCCATGATCCCATGGCCTACCAACACAGGAATTTGCATAGATTTACTCCTACATATCCAACTTATAGTTATAGCTAGCTATACACTGGTGCCCTTATTAAATATTTAGGGCAGTTTGGTACTCCTGTGCTATGCTGCTCCTCTTGAAAACGAGTAAACAGAGCCAAGGTCCAGCATTTCTGTGTTCACACCACAATTAAATTGACCACGTTTCCAAATTTTTAAACTTTAAATTTTTTTATATTTCAAATTAAAGTAAAGTAGGTTAGAAGAATAAAATTGGTATATTTATCCAAAACAATATATGTCCGCCCGTCCGGATATGACCTTAGATGTTGCTAGGACATTAAAGCTGCATAGTCCGATGAAGCATCAAATTTTCAAAATCAAAACAATAATCTAGATTTGATTCTACATATCTAACTTAGATACTGATACACTTATTAAGTATTTATTGCACATAGAAGGGAACGCTGAGTCGATTTAATATAACCGGTTACCGCAGAAGCCTATGGTATCAGAGTTTTGGCGTGCTTGCCAACATTATTTTCACATGTTTGAGTTTCAAATATCTCAAAAGGTAGCCAATTCAATTAAAAGTTACTTCAAACTAAAGTAAGGTAGATTATAATGATCCATTTAATATACTTATCTCAGAAAAATGTCAGAAACTCAAAACCATCGGACTATGCAACTTTAATCAACATCAACGAAACCAATATGGCCGAAACTCAAACACATTTTGGTTATGTAACTTTTAACTCTTTCGTCAGGTCTCCTAGGATGTAATGACCCCCCCCCCCCCCCACACACACACACCCTTTCAGCAGCCTTGGAGATAAGGTGTGGAATGTGGAACGGGATACTTACATAATGGAGGTTATATAACTTTACTTACTTAACCTGCAGCAGTACACTACACGGAAAGCGATAACAGAAACAAGGACCTCGCCAAGACCTCAGTCACAACAGGCTTGTGACCACCTGCCACGTGGCGTGGTGGCCTAATCGGCAGAGCGCGGGCCTCGCGTGCGGAAGGTCGGGAGTTCGGTTCCAGGTCGAGCCAAAACCAATGACTTTGAAATTGATTGTTGTCGCTTCCTAGCCTGGCGCTCGACATTAAAAGGATAGGGCAACGACTGGTTAGCTCAGTGTCAGGATAATGTGACTGAGTGGGATATCAGGTCATGGTGCTGGTGGCCTGATTTCCCAGTGGGGCAGCACTATAAAGTCATGATGAGTGTGCACTGTCACAAGTTAGTACCCATCCTGATAGGACCTTAGATGTTGCCAGGACGTAAATCTCCAATAACCGACCAACATAAAACAAAAAAGACCAACAGTCACCAACCTCCTTGCCACCAAAGCAAAGAAAATGCAGGTTGATGACTGGTTGGTTTGTTGTTGGAGTTTTACATCCTGGTAGCATCCAAGGTCATATCAAGACGGGTATCGACTTGCAACAGTGTGCACTGGTGGCGACTTTATAGTGATGCCCAACTGGGAGACCAGTCCACCAGCATCATGACTTGATATCCCACTCATTCACATTATCCTGACACCGAGCCAACCAGGGTAAATCTGACGTCCGGTTATATCCAGCGGTTAACAATTTCTTTTTCGTTGAAAGGAAAATCACAGAAATGACTAAAAACTTAAAAATTCCATCCCAGAATTATTATATTTTGCATGTAAGTAACATCGCAATTCAAAACTTGAATATTTCAATGTAAATACCTACATATATAATACAAGGAACTACACGGGAATCACACACCTTCAATAGTGCACGTCTTTAAAGTTGCATAGTCCGATGAAACATAAGATTTTCAAAACCAACCCAATGATCTAGATCTGATTCTACATACCTAACACAACCAGACAGGATGGCCGAATGAGTTAGAGCGTCGTCTCCCGGGTTGGTAGACCATGGGATCATGGGTTTGAACCCTGGTCAAGTCAAACCAATGACTTAAAAATTGATACTTGTTGATTCCTAGCCAGGTGCTCGGCATTTTTAGGATAGGGCAAGGACTGGTTGGTTCAGTGTCAGGATAATGTGACTGAGTGGGATATCAGGTCATGGTGCTGGTGGCCTGATTTCCCAGTGGGGCAGCACTATAAAGTCATGATGAGTGTGCACTGTCACAAGTTAGCACCAAATCCTGATATGACCTTAGATGTTGCCAGGACGTAAGTCTCCAATAACCGACCAACCTAAAACAAAAAAGACCCACATTCACCAACCTCCTTGCCACCAAAGCAAAGAAAATGCAGGTTGATGACTGGGTGGTTTGTTGTTGGAGTTTTACGTCCTGGTAGCATCCAAGGTCATATCAAGACGGGTATTGACTTGCAACAGTGTGCACTGGTGGCGACTTTATAGTGATGCCCGACTGGGAGACCAGTCCACCAGCATCATGACTTGATATCCCACTCATTCACATTATCCTGACACCGAGCCAACCAGGGTAAATCTGACGTCCGGTTATATCCAGCGGTTAACAATTTCTTTTTCGTTGAAAGGAAAATCACAGAAATGACTAAACTTGAAAATTACATGCCAGAATTATTATATTTTGCATGTAAGTAACATCGCAATTCAAAACTTGAATATTTCAATGTAAATACCTACATATATAATACAAGGAACTACACGGGAATCACAAACCTTCAATAGTGCACGTCTTTAAAGTTGCATAGTCCGATGAAACATAAGATTTTCAAAACCAACCCAATGATCTAGATCTGATTCTACATACCTAACACAACCAGACAGGATGGCCGAATGAGTTAGAGCGTCGTCTCCCGGGTTGGTAGACCATGGGATCGTGGGTTCGAACCCTGGTCAAGTCAAACCAATGACTTAAAAATTGATACTTGTTGATTCCTAGCCAGGCGCTCGGCATTTTTAGGATAGGGCAAGGACTGGTTGGCTCAGTGTCAGGATAATGTGACTGAGTGGGATATCAGGGTCATAGTGCTGGCAGCCTGGTCTCCCAGTGGGCAACACCATAAAGTCACCAGGAGTGCGCACTGTCACATGTTGGTACCCGTCCTGATATGATCTTAGATGTTGCTAGGACGTAAAACAACAAACAAACAAACATATCTAACTTAGAAAATGATGCACTTATTAAGCATTTGTTGCCACATAGAAGGTGATACTGATTCAATTTAATCGACCTGGTTACTGCTGAAGCCTATGGCATCAGAGTTTTGACGTGCTTGCCAACATTAATATGACATGTTTGCACTTCAAATATCTCAAAGGTTAGCCAGATTCAAAATAAAAGTTACTTCAAATTAAAGAAAGGTAGATTATGACAATCAAGTTAGTATATTTACCTCAGAAAAATGACAGAAACTCAAAACCATCGGACTATGCAACTTTACCTGTCCATCGAGATATTGAGTTTTCATTCCTTTTTTTGTGAGAGGGGGGGGGGCATTTTTTGTTCTTTTTCTTGTAAAGTGGCCTTTGTCCTTGGAAGGTCGACAAAACAACAATGCGATGCCTTGCTGGGGTTTGCGCGCTATTTGTCTGCGCCGAAGATAAAGGCAGATAAAAAGCAATCATGAGCCATGGATCCTATATCCATTACACGGGGTCCTATATCTATTACCGCATTGGGGGCGCTTCACAATTAAATTACGAGCCGCCTATGACAACCACCAATCAAACACTGCCCCGCCCGCCCGGATGTGGGCCGTGGCAGGCTACAACCTATTACTGTCGGAGATTTACTACAATAATAAAATCATCCCAATAGCTATTTGGGGAACCAAGAAGAACAACACAATAATCCCCTCCCCCCAACCCAACCCACCCCCATCGATCCCCTATAAGATGTAAGAACAAAAGTCATACATTAGTGCTATTTTCTTTTCTTTGTGTGTGTAAAAACTTGGATGTTTGCATTGGTTTCATAATGTCAATGTTTCTGTGAAGCACATAGTATTCCCGATACTGCAGTTCCGACGACTAACTATTAGGAGAACGGCGCCGTGGATCGACAGGTCCCGCTTCCCGTAGGACCAGTTGTATTAACATTTTGTTGACTATTTAATTGATTTGGCGCCACTCATATGAGCATGCGCATACACTGTACCAGTACCAGTACCAGTCCCAGTCTACATCCAGCATATAATGAATGACCTACGAGGTGAAACAACCATATCAAGGCATGTTAAATTGGGATAAAATGAATATAAACCAATTTAATGGACTGCGTTCCTTTGTTCATTTTGAAAAAATAAATTTGGGGCGGTTCTGCTGGGTTTAAGAAAAGGTATGATACCCGACTAAGCCTATGTATCAGATATCACCCCCCATAACGAGTAGAAAATCAAAACCACAGGCATATTATAATTTATATACACCTGGGAAGCAATGCAAATGCTAATAAAAAAAGTAATATTCATATATTCATTTTATTTTTTTTTATTAAAAAAGGAATACATCATTTGACCGGACTAGATGGGGTGGCCGAATGAGTAGAGCGTCCGTCTCCTGTTTTGGGAGATCGGGATATCCGAACCCATGAGTTTGTGGGTTCGAATCCTAATCGAGTCAAACCAACGACTTAAAAATTGATATTTGTCGCTTCCTAGCCTGGCGCTTGGCATTATTAGGAGAGGGCAAGGACTGGTTGGCTCAGTGTCAGGATAATGTGACTGAGTGGGATATCAGGTCATGGTGCTGGTGGCCTGGTCTCCCAGTCGGGCAGCACTATAAAGTCTCCACTGTCACAAGTCGGTACCCGTCCTGATATGACCTTAGATGTTGCCAGGATGTAAAACAACAACTAAAATCATTTGACCGGATGCAGTAGCCGAATTGGTAAGGGCGTTGGCTGGTCGGCTTCCCATGTGGGAGGCTATAGGTTCGAACCCCAACTGAGCCAAACTAACGCCTTACAAAATAGACACGTGCCACTGAGCTATCATGGTGCTATGCATGAATAGAACATATGCAGGACTGGCATCAGGATACTACGACTGAGTGGGCTATCGGGTCATGGTACAAGAAGCTCCCAATAGACCAGCGCTATGAAGTCATCACGAGTATACACTGTCAGAAGTTGGTACCCATCCTGATCAAACCTGAGGTTTTCTAGAAATGTGTAAAAAAAAAAAAAAAAAAATTTAAAAGAAGTTTTTAAAAGGGAAAGGAAATGTGGCTGTTTTTGTCACTTTCTTTGAAATGTGACTGTTTTTGTAAGGTTTTCTTTGAAATGTGACTGCTTTTGTCGGGTTTGCTTTGAAATGTGGCAGTTTTTGTAGGGTTTTCTTTGAAATGTGGCAGTTTTTGTTGGGTTTTCTTTGAAATGTGGCAGTTTTTGTTGGGTTTTCTTTGAAATGTGGCTGTTTTTGTGATTTTTCTTTGAAATGTGGCATTTTTTGTTGGGTTTTCTTTGAAATGTGGCAGTTTTCGTTGGGTTTTCTTTGAAATGTGACTGTTTTTGTCCGGTTTTCTTTTAAATGTGGCTGCTTTTGTCGGATTTTATTTTAAATGTAGCGGTTTTTGTTGGGTTTTCTTTGAAATGTGGCAGTTTTTGTTGGATTTTCTTTGAAATGTGGCAGTTTTTGTCCGGTTTTCTTTGAAATCGGGCTGTTTTTGTCAGGCTTTCTTTGAATTGTGGCAGTTTTTGTGGTTTTTCTTTTAGTCGACCAGGGCCCATGCATGCATGCCTTCCTTGCCGAATCGACGCCATCTGACAATGGAGTCGTGATAAACTCCACTGATCCAAGTAGGATCGATCCGCCATCGATCCCACAGTCGCGAAGAGGAGGAGGGGCTTTAGCGAATGGACACCAGCCGGAGAAGGATGAGCACATGGGTAGGGCGCCCGGACCGCTGTCTGGAACCGTGGGAGGTCATGGGTTCGACCTCAGGCCGAGTCAGACTCAAAACTAAAAACATGCAACATTTATACTTATTCGCTGAATTGTTTGGTGATGGGCATCACTTGTTTGTTGGGGTATTTCATACTAGCAACATCAGTGGTCATATGGGGATTTGATACCGACTTGTGACACTGACAGTGTGTACTCATCATGACTTTATAGTGCTGTGCCAATGGGAGATTAGGCCACCATGACCCAACATCCCACTCAAGTCACATTTGACTGATACTGAGCTAACCAGTCCTCGTCCTATCCTAGAAATGCTGTGCGTCAGACTAGGTAGCGACAAGTATAAAATATATAAGTCATTAGTTTGACTCGGCCGGGTTTCAAACCTCTATGGCAGGAAGCCTGGGCTCTACCGATTCGGCCACTGTGTCCGGTCGATGAGCATCACTGCTAGGAACTGCTTTGCAAAGTTTCAGGATAATATGACTGAGTGAAATATTGGGTCATGGTGTCAGCAGCGTGGTATCCCTGTAGGGCAGCATCATAAAGTCACCATGAGTGCGCATTGTCACAAATCAGTACCGCCCCAGATGATTGTTTTTTTTAAAATTTTACGTCCTGGCAACATCTAAGGTTATATCAGGATAGGTACCAAATTGTGAGAGTGAACACTCATGGAGGCGTTATAGTGCTGCCCAACTGGGAGACCAGTCCGCCATCACCATAACATGATATCCCACTCAGCCATATTATCCTGACACTGAGCCAACCAGTCCTTGCCTTATCCTAATAATGCCGAGCACCTGGCTCGGAAGCGACATGCATCAAGTTTTAAGTCATTGGTTTGACTCAACCAGTCTACAAACCTGCAGGTTCGAATCCCACGATCTACCAGAAATGGGAGGCGGACAATCAACTCATTTGGCCAATCCGTCTGGTCGGTGCAGCTTTAGATGTTGCTGGAACCTAAAACTCCTGATAAAGAAGCAAACTTCACAGAACGACCGACAGTCCTTCTAGATGTTTACGCTGCTGCTGACGGTCTGCTCTGTTTCAGGATAATATGACTGAATGGGATATTAGATCAGGTGCTGTCGGCCTGGTCTACCACTGAGGCAGCACTATAAAGTCGTCATGAATGTGTGCACTGTCAAAGGTCTGATATAACCCTTATATGTCACTAAGATGCAAAACCCCAACAGACAACCGCATCTAACGGTGGTCAGCACTATATACTGAAATGTGAAAACCAGGAATTTGTATTCAATCATCAATCAATTATTTGGCCGAATGAGTTGAGCATCCGTCTCCCATTTTGGTAGATCGTAAGATTCGAAGACTGGAGCAGCAGATGAGTTAGAAGATCAATAGCTTTGAAGGTGTAACAGCAAGATGATGTGGCTCATCAGGGCACACTCTGACAAAGATGAGTAAGTGACCAGTCACCTTGGAAAGGAAGGGGAACCTACCAAGTATTTACCCATAGTAAGCAATGGTAATTAATGGAAACAAATTTAGAGATGGAGACAACTCTGGTCCCTCTGCGGGGAAGCCTTCTAATAGCTACAGTGGAGGCACCTTTCCTTCAACTATTAAGAAACCTAGTAATGACAATGTAAACCCAAAGCCTAAAATAGGAAGGTATGCATCTGATGTCAGGCAACTGAAAACTGGAGGAAAGGTGCTAAAGATTGGTACATGGAATGTACGAACATTGTACAAACCAGGCCGATATGACAACCTGAAAGTGGAAATGACAGCGCTAAACCTTGACATCCTAGGTATAGCTGAGACGAGATGGACGGGTGACGGAAGGATAGGTGATAGTGAGGTAGATATGATATATTCTGGAGATGAAAAACATCAGTATGGCGTTGGAATTATGATGAAGAAGTCCATTGCCGCCACAATGATTGGATTCTGACCAGTATCTGACAGAATTATTATGATGAAGCTGAGGGGAAAACCGTTCAATATAAACATTCTGCAAGTTTATGCACCAACCTCAGATCACGATGATGAAGAAGTCAACGAGTTCTATGACAGCATCAAAAAGGTAATGGAATACACCAAGTCTGGAGAAATAACAATTGTTATGGGCGATTGGAATGCGAAAGTTGGAGAACAACATGAATATCCAGTAACAGGAAGATTTGGCTTAGGTGAGAGAAATGATCGTGGTGAATACTTGATAAATTTCTGTTTGACATCAAAACTAGTAATTGCTAACACCTTATTTGAACATCCAAAGAGAAGACTATATACATGGAAGAGCCCTGGTGATGTATGTCGGAACCAGATCGATTACATTCTTGTCAACCAACGATATCGAAATTGTATCAAACAGGCAAGGACATATCCAGGTGCTGACATATGTTCGGATCATAATCCAGTAGTAATCAGTATGGTAGTGAAATTGAAACAGCAGAACAAAATGTTAAAAGATGCAAAATACAGAACTAAGTATAATGTCTCTGTTCATAACAAATTCAGTGTACTGATGAATGAAGAAACTCCTCAGAGAGAGTATAACAACATTGAAATGGAATGGGAAGCTCTCAGAGAAAGCATGGTCAAGTCAGCAGAGGAGGTGTTACCAAATAAAAAACGAGAGACAAAGCAATCATGGATGACGCAAACCATACTAGAAAAGATGGCAGAAAGGAAGAAAGTGAAAACCACTGATCCACCTAAATACAAACACCTGAAGAATGAAATAGAAGAGGAATGCAAAAA
The DNA here is from genome assembly GCA_030323885.1 of Branchipolynoe longqiensis. Taxonomy (NCBI): domain Eukaryota; kingdom Metazoa; phylum Annelida; class Polychaeta; order Phyllodocida; family Polynoidae; genus Branchipolynoe; species Branchipolynoe longqiensis. Next base: position 71,865,953 of record CM059193.1, read on the forward strand.
AGCTAAAGATGAATAGTGGAATAAGAAGTGTGAAGTAGTGGAACAACTTGAGTCTCAACATCGTTCAAGAGAGATGCACAAGAAAGTGAAAGAGATAACAGGTCAAGGATACAGACAGAGAAGCAGTAAATGTATCAAGAACAAAGATGGCAAAATGCTCTTTGAAGAAGATGAAATAAAGTCCAGATGGGAAGAATATGTAAACGAACTATACAATGATGACAGAGGGAACCCACCCACAATTGAGAAAGAAGATGGGAATATTATATTAGTATCAGAGGTTGAGAAGGCTATCAATGATCTAAAGGCAGGTAAGGCTCCTGGAAGTGACCAGATAACATCAGAAATGATAAAAGGACTAGATGAAGTGGGGATTCAAATCATTCATAAGCTAGTAACTGACATCTATGAGACTGGATTTATACCATTGAATATGAATGAATCCATATTTGTACGACTCCCAAAGAAGCTAAAACCAACATTGTGTACTGAGTACAGAACACTAAGCCTGATGAGTCATATGTTGAAGATGATCCTGAAAATAATTTTACTGAGATACAGACAGAAAATTGAAGAACAAATCAGTAACGTACAAAGTGGGTTTATATCTGGAAGAGGTACACGTGAAGGCATTTTCAATATGAGAATGATTTGTGAACGTTATTGTGAAGTGAACCAGGATGTTTATGCCTGCTTTATTGACTATGAGAAGGCCTTCGACCGAGTCAATCATGAACTGTTAATCAAATGTTTACAAGAGATTGGTGTCAATGGCAAAGACATTAAACTAATTGTGAACTTATACTGGACACAACGTGCATTTATAAAAATGGAGCAGGGCCTATCGGATGAAGTTATGATTAAACGAGGAGTTCGACAGGGGTGTGTATTGTCACCATGTCTATTTAACCTGTACACAGAGATGATTTTCAGACACATTGAAGATTGCAAGGGAGTGACAATAGGTGGCATGAACATCAACAATCTTAGATATGCCGATGACAGTGTAATACTAGCAGACAGTGAGAAAAACCTACAAGATATAGTGAATAGAATCAATAAAGCTGGAATACTATTCAACATGAAGATGACTGCCAGGAAGACCAAAACAATGGTTATAAGTAAAAAGACAGATAAACCAAATGTCAATATAACCATAGATGGCACAAACATAGAACAAGTATCCGAATTCATATATCTCAGACAAAAGATTACAAATGATGGGAGATGTGAGGAAGAAATTAAAAGAAGGATAACAATAGCCCGAACAACATTCTCCAAAATGTATAGAGTGTTAACATCAAGTAAGATATTAATACAAACAAGGAAGCGTATTCTTCAGTGTTATGTGTGGTCTACTCTAATGTATGGGGCAGAGACATGGACAATCTCTAAGAAAATGTACAAACGTTTAGCAGCATTTGAGATGTGGACTTATCGAAGGATGATGAAAATATCATGGACAAAGAAGATCACCAACAAAGAAGTTCTCAGAAAAATTAAAAATAAGAAAAGCTTGTTTGCCACTATACAGACAAAGAAACTTATTTATTTTGGCCACATCATTCGTCAGAGTTCAATTTACCGTACATTGTTGGAAGGGAAGGTGAATGGCAGCAGAGTGAGAGGGAGACCAAGAACATCATGGTTTACAAATATTTCACAGTGGGCAGGCTTGAATTATTCACAGTCTATCAGAACAGCACAACATCGGGACAAGTGGAGAACCATTGCATTCAACCCTCGACTAGAGGATGGAACTATTGATTGATTGAGGATTCGAACCCACAGGTTCGAATCCTGGTCGAGTCAAACCAATGACTTACAAATTGATATTTGTCGCTTCCTAGCCAGGTGCATGGCATTATTAGGATAGGGCAGGGACTGGTTGTCTCACTGTCAGAATAAGGTGACTGAGTGGGATATCAGGTCATGATGATGGTGGCCTGCCTCTCCCAGAGGGGAAGCACTATAAAGTCACCATGAGTGTGCACTGTCATAAGTCGGTACCTGTCCTGATATGACCGTAGATGTTGCCAGGACTTAAAACTCCAACAAACCAACCAACTATTCACTGAAGGGCCGAACAATCCAGACGCAGCTATAATTAAAGTATGGATTTTTCTTTCCTGTGTTTATTTTTGTTTGGTCGCTGAATCTTTCAATGACTCACACTACTGATACCCGTGGTGGATCCGGACGTGGTATGGGTGGGGTGGGGTGGGAGTGGGAAGTGGGGCGCCGCCGGAGCCCGGAGGATGTAGGCAAGATAGGGTGATGTACGCTGTTGTCATGGTTACCCGAAGGAAGATATCGGGGATTAACGGGGATTTCCACAGGCCCGGAGATTAAGGGGTGTGAGGTGTGGCGCCTGGAGTGTGGCGGGTAACAGATTGGAACAGGAGGGAGAGGTGTGGAGGCCTAGTAGCAGCTGTAAAGGCGCGCCATTTCCAATCCATATATATATATATATATATATATATATATATATATATAAATACACTAAATACTATATAGAGAGTATATAATTTCATTTATATAGATTATCTATAATATATAATATCTATATAAAATATCTACTATATATAAACTATAACATATATATAATATATATAATATATATGAGTCAGCCTCACGAAAACGGGCCAATCGGTGGTCAAGTGAAGATGTTGGCATTGCAATTCTTAAAAGTGTAGTGCATTTCTTTGTTTCATATTAAATTATCCTAGAAACAAATAAGGTTGTTGTATTTTCTCGACCTATACATTCAGTATAAACTTAAGGACTTTCCAACATCTCTGTCAATGCTAAACTATAATTATACCGATTGACGGCGACATCCAATGATCGACACCGACAACTTTAACAAATGTCGGCATCGCAATTCTTAAAGTCTCGTGCATTTCTTTGTTTTATATTAAATTATCCTAGAAACAAATAAGCTTGTTGTATTTTCTCGACCTATACATTCAGTATAAATTTAAGGACTTTCCAACATCTCTGTCAATGCTAAACTATAATTATACCGATCGACGCCGATATCCATGCTCGACGCCGACAACCTCCACCAATTGGCCTGTCTTCGTGATCCTGACCCATATATATAAATACATAAATATATAATATATATAATACAATATATATACATAAATATATATAATTATAATATATAATATAAATAACATTTAAAAAAGATATATATATATATAATCAAATATATATAATATATATATATATAATTTTAATTAAAAGAAGCGCAGATAGATTGAGGGTGCATGGCCTTACATGTTACCGCGTATACAGACAGGTAGCGCTACAATTGTCCTGAGCTTGCATAGTCGATGACAATAATAATATGAACACTACAGTATCTACCAGAGGCTGGAGAATCCAATAACTGGAGTGGAAAGCTTCCGATTAATTATACTTGTATAAAGCTTATGCATCATATATAATACATATATAATTTATAATGGGCAGAGTGACGGCATGTGGCCAGACAAGTTAAGGCGTGTACAGAGAGGTGGCGCCACAATCAGTGTGAGGTTGTCAGAGGATGGCAGTCGATGACCAATAATATGAAGGGATGCAGTAGATGACTGAAGATGGAGAATAGTATAAGCTGAGGTGGAAAGCTTCTGATTAATGTTATTTGTATAATGCTTATACATCACATATATGTGTACGTAGTGACAATAGGTGGCATGAATGTCAACAATCTTAGATATGCCGATGACAGTGTGATACTAGCAGACAGTGAGAAAAACCTACAAGATATAGTGAATAGAATCAATAAAGCTGGAATACTATTCAACATGAAGATGAATGCTAGGAAGACCAAAACAATGGTTATAAGTAAAAAGACAGATAAACCAAATGTCAATATAACCATAGATGGCACAAACATAGAACAAGTATCCGAATTCATATATCTCGGACAAAAGATTACAAATGATGGGAGATGTGAGGAAGAAATTAAAAGAAGGATAACAATAGCCCGAACAACATTCTCCAAAATGTATAGAGTGTTAACATCAAGTAAGATATTAATACAAACAAGGAAGCGTATTCTTCAGTGTTATGTGTGGTCTACTCTAATGTATGGGGCAGAGACATGGACAATCTCTAAGAAAATGTACAAACGTTTAGCAGCATTTGAGATGTGGACTTATCGAAGGATGATGAAAATATCATGGACAAAGAAGATCACCAACAAAGAAGTTCTCAGAAAAATTAAAAATAAGAAAAGCTTGTTTGCCACTATACAGACAAAGAAACTTATTTATTTTGGCCACATCATTCGTCAGAGTTCAATATACCGTACATTGCTGGAAGGGAAGGTAAATGGCAGCAGAGGGACAGGGAGACCAAGAACATCATGGTTTATAAATATTTCACAGTGGACAGGCTTGAATTATTCACAGTCTATCAGAACAGCACAACATCGGGACAAGTGGAGAACCATTGCATCCAACCCTCGACTAGAGGACTGAACTATTGATTGATTGATGTATATGTGTCGATATGTCATGCACATTTTATCTATATATAAATAAATGTGTATACATGTACACATGATATAAACATGTGATATGTATATGTTCGCATAGGTATATATATGCATACATGCTATATATATATAGGTATATACACATTATATATTTGTATATATATAACAATAAATGTATAAATAGTTGTTATCCTACATACATATATAACTCAGCTACAACGTACAACTTCAAGTGTACACGTTCATTTCTTTTGGGGTTTGACCCTTAAGAACATTAAAACTCACTTGTTTTCAACTGGGTTGCACATATGAATTATTATACAGCCTAAATTTAGTATCTCTAAATTTTGTGAATTTTATTCAAAGTTACTCCTAAGCAAGAGTAGTGCTCGCTATAATAGTATCATATAATTTAATTTTAAAATTGACAAAATGAATTAAACAACTAGCGGATTATGCAACTTCAACCCATGCACGGTGTATGTATAGTTTGGCAAGGCTCTGCCTGTAAATATCCAATGGAACATTATGTCTAATTGAACAGCCAGTCTGTCCGCACTTTCCAGGCATGAATTCTTTACAGGATGTGCATATATATACGCAAACAATGAATGGTCAATATCATGTTGGAGATACCAGTTCAGCGATTGTTTTTGTTTTTTTATGTCATGGCAACAACTAAGGTCATATCAGGACGGGTACCAACTTGTGACAGTGCACACTCATGGCAACTTTATAGTGCTGTCTCACTGGAAGACCAGGCTGCCAGCACCATGGCCTGATATCCTACTCAGTCACATTATCCTGACACTGAGCCAGCCAGTCCTTGTCCTATCCTAATAATGCAGATCGCCAGGCTAGGCAGTGACAAGTATCAATTTTTAAGTCATTGGTTTGACTCAACTAGGGTTCGAACCCACGACCACACAATCTATCAACATGGGAGACGGACGCTCTCGCTCTTTCGGCCATCCCGTCTGGTCTAATTATCAGTTCAGCGAATTGAAGCAATGCGACCAGACTGGATGGCCAAATGCGTTGAGTGAGCATCAGATGGCGCCCCTCCTGGCAGAAAATGGAACTATCACCGTATATATAGAGACCAGACGAGATGGCCAAATGAGTTGAGCGTCCATTTTGGTAGATTGTGGGATTCAAACACTGGTCGAGTCAAACCGATGACTTAAAAAAATTGATGCTTGTCGCTTCCTAGACAGGCGGGCAGAATGATTAGGATAGGGCAAGGATTGGTTGGCTCAGTGTCAGGATAATGTGACTGAGTGGGATATGAGGTCATGATGCTGATGGCATGATCTCCCAGTCGGGCAGCACTACAAAGTCACCATGAGTGTGCAGTCACAAGTCGGTACCCGTCCTGATATGACCTTAGATGTTGCCAGGACGTAAAACTCCAACAACCAGCCAAGTTAAGCAACGTTGAGCCTCATGAGTAGTTGGAAGACGGGGTGCCATAAACATCCTGGTACAGGCGTCTAGCCTACCAAGTAATGCATGAGTCGTCAGTCAAAAAGGAACGTGTTTGTTTGTCGGCGGTCCTAGCAACAAACAAGGTCATATCAGGATGAGCACTGACTTGTAACAATGCGCACTCATAACGACTTCATAGTGCTGCCCGACTGGGCTATCAGGCGGTCAACATCATGACCCAATATCTAACCCAGTCACACTATCCTGATTCTGAACAAACTACTCCTTGCCCTATCCTAGTAATGCACCAATGTGAAGTGATACGGACAATGTTGTGCATTGCAAAATAACCCCAGTATGATTTTGTTTGTTGTTGTTTTACGTCCTAGCATCATCTAAGGTCATATCAGGATGGATACCGACTTGTGACAGTGCGCACTGATGGCGACTTTATAGTGCTGCCCAACTGGGAGACCAGGCCACCAGCACCATGACCTAGTATCCCACCCATTATCCTGACACTGAGCCAACCACTCCTTGCCCTAATAATGCCGAGCGCCTGGCTAGGAAGTGACAAGTATCAATTTTTAAGTCATTGGTTTGACTCGACCAGGGTTCGAACCCACAAACTCATGGTTAATCCCAGTATGAACGTCTATAAAACATATCTCTTACACTTATAACTGCAAGACAACGCGGGTGAGTATTTCGGACTTGAAATGTATCGATTATGTAACAGACGGTAACAGATGGGTAACAGACAGTAACGGATGGGTAACAGACGGTTACAGACGGTAACGGTTGATAATGTATCTAACGATCAACGGACAATTCAGTATACAAATAGAACAATAACAAACGGCAACGGATGTCTAATTGATATGTAACATACGGGGAACGGATGGGGAATGGATGGGGAATGGATAATAACCGCATGCTTAAAACTTGTAACGGATCAGGCCGGATATCAAAGGATCTGCAACGGACACATACCGGACTTTGTTCCGTTTCAATCCGTTTCCTCGATCCCGTGAAGTGTGACAGGGGCTTTAGTGCACTTTCGCATTAGCCTTTACTTGACTTGGATCGGGAATCAATAGACTACATCACCGTTCCAGTGGTGCGGTGCATTGTGGGATGCATCAGAGCAAAACAAACCCACGAGAAGCACATGCCACATGCTAATACACTGGATGGAGCTATGAAATATGATAGCTTCAGCTCATCTCAGCTCTTGTTTGAAACATAGAACACTAACTAAAAAATATATATATAATAAATTAAGATATTAATATTTTATTCAGCATTGCATTTACATCAATATAATCAGCACATCTTATGCCATGTGCATTTAGATTTAGACAGATCTGGGCACTCAGGCTAGTGTTAGAGCCATAGCCAGAGTCAGTTTTACTTATTTTATTCATGTTTTTATTTATATCCTATGGTTAATGACATAAGTAGAAATAGAAAATGAGTAGGGTTAATCAGATATTGGTTATATATTTCTTTGAAACAAGTTTTTGTTGACACATTTGACATTTTAATATTTAGAACAAGAATAGCCTGTAAAGTGACTGAAATTGTATGTTTCTTAGCTCAAAATGCTTAATTATGGAGAGTTGTGTCTTAAACATATTCATTATATTATTTATTATACTGCATCCTTCCATCCATGTTTGTGATAGTAAAATGACAGTTTTGCCCTATGCGTATCGGCAAACTCAATGGCTGTACGCCTTTGCTTTGCACCGTTTTCAGCGCATGCGCACTCGGAACCATGATGTAGTCTATTTCCACCAGACACAGTGGCCGAATCAGTCAGTAGAGCACATGCTTCCCATGCGGAGTGTCGGGAGTTTGAATCCCAGCCGAGTCAAACCAATGATGTACAAAATTGATACTTACCAATACCTAGCCTGGTGCTCGGCATTACTCGGATAGGACAAGGACTGGTTAGCACAGTATTAAGACAATGTCACTGTGGGATATCGGTTCATGGTGCTGGCGGCCTGATCTCCCAGTGGGGCAGCACTGTAAAGTCACCATGAGTACGCACACATTGGTTCCCATCCTGATATGAGTGTATATGTTGCTAGGACGTGAAACAACAACAAACCAACCAAAGCAAACTGGTTCCGTTTGTAGGCTCTATTCAAATAGTGCGTATCGACTGAGTTTCTGCCTTCTGGTCCCATTGGGGGTGGGGGCTGGGGGGGCGGGGAGTAGACTGGAGCTGGGACCTGGTTTGTTTACACAACCGGAAGTAGGATGATATTTACACGACAGGAAGTAGGTTGATTAATGTCCCTCTCAATGCTATCCTTCGGTATAGGTCATATTCTTTCAACCATGTGGTTCTTGCTTTGCATTTGTTTCCAGTGTGGATTGCAATGAAACTGTGTCAGGAAATATTCTACATTATATTAAATGCCACTTCCGGCGCGCATGCGCAGTGTTGCAGCGTTTCAACACCTGTTAAACGTAGTGCTACACTTTACTGGGAGCTGGGAGTGGTATATTAGGAATAATGTAAATGTATGTGAGTCAGCCTCACGAAAACGGGCCAATCGGTGGTAAAGTGAAGATGTTGGCGTCGCAATTCTTAAAAGTGTAGTGCATTTCTTTGTTTCATATTAAATTATCCTAGAAACAAATAAGGTTGTTGTATTTTCTCGACCTATACATTCAGTATAAATTTAAGGACTTTCCAACATCTGTCAATGCTAAACTATAATTATACCGATCGACGCCGACATCCAATGATCGACGCCGACAACTTTAACAGATGTCGGCGTCGCAATTCTTAAAGTCTTGTGCATTTCTTTGTTTTATATTAAATTATCCTAGAAACAAATAAGGTTGTTGTATTTTCTCGACCTATACATTCAGTATAAATTTAAGGACTTTCCAACATCTCTGTCAATGCTAAACTATAATTATACCGATCGACGCCGACATCCATGCTCGACGCCGACAACTTCCACCAATTGGCCTCTTTTCGTGATCCTGACCCATATACAGTAAAATCTCTCTAAATCGACTGACCATGGGACCGACTATAGATTGTCTATTTAGGGAGGTGGTCGGTTTAGGGAGTTTAACAATAATTGCTACAATGGTATTGTATGGGCAATCGTTTGGGACCCAAATTAAGCAGTCGATATAGGGGAGTGTTTGATATAGGGGAGTGGTCGATCTGTGGGAGGTAGTCGGTTAGAGAGGCTTTACTGTAGATCATTTGTATTAAAGTTGGCTAGTCCAATACGTTTGAGTTTCTCATTTAATACAGATAAATATATTAGATTGACTATTTGCTATACTTTAGTTTGAGGTAAATTTTATTCTAAATTACAATCTTTTGGAAATATTTAAAATGAAAACATGCACAAATATTATTGGTCTGCACATCAAAGTTCTGATCTGGTAGGATTCAGTAGTACTAGTAGCAGGTTCTATTAAATTGACTTAGTATTCCATTCTGTCCTGAACTTAGATGTTATTATCTGCTACTGAAATGCAGGCAATCAAATCAGCAGCCACTGTGTGGTAAGATAACACCAACACTACAACTGGCCAGCATTGAAAACAAGCCTGGGTACCTGGGCTTATATGCTATGGACAGTATAAATACAGCCTCAATAATATTTAAAAAAAAAAAAAAAAAAAAAAATTAGGACGTAAAACAACAATAAACAAACAAATCCTTCTGTGCAGTAACCCATGCTTAATACATGCATCAGTATCTAAGTTCAATACCTAAAATCTACCGGTTTAAAAAACATCGATACTTACACAGTAAAACCTCTCTAAATTGACCGACCTTGAGACCGACTATAAGTGGTCCATTTAGAGAGGTGGTCGGTTTAGAGAGTTAGAAAATAGCTACAATGGTATTGTTGGGACCCAAATAAAGCGATCGATATAAGCAGTCGATCTGTGGAGAGGGCGGTATTGAGAGGTTTTACTGTAATGGACTATGCAACTTTAATAATTATATTATAGGTTCACAGCAAAGACAGTATTAGACTTGACTTGAACAGCTTTAGCTGGTGTCGCCCCCTAGGTTAAAGTGCTGCCACTACGAGGAAGCGGGCAGTCTACTGATAAGGCCATCAGGTATCGTTGGTGGTAGATAAAGGATTCACCCGGTACTCACAGTCGCAGTACATGGGTGAATACCAACCCTATATAAAAACGGTCGAAAAGGGTGTTACTGAATTGAGAGCCTAATTTCACAATCTAAGAAGCAACATTTATTCGTTACATATGTCTTATTGATAGCCCGCTATCTTTGAGTTGAAAAATATAATATAATATCTAGTTTAATAAGATTTAAAAGTGAAATCGACGGCGTTCTGCGGCCGCCATCTTGTCTTTTTGCATTCTCTCCCATTCCACCAATTCTGTGCCTATATGAGTAGCCATTTGATCATGGAGCCACAGTTTCTAGGTCATGTTCCATACTAAACCTATTTTCGCCTGTATTTACACTACGTTGTCCTTCACCCGTGTACTACAAGTACCGGGTGAATCTTTTATCTAGGTCGGTGGATGCATTTCAGTTATGATTGGAATCTGAGAGAGAAAAAGAAAACAACAGGATCCCCGATATACCGATCAACAAGCATTCAAGATAAATAAGATCGAGGAGCGTGAGGCGGCCTTTAACTGTCTTTACTGCCAGGGTGTAAAACAGCCTTCAACAGGGTGCACTCCTACAGTATGAGACATCCTTAATTTAGCAGTCTGTACTTCCATAGAATAAGGTAATCTTTAGCGTGCTGTACATATATAGTGTGAGGCAGCCTTTAACAGGTTGCACTCCCATAGTGTGAGGCAGCCTTAACAGTCTAAGCCTCCATAGTGAGCGGCAACCGTAACACTAACAGTCTACACTCCCATAGTGTGAGGCAGCCTTTGATGAGCAGCACTCGCATAGTGTGAGGCAGCCTTTACCATTTTACACTCCCATACTGTGAGGTAGCCTTTAACAGTGTAAGGTAGTCTCTAGTAGGCTGTACTTCGATAGTATGAGACATCCTTTAACAGTCTACACTCCCATAGTGTGTGTGAGACAACCTTTCACAGGTTGCACTCCCATAGTATGAGGCAGCCTTTAACAGTTTAACAACCTTTAACAGTGTCCACTTCCATAGTGCAAGGTAGTCTCTAGCAGGCTATACTTCGATAGTATGAGACAATATTTAACAATCTACACTCCCATTGCCTGAGGCAGCCTTTAACAGTCTACACTCCCATAGTGTGTGTGAGACAACCTTTAACACTAACAGGCTGCACTCCCGTACTGTGAGGCAGCCTTTTACAGTCTACACGCCCACATTGGAAATGTGGGTGTGATGGTGAAGCCACGCCTTTCCTGCACCTCACCTCCCGTCCCACCCCCGCCCCATCAGACTGCCTTTGAGTGCCCTTTAAGGGTGGATGCACTGCCGAAGGAAAGCAAACGTGAATTGTCAGGTGGTTCTGGTGATGTCAAAAGTTAATATGTTGGTGGGGCGGGTGTTTGCTCACAGTCAACGTGGGTCGACCAGGCGATGACGTCATAGCGTCTGACCCCCCTTCTGGAATCGAGGTAATCACTTCCGTTTGGTCAAGCAGGTTAATGACCTACATACACCAAGTAATTATCCGTCCCATAACCAAGAACTTCGCTTCATGGCCGCAGGACACTAATTGATTACCAGTCCCATAATCAGGAATTGTGTTAACACAGGTTAGTTTTCACCAGACACACTAATCAGAAACTTTGGCTATACAAGTTCATGACCGACTTACACCAACTGATTGACGAGTCATCTGAAACTGTGGGTATAAAGTTCATGACCGACAGACACCAACTGATTGATGAGTCATCTGAAACTTTTGTCATACAAATCCATGACTGACAGACACCAACTGATTGATTTGTCATCAGAAACTTTGGTTATGCAAGTTCATGACCGACTGACACCAACTGATTGATTAGCCATCTGAAACTTTTCTCATAAAAACCCATGACTGACAGACACCAACTGATTGATGAGTCATCTGAAACTTTTATAATAGAAATCCATGACCGACTGACACCAACTGATTGATTAGTTATAATCAGAAACTTGTGATTAACTGATTAAATACTGTAAATGATTGACGTTAAGCATGGACGGAAGACCCATGCCTCTGCACTGAAGAAAGATTGTATTAGGATGAATACAAATGTTTACCTTTTAATATATATATATATATATATATATATATATATATATATTTAAATGAGTATAATCAAATCTAGATGAATTTTTCTCTTTTTCCCCCCCTTGAAGATTTATGCTGCCTATCATGGATAAGTCTGAATAGACTTGTTTTTCCCATTAGACAGTTGGTCGATAGAAAGTCTGAACCTACACTTTTACCGACCCAAGGGATACCTCCCATGCTACATAGACATGCTAACAATGAGAACAACTGGCCTATGCTGACATTGTAAGTTATACACCGCAGTGGAAATCCACATTGGCAGAGGTGATGGAATGGGGGGGGGGGGATCGAAACACCAACCTTCAGATTAGGAGTTGAACCTAGAAAAAAGTCAAGACACTCTAACCACCCCGCCACAGCGAACACCACATTTTTAATTCTTTCATCGTGTTATGCAACTTTAAAGAATTGGGCCTATGTTGAAGGATAGGACCAGGAATTTTTTTAAAGAAGGGAAAAACCACCCAACTTCCGGTCGCATAAATATACATGCCGGGATTAGCAGCTCCAGTCCTTCCTCAGTGACGAGCGGAATATCATTTCCGGAAAGCTTAGTTGCATAGCAGACATACAGGGTGTGGTAGCCGAATCGATTCGGTATAGCTTCCTGTGCACAAGGTCTGGAGTTCGAATCCCAGCCGAGTCAAGCCAATGACTTATATATTGATACTTGTCGCTACCTAGCCTGAGGCTCGGCATTAATAGGATAGGGCAAGTACTGGTTAGCACAGTATCAGGATAATGTGACTGAGTGGGATATCAAGTCATGGTGCTGGTGGCCTGGTCTCCCACTCCCAGTGGGTAGCAGTCGCCATGAGTGGGTACTGTCACAAGTCGGTACTCGTCCTGACATGACCTTAGATGTTGCTAGGACGTAAAACAACAACAAACGAACATAGCGGATACACTGCAGCTGACACTACAGCGTTGCGTTGATGCTCTCAAATGAGGGATGGGGTTTGGGGTTAGGGGTATGGGTTTGGAGGGCACATAATGGTTTCAGACATTACATAATATGTAAATCCCGAGACACAGACTATGTTTCATAAAACATTCACCCCGTGCTGTTCTCTACAGCAAGGGTGAATAACAAGAAGTGGCGAAAGGCTGGGTAATTGAAGTGGGTACCCCAATTCGTAATTAAAGGAGCAAAATATATTCTTCACATACAAACATCTTAATATTTACCAACTACATTTGATTTGAAAACTATAATAAAACGTGTAGTTTAATAATATACTTTAATACCGGATGTGATGGCCGAATGAGTTGAGCGTCCGCCTCCTGTTCTGGTATGTCGTGGGATTCGAACTCACGGGTTCTAGCCCTGACCGAGTCAAACCAATGACCTACAAATTGATACAATTGATCCTTGGGTAAGGGGCAGTGGAATGAGGAAGACCAATTGTTCACGATTGAAAAATGTACGAAACAATTTTAAAGTCAAATCGACAGCATTATAATTTATATGCTCGGCATCTTGTCTTTTTGCATTCTCTCCCATTCCACCAACTCTGTGCCGATATAGGTAGTCATTGGATACTGGAACCAGGAATTCCACTTCCTATTCCACACTAAAGCAGCTTTTGTTCGTATTTAGACTACATTGTTATTCAACGCTGAGCTAAGCCCCTGTAACACCTCGCTGGATTGAACAACGGAAAGAATTTTCTAGTCCGGTGGTGTTTGGGTGTGATAAGTATCAAAATGTATTAAAATGTGTCAAAATGTTGCGATATCGGGTCAAAGGCCGGGAGACGAAACGACATGAAACATACATGAACGGATAGCTAACGGATGATAAGCAGACTAAGCAAACTCAAACCGGGCAAGAACCGTAGACGTCAATCCACCGGCATCTATTCCAAGTTTTGTGCATGCTCAAAACTTGTACCGGATCGGGCCGGATATCAATCGAGATCACCGGAGATGCAACGGATATGCAACGGACACAAACCGGACTTTTCCAGATATCAACGGACCTTGTTCAGTTTCTTTCCGTTTTCTCAATCCGGTGAGGTGTGACAGGGGCTTAAGGGGTGAATATATTATCTAAGCTCACATATGGTAATTCTGCACTTGAAGCAGGCTGCTTCGCGGCTCCAACGCTTATCATCAATTCACTTTCTTCCTCTTGCCTCGTAATCGGGAAATGATGGTATCGGCTATTAATCTGATACACGTAAATGATTATCACCTACGAGTCTGCAGTAGATAAGGTGCTTGTACTTTGTAGTCGGCTTGTTTGATGCCCTTGTAAGTAGGCTGCTGTCACTAGCTTATAAGTTACCGTGTAAGTCCTAATACTAGACTGGCACTGTGCAAGTGCAGACACATGGATGCGCGGCTATTCAAAGTTAAAGAATTTCATGGATTTGTTGTTGTGGTTCCTCTGAAATAAAGTGGGATTGTCTTATTTTATGTGCATTCAGTCTGAATATGATTATAAATTTGTATTTGTTTTTGTCGTGCCTCTGAAATTAAGTGGGATTGTCTTGATTGAATATGATTGTAAATTTGTGCGTGCTTTCAATCTTGAAATGGGGGGTGTGCTTCTATTGGGTAGCATGCTTCTATTGGGACATATACGGTATGCGTTGTTCACCTCTTACTCACTCGCTACCTCCTCATTCTCCCCTCTACCTAGATAAAAGATTCACCCCTATTCTGGTCACCCCTATCTCGAGTAAGGGTCCCCCTTACTCAGAGTAGGGGTGAAGAACAGCATAAGCCGTGTTCACACAGGCAAAATATAAAGCGATTTAGACAAGGCGAATCATATGAATCGATTTAGTTTCGCGTTCACATGGGCAGTGCTTTGAATCGGTTTAAGGCGGAAGTGGATATCTGCGCATGAGTGTGGTCCATAAGAACCAGTGCTTAAGCTAGTTCGCTTCATATAAACCACCTCGCGAGGTGGTTTATATAAAGCGAATCATATGAATCGATTCAGCCCTAATCCGCCTCACATCGCGTTCACACGGCAAAATGTGAGGCGAACTAGGCAAGGCGCTTTATATGAGGCGGATTAAATCGCCCGTGTGAACACGGCTTTAGTCTAAATATGAGCGAAAACTGCTTTAGTATGGAACAGGAAGTGGAATTCCTGATTCCAGTATCCAATGATTACCTATATTCTACCCAGAGTAGGGGTGAAGAGCCATTAGAAAAAGTGGCGAAAGACTGAGTAAATGAAATGAGCACATAAATTCTGTAATTTAAGAACCAGTCTTCATATACATCTTTATATTTACCCGCTACTTTTGAATCGTTAAATAAATTATATTATGTAGCTAAATGGACTTTCAAAATCAATTAAAAAAGCATTGTGGGATCGCCATCTTGCTTGTTTACATCCTCTGCCATTTCATCAATTTAAGACAATATAGGTAGACACTGGCTATTGGAATCAGGAACTCCACTTCCTGTGTAATACTCAATCCGTTTTCGCTTATTTTTAGACTAGGTTGTTATTGATTGATTGATGATTGATTGGTGGTTGCTTTACGCTGTGTCGGCAGCATAGGCCATATTCATGGTGAGAAAGTTATAAAAAAATATTTCAACCATCGCTTTTACATGTAAAAGCATACAATCTATGGTGTCAATAGATACTTTTTAAATTAAAAAACTTAATTATATATTTGTGGCCAATGGAAATAAACTCCCGTAAAAAGATTAAAGGTTTTATTAGTAATTGACAGAATTTAATTAGTCAACTATATGAGGTGGTATAGACGAGCTGCCCTCAAAAAGGCTAAAATGTTTTCTTGTTTTACTTAAGTAAAAAGGTCATGCATACTGTCTGCGGGGCAAAATTGTTGGCGCAGGGCCAACAAATTGACACAACTTAGTAAAAATGTGTTTGAGTGTCAGCGGGGGCTGACAACCAATACATTCAGGGGGAGGTTCCCCCTTGAGCAGAAAAGCATGTGTAAGCCACGAGTGGCCTATTCCCCCCTACTCTGGGTAGTGGTGAATCTTTTATCCACCTTCTATCATATTTTCCTCTCCCTCCCTTTCACATTCTCCCCCCTCTCCGACTCTCTCCCCTCTCTGTCTTTCTCTCCTGTCTCTCTATTTCTGCCCGCACCTCTCTCCTCTCTCACCCCTCCCTTTTTATCTTTGGTCTTTTTCGATCCCTTCTCCCTCTCTCAACTATCCCTTTCTTTCTCTCGCCTTCCTCTCTCCCTCCTCTTTCCTATCTCTTCTATATATAGATTAGTTAGACGAATCTTACCTGGGTATAGATGATGGATAACTATTGTTTTCCCGAGGTATAAGCCTCGGCTAGACGTGGGTGAGGGAGAGAGGTAAGCACATCCGGTTCCAGCAATCTTTACCTACTAATTCAGGATAAAAATGAACTCTAATAAAAAACTCAAACACTAATGTTTCCTTGGTACAAGCAACAGTATAGACATGGTAGGGTGTGGAGGGTGGGCCCTCACCCACGTCTAGCCGAGGCTTATACCTCGGGAAAACAATAGTTATCCATCATCTCTCCCTGTCTGAATACAGGTTACGATAGAACAAAGCAGTATCGGTTTCGGTTCCGTAACAACAACATCGGTCTATCCTTGTGTTTAAAAAAAACACCAAAACATGTCCAAATGGGACCTGAGAAAGTTCTAAACTTTCATAATGGGATGCTATAAAGCATTCTTAGTAAGTTGATCATGATTTCTAAATACTTACAGATAGTTATAGTCTTGTAGTAGATAAATCCTGCCGGAGCAACTCAGCGAACGTCCTCCCGCTGTGAGCTGCTTATGCTAATTGATGGAACCGGATGCGCTTACCTCTCTCCCTAGCCTGTGGCTAGCCAGAGGCTATATACCGAGGTAAAATATATATATATATATATATATACTAGCTATGCTCGGGTCCAGGCTCCGCATCAATCCCATGACCAATATTGTGTTGAACTGTCATCATATATATATTCAGTCTCTGACTATATTCAAAGACTATGTATATATCTACGTTATTTGATATATATCGGACTCATGCAGGGTTCTGTTTCAATATAGTGCCACCATCTGGTGGAATCGATCTGTACCATTATGCGGTAAACCATATCGGTGGCATTATCTAATGGCATAGTTAACAACACTCACGGTTATGTGACTCAAAATGGATGCCACTCTGGTCGAGGTGACCAAGGTTGGTAATAAAATATCAAAACTATTATGAAATGTGTGTGGTAGACACAGAATGACATGCTATTAACAACCCATACATGGCAAAGCATCAGTGGAGTTAGATACAAGATTCACCCCGTACTGCTGCAGTAGCCACAGGAGGGGTGCATACCAGCCCTATGTAAAAGCTGGCGAAAAAACGGGTCGAAGAATTGAGAGCCTAATTTAACAATCTAACAAGCAACATTTATTCTTTACCTATATCTTATTATTTACCCGCTACTTTTGAGTTTAAAAATATAATATAATATCTAGTTTAATAAGATTTAAAAGTGAAATCGACGGCGTTCTGCGGCCGCCATCTTGTCTTTTTGCATTCTCGCCCAGTTCACCAACTCTGCGCCTATAGAAGTATTCATTTGATACTGGAGCCACATATGGAGCCTCACTTTCATACTGTAGCCTCACTTTCATATTAATGCTATTTTCCCCCGTATTTACATAAGGCTGGTCTTCACCCGTGTACTACAACGGGTGAATCTTTTATCTACAGTGGAGTATGATGATGCATGTTGGCAGTGTCAAGTAAAGTTGCATGGTCTGATAAAATATAATTTTGTCAAAATCAAAAGAACTACCTACATTTGATCCTTTATATCCAACTTAGATACTAGTGCATTAACTAATGATTCGGTACAGCATATACAGAATAATCTCTGAATTTATAACCCCATTCCTTTGGACACTCACTTTGAGACAGCCATTAAACCGGGAGAACACTAACCAATTAGGTCAATCTTGTGGCCTTATTAGTCCTGCCCTCATTCCCAGTACCATATATGGCATTAGTCAGGTTCCAGACTACCTACACATTAATAGGTCATTCCTCATCATATGACCATTGTGAAATGTGAATCTGGGTCACAACAACAAGACTTTTGACAAGCTTGCTGAAATGATTTTGGGTTCTTTCAGCTCAAATTTCTCCAAAATTAGCCATTTTTCATCGAAATGACTCAGGAATAATAAATAGTAGGTTATAATAGTCAACCTGATATATTTATCTCAAAAATGATGCAAGAATTCGAAAGCCATCGGACTATGTAACTTTAACAGAGGAGTATTGATCAGAACGGCCCTAAAACTTACTGATACTGATGCTCTTCATACCCGTTTGTTGCCACACAGGAGGACATACTAAGTAAATTGAATAGAACCTGTTCCCTGTGGTGTCAGAGTTCTGGTGTGCTTGTCAAACTAATTTGACATGTTTGCGCATCAAATATCTATTTTTTTTAAGTTAGCCATTTAAAACAGAAGTTACTTCGAACTAAAGTAATGCAGATTACAACAACCAATCTAATGTATTTCTCTCAGAAAAGCGCAGAAACTCGAAAAAAAATCGGACTATGCAACTTAAGTAAAGTTGTCTTGGTCATGTTACTGCCCCTTTAAGCAAAGTTGTGTTGGTCAAGTTATTTTCCCTCTAAAAGCCAAAGTATTTTTTTTTTTTTTTTTTTTGTGACAAGTTTTTTATTCTGCCCATAACGTATAAGCTCCCGTGAGGGTGCTTGTTTTCAATGCTGGACAGCTGTGGTACTAGATTGGTCTGGGGCCGAATGTAAGAGTCCGGGTTAGGGATCGTAACCCACGCGTCGTGCGGATTTCCCGGGTTAGCGGCCAAAGTGTAAATGTATGTGCACGGGGTAGGCTACCGCCTCGAGCATTAACGTCGTCTTCACTAACTCCAACTTGAGCCTGGGATAACGTGCAGGTTAGGGACCGATTCGGGCCAAATCTATTCAATGCGACCATATTTAACAGAATTACATACGCAATAAGTGAAATTTTACCAATTTAACCCTAAATTCGAAGCGTTATTAAGGCTACCGCCGCATTGGCGGCGATATTAATCGCCGAACGTAATGTAAACAAATCGCCGCTGCATCGACGTCGCGTTCCATACTGGCGGCGGCGGCGATTTGTTTACTTTACGTTCGTCGATTCGAAAATATAACTAGTAATATCGCCGCCAATGCAGCGGTAGCCTTAATAACGCTTCGAATTTCGGGTTAATTTAATGAAATTTCACGATTTGAGTATGTAATTCTGTTAAATATGGTCGCATTTAATATATTTGAGCCTAATATATGGCTACAAAGGCAGAGGGATTTCCCAAATCTATAAATAACTGAAACGTTAGCTAACCCGCGCGCGCTTTGGACTAATACATCCCCCGTGACACATATATTAACGCCGACAATAGATACCCCGCCGGCCGCCCTTAACTCCGCAGCCGATAAATTTTGGCTCATACATTTAGCCCCTGGTCCCGCACTCAGGAGTCTTTACCTGATCTTTCTCGGGCCAACCTTTGCGGGTTTGGGTGTTAGTAGTTTCTATATTAGTTTTTTTTTAATTTTCAAGTTTTTTCCTAACCTGTATATGATAACTTAGCCTACTATGTACATCTACGCAGATGACATACAGGCCTGTGGGAGAGGATCCCATCCCATTGTGGTTTGTTACAGCATCCTTTCACCCATGCCCTGTCCTTAGATAGTACACCAGTGTGCCAGAACTCCCCTGGACCCTTCAGGACTGCGACTAGGTGGGATGGCTGTGTTGTATGGTTAGCCATTTTGTATTTCAGGGTGATTCGGATGCATGACCGTGGCCTGCCTGGTTCTGCTTTGGTTTGTGCCAATACACATACACAGATGGACTGCACCCTATGGTGATAGTCATTTCGAATTCCTTAGTACTTAGTAGGGCTAGTTTCCGTATTTGTGATATCTACCATCTTTTCTGGCCGGTCTTTTGCTTTTTGTGCCAGAACACAGCA
Source organism: Branchipolynoe longqiensis (assembly GCA_030323885.1). NCBI lineage: Eukaryota > Metazoa > Annelida > Polychaeta > Phyllodocida > Polynoidae > Branchipolynoe > Branchipolynoe longqiensis. Next base: position 71,886,141 of record CM059193.1, read on the forward strand.
AGCAGTGACTGCGCCCAAGATCAGGTGAGATATTGTTTCTTCAGTGGGTGGTTGTGTATTATGTTTTCTTTAAGGGCCTTTTATAGTGGTCCATGCTTTTGATTGCCCGTTGTTGTGTGGGTTGATTATTCCAGGCATGTGCCGCCATGGCAAATACACTTCTCTCATAAATTTTGGTGTTACTTATTGCTGTCAGTAGCACTGGGGCTGCCATTTGCCTGGTGTCCCTACGGGGGGTTGCTGTGTAGCCTGGTTTTGTGGTGTAATGGTGCGCCAGTATTTTGAGGTGCGTTTCCCTTCTACTTGTTAGTAGTGTTGCATTGCATTTTTTGTGTAATTCGATTGTGGGATATCTTTTGTTCACCTGAAGGCATACTTTGAGGGCTCTATTTTGTAGCACCTGTAGTTTGTTTAATAGTTTTGTATTTCCTCCCATGTATACTACATCGCCATAGTCAAAGTAGGGGAGGATCATGCCTTTATATATTTATATACTCGCCTAAACATTGACCCCCCTGCCCCCCTCCCCACACACCCTTTGCTTATTGTTGTACTACTAGTAGTACTAGTAGTACTAGTAGAACTAGTAGAACTAGTAGAACTAGTAGTACTAGTAGTACTAGTAGTACTAGTAGTACTAGTACTAGATCCTTAGGTCACATATGCTGCCACTGTATGCTTCTGCAGTCTGCGGTTGGGATTTTTCAAACCGTATGGTGTCGCGGTCTGCTGTTGGGATTTTTCAAACCGTACGGTGTTGCGGTCTGCGGTAGAAATGTTCACAAATCTTACAGGGTCCGTATGGAAATCGGTGCCTGTATGTTCCCCCACCCCCAGCCGCCACAAGGTATCTTATGGCCGCCACATGATTGAAGTCACCGTACGGCCACCTTGCAATAATATGCGGTGGGGTTGAAGCCTGCCTGCCTTGCGATTTCTGAAAAAAATTTAATGTCAAGTTAAACAAATTGCAACCCTTTGCGGTGAGCAAAAAAACCCGTGCGGTCGCCGTATTCAGCCGTATGTCCGCCGCACGGTTTTGCCAATTTGGCGACTTACGGCCACTGCAAATACGCCGCAGACGACTTGTGACTTCAAGACTTGTGACTTGTGACTTGTGACCTGTGACTTGTGACTTGTGACTTGTGACTTAGACATAGGCGTGGATTATGTGTGGTACTAGTACCGCGGATGGAGGGCTTCGATTTTGTGCGCGACTGTGGTCTGTTACTGTCGGGCCGGGGGGTGGGGGGGGGGGCGGGCAGGCGGTGCGGTCCGGTGACCGTTGACGGTGTTTGCTCCCCGACAGCCGGTCAGCCACGCCGCGCCCGTGCTCCCCAGACTCTCATCCTGCAGCAGCCTGGGTCTGGTTGTTTGTGTGTTGGAGTTTTACACCCTAGTAACATGGGAAGGGATACCAAATTGTGACAGCGGGCACGGACGCCGACCCCTTTCAATGTTTACAAACATCGTGTATGCGCGCGCACCTTGGCTGCAGAACGATGGCACACTGCCATTGAGTTTGTCGACACGCGCAGTGCAAAACGTCGATTTTATTCAAAGTTAATAGAAATGCGGATCCTTAACCTCATAAATTTAATATAATCTTTTCGTTGAATATCCTTTCTGTATGTGTGCCAAGCGATTTGTTTCTAGATGGTGTAGTTTGAGAGATATTTCACTTTTTCTGTATGAAGATTGCTCATGGCCATTGACAATGCATTGAGTTTGCGGATACGTGCAGTGCAACACGTTGATTTTATTCGAAACTAATAGGAATGCAGAACCCGAACCATATAATTTTAATATAATCTTTTCCTTGAATATGTTTTCTGTATGTGTGCCAATTGGTTTATTTCTAGGTGGTGTAGTTTGAGAGATATTTCACTTTTTCTGTATGAAGATTGCTCACGGCCATTGACAACGCATTGAGTTTGCCGATACGTGCAGTGCAACACGTCGATTTTATTCAAAACTAATAGAAATACAGAACCCTAACCTTATAAATTTAATATAATCTTTTCGTTGAATAAAATACTTCTCATAGAATCAAGATAATAGATATTTTTCACGGAGCATGCATACTGACCTCCTTCCTACCCATGACATTAATTCATAGTATCATTGTTCAGAAAGCAGGTTGGTGGTGGAAATCCTCTGTAAGACCTTTTTCACAAAGCACATAGCAATGTGAGCTGCTGCACACACAACATTAGTTCTTAGGCTGTCGCCAGAGGGCGGGTGGGCGGGTTGCTTGGTGGCAGAAATGGTCTATTTTGGAGGAGTAATAATTGGAAGCCTCTCTGGTACCGTCGGAGAAAATTGGCACCGTTAGCGCCTGACATATGTTATGCTAATCTTAGTTACACGAATGAGTGAACACTGCTATCAATGATTAATAGATCCCTTGTTCACCGTATCTGATCTCGCAATTATGCTTAGAGCTGTTCTCTAATGTAGTGTTCACCCCTTGAAATATATATATATATTATAATGCGAGAGTACTGTCACACGCGCCATTGGTCGGGTTGGGGGTGGTGGCGCCACCTGGCCCTGGCCCAACTGTGTTTGTTTGTTGTTGTTTTACGTCCTAGCAACATGTGAGGTTATATCAGGATGGGTACCGACTTGTGACAGTGCGCACTCATGGCGACTTTATAGTGCTGTCCCACTGGGAAACCAGGCCGCCGGCACCAGGACCTGATATCCCACTCAGTCACATTATCCTGACACTGAGCCAACCAGTTCCTGTCCTATCCTATTTATGCTGAGCGCCAGGCTAGGAAGCGACAAGTATCAATTTTTAAGTCATTGGTTTGACTTGACCAGGGTTCGAACCCACGACCACACAATCTACGCTCTTACTCATTCAGCCATCCCGTCTGGGGGTCCAGCTGTGAAAAAGGGGTCACTCATAAATAAAGTAGTACACGGCATATGGGTGATCATATAGGGAGCGTCCAATTTCACGCCTTTATACTCGCATAAGTCTTATACATCACACATATATATATATATACATATTTATATACAGTCCTTGCATTAAGACTTGCTTGCCGTATGGAAGGTAGGAGGTTCAAACTCACTATCGAGCCAAACCAATGACGTACTAAATTGCTACGTGTTGCTACCAAGATTGACAAGCTCATCAGGACTGAGTGAGATATCAGGTCATGGTGCCTGCGGCCTGATCTCCCAGTGGGGGCATCACTATACAGTCGCCATGAGTGCGTGCTGTCACAAGTCGGTAGCCGTCCTGATATGACCTCAGATATTGCTAGGACGTAAAACAACAACGTTATATTGGTAATTAGAGGCTTGTGCTTTTTCTATTCAGCCAAATTGTTGTTGTTGTCAGAATTTATAATCATTACATGTTCATAACGTGGAAAATGGGACCAGGCAGTGTGCTGCCGGAAGTGCAATGCCGCCTCTGCAAAGCTCCATTAAATTTGCTGCTGAAATTGGGTATATACAGTAAAACCTCTCTATCAATCGACCGATCAAGGGGCCGACTTTTAATGGTCGATTTAGGGAAGTGGTCGGTTTAGGATGTTTTCTAAATCGTTACAATGGTATTCTATGGGCGATCGTTTGGGACCCAAATAAAGGGATCGATATAGTGGAGTGGTCGATCTGTGGAGGTGGTCGGTTATAGAGGTTTTACTGTATACAACACGGCCGTGGAGGTCGTACGTCAAGCTATTAAAACGTAGGTTGTACTCGTCATTTGCACCCTGAGTCATATTAGATCCCGTCCTGATATGACCTTAGATGTTGCTAGGACGTTAAACAACAACCAACAACGACATCATGTCATTCAGACGGGATGGCTGAATGAGTTAGAGCATCCGTCTCTCATGTTGGTAGATCATGGGACCGTGAGTTCGAATCCTGGTCGAGTCAAACCAATGACTTAAAAATTGATACTTGTCGCTTCCTAGCCAGATGCTCAACATTACTTGGGTAGGGCAAGGAGCAGTGGAACGAGGAAGACCAGTCGTCTGCGATTGAAATTTCCCCTGCTTAATCAACTAATGTAGCAAAAACCAAACAAAAATCATATTAGATCTGCCCCATGAGCAGCTTCAACACGAGCTTATCATCAATGCAGGGGGTGATGAGAAACAGACTATAGCACTAACAAAGGGGTGTCTCGAAACAGACTATAGCACTAACAAAGGGGTGTCTCGAAACAGCGCCCTGGTGCTTATAGACGGGATCACGGTTCCGACTGCGCATGCGCTGAAAACGGCATTGGCAGCAAAGCAAATGCGAATGGCCATTGAGTTTGTCAATACGCGCAGGGAAAAACTTTGTTTGGATTAACCGATCATTGGTTTAAGCGAGCTTTGACTTTGACTTGGCTTTGGCAAAAACGCGGGTGCATTATCAGGGATGAAAGTGGTCTCCGGGAAAAAAAGCGGAAATGCTGATATTCTCCCATAGGTTTAGCATTGTCAGGGAATCGCGGAGAATTCCCGGAAGTTGGGTTTCATATATATTGGTATACGCTGATAGTGCTGCACCGTTTGAAGCAGTTATTAGTAGTATACACTGATAGTGCTGAGGGGTCTGCATTACATATTAGTATATGCTGATGGTGCTACAGCGTAGAACAGTAGGGCCCATAGTATATGTTAATGGTGCTGCGGGATTGAAAAATCCCGGAAATCCGCGAAATCGCGGAGATCTTTCATCCCTGATTATGAATGTACAATGTATGTGCACATTATGATTATTGGTTTTTTTATGTGTATACAGTTTAACCCCATTAAACCAACCTCGGTTAAATCAAATGATCCGTTAATCAAAACTTTTTTTCGGCGACCTGGCAAAATACTACTATTTACCATATAAAAAAGTCTCAGATGACCTTAAAACCACATGAAAGTTTGGTTTAACTGAACCGGAAGTGACCTGGGGCAGACAATTTTGTTTGGATTAACCGATACTTTGGTTTAACCAACTTTTTTATATGATAAATGGTAGTATTTTGCCAGGCCGCCGAAAAAAGTTTGGATTAACTGATCGTTTGGTTTAACGGGTTGTACTGTACCTATATAAATAACTTTAGGTGACTGCAATGAAGATCTCTAATCCCCACCCCCACCCTAACCTCCAACCAACAATTTAAACAAAATTTTAAACAATATTGGAAAGAAAACCCACCCAAACATAAAATATCAAAACTAGTCCCTGTTCCACAACAGGAGCCCGTTCAGCGTAGACTTTACGACTCCTCTGACCATTCTCCCACCACAATACCGGAGTCTGACTGGGTGGTGAGGTTTCTGTGGCGGGTTTAACAACCTCTGAAGTGTTCCATGGCGCTGTGGGATTAGGCTTCTCCCCGTGAGGGCGGGCCGGCAGGGTGGGGAGTCGCAATAGGCTTAAAGGCACCCCGCCCTCTCATCCCCACTAGGGCCTGACTGGGTCTCATCTAGTCAGATTTGATGCCCAGTCCCCCCACCCTCCACCCCCACCCCCAGGACACCATCATTACTATTATTGGGCTTTTCTAGATAAATTGCTCCGAGTTAAATGAGTCTCTGGCTGAAGTCCTTACTCAACGATTGGGAACTAGTGCTTGTATCACCGTGTCACTCAGTGTTTGTACCACTCAGTGTTTGTACCACTCAGTGTTTGTACCACTCAGTGTTTGTACCACTCAGTGTTTGTACCACTCAGTGTTTGTACCACTCAGTGTTTGTACCACTCAGTGGTTGTACCACTCAGTGGTTGTACCACTCAGTGGTTGTACCACTCAGTGGTTGTACCACTCAGTGGTTGTACCACTCAGTGGTTATACCACTCAGTGGTTGTACCACTCAGTAGTTGTACCACTCAGTGGTTGTACCACTAGTGTTTATACCACTCAGTGGTTGTACCACTCAGTGGTTATACCACTCAGTAGTTGAACCACTCAGTGGTTGTACCACTCAGTGGTTGTACCACTCAGTGGTTGTATCAGTGGTGTGTGTATTACTCAATGTTTGTATTACTCAGTGGTTGTATCAGTGGTATGTGTATTACTCAGTGGTTATATCACTCAGTGGTTGTATCACTCAGTGATTGTATTACACAGTGTTTGCTTCACTCAGAGTTTGCATCACTCGGTGTTGCATTACTCAGTTGTAGTACTACTCGGTGATGACATCACTCAGTGGTTGCATCACTCAGTGGCTGCATCACTCAGTGGTTGCATCACTCAGTTGCTGAATAACTCCGTTGCTGAGTAACTCAGTGACTGTACCACTCAGTGATTACATCGCTGAGTGGTTGCATTACTCAACGATTTCACTCAATAACAGTGGTTTGACTGCATCACACCATAACTGCATCACCCACTGGTTCCCTTCTCTCTTTGCATCACTCAGTGTTTGCAACATTCAGAGTTTGCACCATTTGGTGCTTGCATCACTCAGTACTTATATCACTCTGTGTTTGTATCACTCCGTGTTTGCATCACTCAGTGTTTGTATTACCCAGTGGGTGTACCACTCATGTGGTTTTATCACTCAGTGATTGTATTACTCAGTGTTTGTATTACTCAGTGTTTGTAACACTCAATGTTTGCATCATTCAGCTTTTGCATTACTCATTATTTGTATCACATAGTTTGCATCAATCAGTATTTTCATCACTCGTTGTTTGCATCACAAATTGTTTGCAGCACTCAGTATTTTCATAACTCAGTGTTTGCATCACCCATGATTGCATCACTCATGCTTGCATCACTCAGTATTTTAATCACTCATTGTTTGCATCACTATATTTACATCACTGTGTTTGTAACATTTACATTCATCCAGTCTTTGTCTCACTCAGCGGTAAGCGTTTGTGGCAGAGTACTCAGTGTATGTGTCACTCAGTACCCAGTATGATAGGTACTGACTTGTGACAATGTGCACTCATGGCAACTTTATAGTGCTGCCCGACTGGGGAATCAGGCCACTAGCACCATGACCCAATATCCCACTCAGTCACATTATCCTGACACTGAGCTAACCAGTCCTTGCCCTATCCTATTAATGCTGAACACCAAGCTAGGAAGCGACAAGTTTCAATTTTGTAAGTCATTGGTTTGACTCGCCCAGGAATTAAACTGCTGATCTTCCGCACGAGAGGCCTGCGCTCTACCAATTCGGCTACCGCGTCCGGTCTGGCTGCTGGGTGGATGGATGGATGACTGGTGATGGTGGTGGCTCGGGCAGACAAGGAACCCTGGGTAAAGGGTGAGAACCACCCAGTAGTGGTGCTAACTGCCTGAAGATAGAAGATTGTGGTGACAGACTGGAACTGACTGCAACACGCCCATGGGTGAAGCTGACCTGACTTGATGACTGAGCGACTGGTGGGGGCTGACTGCTGTTTACACTAGTTGAACTTGAAGCAGAGGACTTTTCTGGACGCACAGTTAGGTGTTCACCCACAGGGGTGAGGGGATGGAGTGGTCTCTCTACGGTAGCCTGTCCTGTTATGTTACTAACTCTAACCCTGTGCCAATAGCCGAACTGGAATGGTAGTGCATACTACCTATTGGTGAACTGTATAATCGTTGCCTGGTGTATCTAATTGAGGTACAATAGTACATGTCTTCAATGGAGAACTCTGCATCGAGACGAATATATATATATATGAAGAGTTCAGGCGCAAGACCACGTAAATACCAATCACAAAATGGTGTTTACATATTAGAATCAAACCTTCAAAAAGTTTATTTATTTTTATTCCTACTCTTTTGTTCATTACCCCATAACCACGTAATCATAAGACAAGTGAAATTAGTGAGCTTTAAAATTATCTTCAGGGAAAATTGTTCATCGGTGTTTACATGGTTTTGCACCTGAACTCTTCATATATGAGCCTGTCTCAAAAGGTGCTACCTCTTCGTTTTTTTGTCCATAGTAACGATTGACACAAAACAGCACAGAAACGGTTACACTGAAAACACAAGGACATTTGCTTCAAATCAATATGTATTCTATTGGGTCTATGAAACACCATGTAAAAAACAAATCAGTTTATCCTGAGCAAATGCATAAGTAGATAGCGTGTTGATCGTTACTATGGACACAGTTTTGTCCCATATTGCTTAGCACCTTTTGAGACAGTCTCATATATATAAATATATAAATAATGAAGGTCGGACCAACAAATGAGACAAGTAACACTAGTTAATTCTTCTTTCAAACTTGTCCGCACATGACATCTAGATAACATATTCACCCAAACACACACATATTACAAATTCATGTGGTTATGTTCATAACCCAGCCAGCCAATTCTTTATCAGTTGGGCTAAGCAGTCCTATCACGGAGATAGTGCTGCGAGAGTAACTTACATGTGCTCATCACAGAGGTCGCTGAAGATAGGTATAAACTTCTGTAGTGGTCTGCATTGACCTATCAGGTAAGGAGCCACATAGACAGTTAGGCGTGGGTAGTGTGGTGACATCAGGGACCCTAGGTGGTGTAATGGTCAGCACATTGGCCCGGAATGCAAAGAGATGTGGGTCCGAGTCCCACTCTAGGCTCAATATTTCCAATTTTCATCACCCCCACGACACTGGTTGCCGTGACCATGATCCTCTACAAGCTATGTGCTGTATAGTTGTTGAACCTACCATGTGTATGTAAATGCGTTGCATTACCTGTGTATATGTAATTGTAAGCATTAAAAGAGTTACAATTCCATGGGGACAGGTGTAGTGGTCTGCACTGACCTCTCGGGCAAGGAGCCACATAGACTAGTAGGTGTGGGTAGTGTGGTGAGATCAGGGAGCATAGGTGGTGTAATGGTTAGCACACTGGCCTGGAATGCAAAGAGATGTGGGTTCGAGTCCCGCTCTCGTCACACTATTTCAAATTTGTATCACCCCCCCACGACACTACTATCATAAGGGGTTATATATCAGTACAAAATGCTGTGTCCGGAGGCAAATCTGAGACTGACCATGCCGACCTGTCTGCTCAGACTAATACAATTTTCACCATCATAAGATTCTGATACTCAGAACTGGGCCTGGAGAAAGAGTTTTGCCGTATTTTATTCCTCTTTGCCTCTGTCTCTTTAAATTGTCGGTGTTCATATGCTCATGGGCTTCATTTTCAAAACTGATCTAATGTAGAATGAGTTGCATTTGTTTGTTGTTGTTTTACATCCTAGCAACATCTAAGGTCATATCAGGACGGGTGCTGACTTGTGACAGTGCACACTCATGGTGACTTTATAGTGCTGCCCCACTGGGAAATCAGGCTGCCGGCAGCATGACCCGATATCCCACTCAGTAACATTATCCTGACACTGACCTACCCAGTCCTTGCCCTATCCTATTAATGGTGAGCGCCAGGCTAGGAAGCGACAAGTATCAATCTTAACGTCATTGGTTTGATTCGACCGGGAACCGAACTCCCGACCTTCCGGACGCGAGGCCTGCGCTCTACCGATTAGGCTACCATGCCCGGTGATGTGGAATGGTGAACGGATCATCGCTTTGCGATTGTCAGAGGAGATCTTTGCGTGGTCGAATTTCCTGCTGGATCTTGGCATGTACTTCCTCGTCGGTTCCTTGCAACATAGACCAGACCTCAAGCAAAAAAACTCTGGAAGGTTTAGCGTCTTTGTACCACAGTTTTCTATTCTAAACGACTTATGTCGCCACATGTGAACAGTGAGAGAGAGAGAGGGGGGTCTAGGTCTGATTCACTCACAAAAGCTTGTTTTATTTAACGACGCCTCTAGTCTAGAGTATGTTGATTTTCATATCATTGGCTATTGGACGTCAGGCATATGATCATTCTGACATATTTCGTTGGTGGAAGCCCACTGCCGCCATATTAACTACTCTTCCCGATAAGCAGCAAGGGGTCTTTTTTATGCACTTTCCCACAGACTGGACAGCATATACCATACCCTTGGATGAACCAGTTGTGGACTACTACTGGTTGGAATGGATAATAGCCTAAAGTGCAAATGGGTCCACTGAGCAGGATCGATCGGATGACCCACACCTTCATAGGTGGACACTCTACCGCCTGAGCTACGTCCCGCTCCCCTGATTCACTCACTGATTCAGGCTTCCTGAGTTGAGTTGGACATAGTTGGTAATAACAGTAATACCCCATCCTCACCATTCATTTCCCGGGCCCATCTCCCAAATCGAGAGTTCAATTCCCGGTCTAGTCAAATCAATGATTTGTACAAAATTGATACTTGTTGCTTCCTAGCTTGGTGCTCAGCATTAATACTAATAATAGGATAGGGCAAGGAATGATTAGCTCAGTCACTCAGTGTCAGGATAATGTGACTGAGTGGGATATTGGGTCATGGTGCTAGCAGCCTGATTTCCCAGTGGAGTGGGACAGCACTATAAAGTCACCGTGAGAGTGCACTGTCACAAGTCTGTACCCATCCTGACATGACATTAGATATGACTTTAGATGTTGCTAGGACATAAAACAGCAACAAACAAACTGACATTAAATGTTGCCAGGATGTAAAACTCCAACATCCATCCTCCGCGTGTTCAATCAATGACTCCTCCATGAGGCAGGCACTGCTTGATGGATAGTAAATGCCTGGAATGCACTGCCTGAACATGTCATAGAAGCGCCTTCCGTCAATGCCTTCAAAGGCAGACTGGATAAGCATTGGAGGGATCTGCAATATTGCATACATCCGGTATTCGATGTGCTCAATCCTAGTAAATCAAATATCGAGAGGCATCGACCTGAAACAGGCTTATAAGCCTAACAAAATCAGAAGCGGTTGAGTATGAGTATGAGTATGAGTATGAGTATGAGATAGTCAGAAGGCCCTGGATGCTGTTCTGTATGTGTATGGTGTGAAGTCGAGTAGGAGGGTGACATCCCCAGACTTGACACGAAGGGCGAGCATTTATTTGCTCACCTCCCACTGCCGTTTACAAGCCACGAGGTGTCCGAATGAGCTAGAGCGCCCGTCTCCCGTGCTGGTAGATCGTGGGGGTCGTGGGTTCGAACCCTGGTCGACTCAAACCAATGACATAAAAATGTATACTTGTCGCTTCCTAGCCAGGTGCTCGGCATTATTAGGACAGAGCAAGGACTGGTGTGCTCAGTGTCAGGATAATGTGACTGAGTGGGGTACCAGGTCATGGTGCTGGCGGCCTGGTTTCCCAGTGGGACAGCACCAAAAAGTCGCCATGAGTGCGCACTGTCATAAGTCGGTACCCGTCCTGATGTGACCTTAGATGTTGCTGGGACATAAAACCACAAACAAACAAGCCACCCTGATAAAGCGCTGTCATGGAAACCGCTGTAGTCATACCAGCAGTAGTCTCACATCATGATGATGATCATGATCGTCACCCCCCCCCCCCGCTCCTCCTCTCCTGCACAGGACACAGTGACAGTGGCCGAATCGGTAGCGCCTAGGCCTCCCGTGCGGAAGGTCGGGAGTTCCAATCCCAGCTGAGACAAACCGATGACTTATCAAATTGATACTTGTCGCTTCCTAGCCTGGCGCTCGGCATTAATTAATAGGCCAGGGCAAGGTTGGTAATAGGGCAATACTAATAGTTGGTAATAATACCCCGTCCTCACCATTTCCCAGATCGGGGGTTCAATTCCCAGTCGAGTCAAACCAATGGCTTACACAATTGATACTTGTTGCTTCCTAGCTTGGTGCTCGGCATGAACAGGATAGGGCAACAACTGGTTGGCTCAGTGTCAGGATAGTGTCAGGATATAGTGGGGTATCGGGTCATGGTGGTGGCAGCCTGATTTCCCTATGGCTATGGGGCAGCACTATAAAGTTGCCATGAGTATGCACTGTCACAAGTCGGTACCCATCCTGATATGACCATAGATGTTGCCAGGACGTAAAACTGCAACGGTCAGCCTCCTCCTCCCCTTCCTCTCCTCCTTCCCGCTCCTCCCCATCACCGCCCCACCTCTCCTTCCTCCTCCTGCCCTTCCCCTCCTCCTCCTCCTCTGCTTGCTCCTGATCCTCTCCCCCCTCACCCCTTTCTCCTCCCTCCCCCCTTCCTCCTCCTTCCTCTCCCCCTCCCCCTCCTCTTCCCCTCCCCTCCTCCCTCCTCCCCTTCTCCTTCCTCCCCCCCCCCCTCCTGTCATCCCCTTCCTCGCCCTCCTCCTCCCCCTCACCGTCCTGATATGACCTTAGATGTTGCTAAAACGTAAAACAACAACAAACAAACCTTCCCCATCCTCCTCCTCCTCCTGCCACAACCAGCGCCCACCCTACACAGTTACTACAGTACAGCGAGCAGACGACACTTGGCCGCGCAGCGCGCCACAAGCCGCCACACGCACTCTCACATGTATGTCACTTACCGTCTGGGTGGCGAGTGGAAGCCAGGCACAGGTAGTCAGTCTATCTATAACCAGCACGCACGCACGCCGCCTCAGCCGTCTACCATTTACTGCCGTCTTCAAAAGCCGGGTACAATTCCGGGTTTTTACATAAATCCAAAATCCGACGGTTAAGATTAAATGAGTTGTTGGCGCATATCCCGCGCTGCGTTTAGCAATATTAATAACAATAACATTACACGCGCCCGGTCGGGGTTTGTTGCTGCCGCTCCACTCTCCAAGCGGCGGCCGACTGATCACCAGGCTCACCCGCTCTCCACGCCGGGTGGCGCGCCGGGTCGGCGACGGGTGGGTGGGTGGGCGCAACCATTTGCGGCCGCAGGGAGGGAAGGATGGACGGACGGACGGAGGGCTTGTTGGAATGGAGCGCTCGCCGGCTCGCAACTTTTGCTCGGCGCAAACCATTGTCGCTGGGTTTGGGGGGAAGGGGGGGGGGGGAGGGGAAGGGGGATGAGGGGGTTGGCGGGAACGCGGTGGGAGCCACTTGATGCGCGCATTGCGGTGGGGGCAGCTCGCCCAGTGACTGGTTGCTGGTTGGTTGCTGGCTGCTGGTTGTTGGTTGCTGGTTGCTGGCTGTTGGTTGCTGGCTGCTGGTTGCTGGTTGTTGGTTGCTGGTTGTTGGTTACAGGTTGTTGGCTGCTGCTTGTTGGCTGTTGGTTGCTGGCTGCTGATTGCTGGTTGCTGGTTGTTGGATTCTGGTTGTTGGCTCCTGGTTGTTGGTTGCAGGTTGTTGGTTGTTGGCTGCTAGTTGCTAGTTGTTGGCTGCTAGTTGCTAGTTGTTGGCTGCTAGTTGCTGGTGTCCCAATGTGGCTTTATCAGGGTGGCTTGTTTGTGACTGAAGGGAGGATCATGTGGGTTGACGGTGTGCCATAATGTGAGAAGGGTCCACAGTGAGGAAAGGAGGAAAAACGGGTGACCACTGTCCCATATTGAGCATACCCTTGCAGGAATAGTTTCCAATTCTTTATGTCCTGATATTGTTTGATTTATACAGAAGTTGATGTAGATAAATTTAAAATATACTTCAAGCACTTTAATCTGTGCAAAAGCTACATACATATGTGTAACTATGTCTGAACAAGAAACTACTAAAAAAGATAATGGGTTCTTTCCATAATTTGAGCCAATCAGAGATGTTCTTTTTGATTGCAAATGGCCGCCCCTTATGGGGGTCGCCATTTGCAATAAAAAAGAACAGCTCTGATTGGCTGACACTGAGAGCTGTTCTCAGCCAATCAGAGCTGTTCTTTTCAATTTCAAATGCCGGCCCCCATGGCGGCGGCCATTTGCAATAAAAACGAAGAGCTCTGATTGACTGACACTGAGTTCTCGCGAGAACGAGAAGAGGAAAATCCATTTCCTGCAAGTTCAAACAGGCTCAGACAAGTTCAAACTTGGCTGGTTGTCCCTCTCCTTTCAGCGCTGAATATGCTTATGAATAATGTACAGCGTGTTTTATTCGCTAAGTTGGCACCACATTTCGCAGATATATTTTCTTCAGAGGTAACAAGACACTATTGTAATATGAATAAGCAATGCTTAGGACGGACCCGCCCACAGACGAGTCGGAATTATGAAACTGTCTATAGACTGCGTGCTGAAAACGGCGTCGAGAGCCAAATAAATTCCCATGGCCATTGAGTTTGCATTCTATGCAATTTGCCACTACACGCAGTGCAAAGCGAAATTAATAGGAATACAGAACAATTTGGTATAAACATGAAAGTTTGGAATTACAAACTAGTCTATTGACATATACATATAAACGCTCGGAGAATTATTGATTTATTATTATGCGATTCAGCACAAGTATACAAATGGTGGTGCCCATATTAGGCTATTTCCGTTTCCGTTTGCTGGATTTTGCTGATTTCATTTTCCACCTCTATGAGTAGAGGGATTGTTTATGTATATATGTACACGTGTTAGTCCTTAGCCTCCCCATGGGTAGGTCGGTATTATTTTAGTACAATAACAATAATATTAATACATATATATATATATATATATATATATATATTTCCATGTGTGCTTCTGTCTATTTATGAATAGTTGGTTCATTGTTCGAGTTTTATGTCCTGGCAACATTTAAGGTCATATCGGTACGAATATCGATTTGTGACAGTGCACACTCATGGTCACTTTTTAGTGTTGCCCCACTAGGAAATCAGGTTGCCAGCAGCATGACCCAATATCCCACTCAGTTATATTATCCTGGCATTGAGCCACCTAGCCCTTGCCCTATCCTAATAATGCCGAGAGCCTGGCTAGGAACTGACACATATCAATTTTAAGGTCTGGTTTGAATCAACCAATGTTTGAACCTGCAGATTCGAATGCCATGATCTACCAAAACGGAAGACGGATGCTCAACTCATTCGGCCATCCAGTCTGGTCATTTATGTGTATATATGTGCTGCATAATAACTTATGTGAATATAAATTAACCACTATATATGTGTGGGATGTATAATGCGTTATGTGAGTATAAAGGGGTGGAAGGGAATTATATTGTTATATATATATTATATTGCACGGAATATTCCACAATGTCTCATACCCATGCTCATGACTAGTGGCGCCATCTCCGGCACCTCCTCACACCTACCAGGCGCGGGAAACCTCACTCGCATCTTGTCGTGATGTCGACAGTGGAGCCTCGAAGTGGCATCCAACCAAATTACATCCTGTCTGCAATCTATGTTAGATGTATAAACTTCATATATTTTTCAGAGAAGAGGCTATTACCTCTTTTTTGCCAGAGATTAAAGCTGCAAAATCCGATGAAGCATCAAATTTTCAAAACCAAAATAATTATTTAGATTTGATTCTACATATCTAACTTATATACTGCTGCACTTATTAAGCATTTGTTTCTGCGTAGAAGGCAATACTGAGTCAATTTAACAGAATGTGTTACTGCAGAAGTCTATGGTGTCAGAGTTTTGGCAAGCTTGCCAAAACTAATTTTCCATGTTTGCACTCAAAATATCTCAAAAGTTTACCATTTAAAATAAAAGTAACTTTGAACTAATGTAAAGCAGATACTAGTCATTGATCTAATATATTTATCTCAGAAAAAGTACAGAAATTCAAAACCATCGGACTATGCAACTTTAACTACATACTGCTTCTGTTAAATGGTGACAAGGGTTCTTTCCCATGACTTTAGAGGATGGAAGGTGCCAGACATTGAAAATATGTCTGATGCCTATTGTCACCCGAAGGAATCTTTTTAATCATCTTAATAAAGTTAATGTATTTGCGACCTAGACTTGTAGTGAGCTAGCAATGCCTATAAAAGTGAACTTCAGTTTTTGCCTCATATTGATTTAAAACATGTGTGGTCATATGCAGCTTTTGATTCTGATTATTTTAGAATAAAAGATAGAGTGATAGTGTAAGTAGAACATAAGTTATGATATTTCAAAGAATTTATCATTAACCCTGATGATATTCAGTAGATATTAAGGAATTTAGTAACTTTGGTATGAAATATCTGACAGAATCACAAAGCTAATGGTCTGGGGGGAAAATGGAGCCTGTTATTTGTGCTATAGAGAGTGAGATTATTTAATATTGCACAAATTATATGCAACATAGCTTTTGTATTGGGGCCTTAAAAACCTAGATTTCCCTAATTTGGAAATGTGCACAAAAAAGGCCAAAACAATTAATCTTTAAAACCTCATAATTTCAGAACTTTTCAAGAGATCGATATACATTTATATCACTGGAATCGGATTAAAAAGATCTATACACCTATATAATTTTAAACACTGAAACATGAAAATGAAAAAAAATCACTTTGGAGTACCTACTATTAACAACTCATGCATGGCGAGGCATCAGTGGAGTATGATGATGCATGTTGGCAGTGTCAATTAACAGAGGAGAGTAGTGATCTGACTGACCACAAAACTTAACCACCGTTTGGTATTATATATAAATGATGGACCATTCCCTGAAAATGCCACAATCTAAAGCACTCTCTGCAAAGTGAAGCACTAGAGTGCGTTGAAACGCAGGCGCAGTTAAATGCGCATGTGCTAAGGAGTGCCTGTCATGACAACTACACACTGCAGATGGCGCTGCATACACATATAGGCCTACATCAGGGACGGGCCATGAATGCCAATGGTTTTCACAATCCTAGCAATGTAATGGCCGTGTCACATTACAACGGATCGCGCAAGCGCATGGGCAATGGTTGAAATCACTTTCAAACCTTGAGATGCATCAAACTTTTCAGCGTGGGGGGCAAAGTTGGATGTATATTTGTGTGTTTGTTGTTTTACGTCTTAGCAACATCTAATGTCATATTAGCACGGGTACCAAGTTGTGACAGTGCGCACTCATGGCGACTTTGTAGTGCTGCCCCACTAGGAGACCAGGCCACCAGCACCATTACCTGATATCCAACTCAGTCACATTATCCTGGCACTGAGCCAACCAGTCCTTGTCCTATCCTAATAATGCAGAGTGCCTGGCTAGGAAGTGACAAGTATCAATTTTTAAGTCATTGGTTTGACTCAACCAGGGTTCGAACCCACGATCCTAAGGTCTACCAACACGGGAGACGGATGCTTTAACTCATTCCACCATCCCATCTGGTATGGACGTATACATACCGTATACACAACGTAGCAGAGCATATGACCAACGTATGGCCAACGTATGGCTAACGTGCCTCCCATCGAAAAATGCTCACAATATGCTCATGGTACGCTCGCAGAACACCGGTGAACGTTATATACATAATTCAATTGCCAGAAGTATGCCTTATACATTACATACATCAAGACGTAGGTTATCTATACGGTGTCAATATGTTGTCAAAATGTTCTCAATACGTAGACTATACTTTTCAGTTGGCTCTCCATCCGACTGACATAGGTCAATATAGTGAACAACATTTGTCTAATGTACATCTAACATACATCAATGTATGTCTAACATATACATAACATACACTCGACATAAAAGCAACACATTGTCAAACTTTCATGACCCCTTGATGAGCAATGCCATATAATGATGAACATCGATGTATACCAATGTACGCATATTGACGTACACCGATGTATTGGTGCAAAATCACCTACGTCAGCATACGCTTGCGCGATGCGTTGTAGTGTGACAGGGCTATAAGGAATCGCTTTGACCCCAATCTCTTTGACCCAATCTGTTTGACCCCAATCTGTTTGACCCCAATCTGTTTGACCCCAATCGGTTTGACCCCAATCCCTCCTTCTCTAATCCTGACATAAAAACATGGATGAAAAAAATATAACTCAAGTGATAGATAGCTTGAGAAGGAATCCTAATATAACATTGCTTTTACTTCTTTGAAATATTGATCGAATGGTTGGTTGTTGGAGTTTTACATCTTGTCAACATCTAAGGTCACATCAGGAAGGGTACTGACTTGTGACAGTGCACACTCATGGCGACTTTCAGGAGCTTAATTCCCGGTTGACTCAAACAAATAACTTACAAAATTGATACTAGTCGCTCCATAGCCAGGCGCTCGGCATGAATAGGGCAAGGACTGGTTGGCTGAGTGTCAGATTAATGTGACTGAGTGGGATATCAGCTCATGGTGCTGGCGGCCTGGTCTCCCTGTAGGGCAGCACTATAAAGTCGCCATGAGTGCACACTGTCAAAAGTCAGTACCCGTCCTGATATGACCTTAGATGTTGCCAGGAGGTCATCACAATCATCATCTGATCATGCTGTCGGTCGCGATGCGACAAAGACTGCTTTCATTACTTGACTGCCGCTCTCCATTTAGCTCTCTGCTGTGAGAGTTGCGTCCATGAGTCGGTCTTAATGTCTCTCATTAAGACCGACTCATGGACTGTCGATCGTGATGCCAGGAGGTAAAAGTCCAACAACCAACCATCTAAGACCACACCAATATAGACACTGATTTGTTACAGTGCACACTCAATAGTCCAGCCTGAACAGCAGGGCCATGAATCACTGGACCTGTAGTGTGTTGGGTTGTGCAGGTGAGATATCAGTTATGGATAATTGCTTTTCCTAGCAGATTATGAGACTGCGTCAGACTGTTGTAGCGTTCCAGCGGTAATGTCATGGAAACATAATGCAACAGAACCGAAGAAACTCGACTCGTCCAATGGCTATTTAAAGTTGCTGAGTCTGAAGGCTTTGAGTTTCTGCAATATATTTGAGATGAAAATATCCTTTGGTTGGCGGAAACTCAAAACAGTGTTGGCAGAAAACTCGAAACCAATGAGACTATGCAAATTTAAGTTCTTGAGAGTCAAATGCACAACTCTATTTGAGAATGGGGATGGTTTTTGTTTAGTTTTTTGTACATTAGTTGTTTAAGTGGGAGAAATTTCAATCGCGGATGATTGGTCTTCCTCATTCCACTGTTCCTTGCCCTATCCTAATAATGCCGAGCGCCTGGCTAGGAAGCAAGAAGTATACATTTTTAAGTCATTGGTTTGACTCGACCAGGATTCAAACTCATGATCCCATGATCTACCAACACGGGAGACGGACGCTCAAACTGATTCAGCCATCCTGTCTGGTTAATGTTGATGATGATAACGTAGGGACTGGAATACTGTCTTTACGTCATTTGGGTTTAAACTATATATCTTCTACTCTAGTTCACATTCGACATAACAATAAGCAAAATGTGAACTTTTAAGGATGAGCCACTGACGAAAAATATGAGCATAAGTATATAGACTATTCCTTTTAAAGGCGTTTTAGTGTGAGTCAATGATATACGCTAAAATTAGATAATTGACCAACAACTCAATATTGTATTCATCCACATGAAATTATCATTCCATCAGTCCTACATCACTTGTTCCTTTCCGAAAATTAAACAAGGTATCGCACATGCAAGTTTTATAGTTTATACCTCTTTGTTCCTGACTGGGCGCAGTGGCCGAATCAGTAGAGAGCAGGCCTCGCATGCGGGATATCGGGAGTACGGTTCCCAGTCGAGTCAAGCCAATGACTTAAAAAATTGATACTTGTCGCTTCCTAGCCTGGTGCTTGGCATTAATAGGATATGACAAGGACTGGTTAGCTCAGTGTTAGGATAATGTGACTGTGTGGGATATCGGGTCATGGTGCCAGTGGCCTGATTTCCCAGTGGGACAGCACTATAAAGTTGTCATGAGTGTACACTGTCGCAAGTCGGTACCTGTCCTGATATGACCTTAGATGTTGCCAGGACGTAAAACTCCAACAACCAACAAATCTTTGTTCCTCTTGGGTTTAACCTACCGGAAATGCAATTTATTGATAGGCGGACATCTTCGGGCATTATAGATAAACACACGCCGGCTCCAGCAGAAATGGCGTGAAGATTCAGCAATCACCTACAGATAACCTCAAATACTCTCCAAGCACACACCAGCATAGCAATGAGTTCAGCTCTAATGAGTCACCAAACCTGTGCATGGAGAGTGAGCTAACATACCACTGCTGCCCTACCCCCTCGAGGGGTAGTGACCTTGGGCCCCCTGGTTGCCTGACCTTGACGCCTTCAGTGTCATGCTGAGAGTGTATGGGTGGTTTGTGTAGGTAGAGGGGAGTGGGAGGGGGGGGGGGGGTAGAGGGGTAGCGGGGTTGATGGTCAGGTGTACGTCAGGCACCTTCTAATGTTGGAGTGGCAGTTTTTATAGCTAGTCTTTTTCATTTACACCAGTGATGAAGGAATATTGACTAAATGCTGTCATAATACAAATGGATTTTACTTCAATACACATTACTATATATTCAATCCAACAAGGACATCAGATAGAACATATATGGATCTTCTAGGTTATGTAATTTCATCAAAACCAAGTACACCGAAATAGTTACAAGCATATGAATATTGATGAAAAAAGCAGCATTCCTGGATTTTTTCATGGCGGTGCTGCTACCTATTTATAGCTGAGTCATCGCTTACCCATTTAAGGCCACCTCACCCCACACGTGATTCCTGACAACCGGAAGCCACACGCCTACACCGTGTGGTATTAGTGATACAAATGGGAAATATTGTCCCTAGAACAAGATTCGAACCCACACTTCTTGCATTCTGGGGCTAGTGTGTTAACCAGTAAACCACCTAGGCTCCCTGATGTCATCACTCTGTCCACGCATACCTGTCTATGTGGCTCCTTGCCTGAGAGGTCAGTGCAGACTACTACAATATGATATGTGATGCGATATTGGTTAGTGTGGTGTTGTTGGTTGACATGTTACTGATAGGTATAGTATTTGGTATATTTTGTTGGTTGATATGTTTTTTTGGGGGGTTGTTTTTTGTTGTTGAAGATTTATACTGCCTATCATGGATAATTGTGAATAGACTTGTTTTCACCATTATACAGTTTGTCGATCGAAAGCCTGAGCCTACACTTTTATCGACCCAAGGGATTTTTAACTTCCCACACCACATAGACATGGTATGAGAGCAACTGGGCTTTTTAGATGCAAGTTATACACAGCGGTGGAAATCCAAATTGGCACAGGGAATCGAACCACCGACCTAAAAGGTTGTTTGATATGTTGTTGGTTTGAAAAGTGGTTGGTAGGCATATGCTATCTGACGAGGTTTGGCTTGATACAGAGTTGGTTGATATGTTGTTGGTTGATATGTTGTTGGTTGGCATGTTGTTGATTGGTATGTTGTTGGTTGATGTATTGTTGGTTGATATGTTGTTGGTTGATATGTTGTTGGTTGATATGTTGTTCGTTGATATATTGTTGGTTGATATGGTGTTGATTGGTTGATATGTTGTTGGTTGATGTGTTGTGGTTGATGTGTTGTAGTTGATGTGTTGTGGTTGATATGTTATATGTTGTGTGTTGTTCTACAGTCTAGCAACATCTAAGGTCAAATTAGGATGGGTTCCGACTTGTGAGAGTGCGCGCTCATGGCCACTTTATAGTGGTTCCCCACTGGGATACCAGGCCGCCGGCACCATGACCCGATATCCCATACAGTCACATTATCCTGACACTGTGCTAACCAGTCTCATATGTTGTTGGTTGAAATGTTGTTGGTTGATATGTTGTGGGTCCATAGTATGTTGTTGGTTGATATGTTGTTGGTTGATATGTTGTTGGTTGATATGGTGTGGGTCCATAATGCCGCTGGGTATAATTTACAGCATCATCAAAGGCCAGTTGCTCTCATATTATGTCTATGTGGTGTGGGAGGTAAACAATTCCTTGGGTTCGATTACCCGTCTACCCCACCTCTGCCAATTTGGATTTCCACCGCTGTGTATAACTTACAGCGTCATCAAAGGCCAGTTGCTCTCATATTATGTCTATGTGGTGTGGGAGGTAAACAATTCCTTGGGTCGGTAAAAGTGTAGGCTCGGGCTTTCTATTGAAAAACTGTCTAATGGTGAAAACAAATCTATTCAGACTTATCCAGGATACGTACTAAAAATCCTCAAGAAAAAAAGAAGAAGAAAAAGTTGTTGGTTGATATTTTGTTGGTTGATACATTGCTGGTTTATATGTTGTTGGTTGATATGTTGTTGGTTGATATGTTGTTGGTTAATGCTTTGTCAGTTAACACATTGTCAATTGATATTTCGGTGGTTCACATGTTGGTTGATATGTTGTTGTTTCATACATTGTTGGTTGCTATGTTGTTGGTTGCTATGTTGTTGATTCATACGTTGCTGGTTGATATATTGTTGGTTGATACATTGTTGGGATATATTACTGGTTGATTGATATATCAAAGGTTGATATATTGTTGTCTATGTGGCCAGTATACACATAAAGTATGTACACATACAATTTAAATTTTTTAAATTTTTTATTGAGGCTGTATTTATACTGTCCATAGCATATAAGCCCGGGTACCCAGGCTTGTTTTCAATGCTGTTATTTATATATATCTTGTTGAATTTTTGTTGATGCACATCTTTGTTGATGGATTGACTGAAGTAATCAATAACACATTATTGCATAGCCTACATTGGAAATATCAGTTCACAATTTAAGGCTGAGTAGACTGAATGCACTGTGTGTGTTGTGTCCTCAGATGAACAGAGAAAAAAACCACCCCTTCCTCCTCCCCATGCAATATCCTGATAGGAAACATACTTGTATTTATACCATGTTCCGTAATTACAACATGTATCCTTAATTTCCTGAGCTGAGCTGTTAAATAATGCATTCTCACCTTCAATGGGATTCCCAATGGGGCGGTGAAGCTACTTAAAGCTGCACAGTCTTTGGTTGGCCGTTGGAGTTTTACGCCCTAGCAACATCTATGGTAATATCAGGATGGTAGCTAACTTGTTTGTTTTGTTTGTTTGCTTTTGGATTACCTCCTAGAAACATCTAAGGTAATATCAGGATGGGAACTGACTTGTTTGTTTTGTTTGTTTGTTGTTGTTTTACGTCCTAGCAACATCTAAGGTAATATCAGGATGGGTTCTGACTTGCTTGTGTGTTGTTGTTTTATGTCCTAGCAACATCCAGGGTCATATCAGGATGGGTACTGACTTGTTTGTTTTGTTTGTTTTTTGTTGTTTTATATCCTAGAAACATCTAAGGTAATATCAGGACAGGTACTGACTTGTTTGTTTTGTTTGTTGTTTTATGTCCTAGTAACATCCAAGGTCATATCAGGATGGGTACTGACTTGTTTGTTTTGTTTGTTTGTTGTTGTTTTATGTCCTAGCAACATCTAAGGTCATATCAGGACGGGTACTAACTTGTTTGTTTTGTTTGTTTGTTGTTGCTTTATGTCCTAGCAACATCTAAGGTTATATCAGGATGAGTACTGACTTGTTTGTTTTGTTTGTTTGTTGTTGTTTTACGTCCTAGCAAAGTCTAAGGTCATATCAGGACGGGTACTGACTTGTGACAGTGCACACTCATGGGGACTTTATAGTGATGCCCCACTTTGATATTAGGCTGCCAGCAGTATGACCTGATATCCCACTCAGTCACATTATCCTGACACTAAGCCAACCAGTCCTTTCCCTATCCTAATAATGCTGAGGGCTTGCCTAGGATGCGACAAGTATCAATTTTGAAAGTCATTGGTTTGACTCGAACAGGGTTTGAACCCGTGGGGTCGAATCCCATGATATACCAAAACGGGAGACGGACGCTCAACTCATTCGGCCATCCCGTCTGGTAGCTGCATAGTCTGTTGAAAATATGACCATTGTAAAATCAAAACTCCTTCTCTCCAAAAGCATATTGTCCTACATATCCAATATATATACTGTTGCGCTCATTTGCAGGCAGCTTTCATGAAATGTACAACTGCACAAAACACCATACCGGCTTGGTCGTCGCCCGGGTTACCAAGGACCGCGCTGCTCGAGCTCATCTTCCGTCGACATGAAATGGAGAGCGGCAGTCATGTAATGAAAGCAGTCTTTGTCGCATCACGACCGACAGCATGTTGATGATGATGATGATGATGCGCTCATTGAGCAGTTGTGGCTGTTTAGAAAGGCATACTATATCAATTTAGTAACCTGTTCCTGCTGAAGCCTATAACGGGCGTGGTAGTCGAATCGGTAGAGTGCAGTGCACCCGTGTGGCAGATTCGGGAGTTCAGTTCCCGGTCGAGTCAAACCAGTGACTTACAAAATTTATATATGTCGCTTCCTAGCTTGGAGCTCAGCATTACTAGGATAGGGCAAGGATGGGTTTACTCAATGTCAGGATAATCTGACTGAGTGGGATATTGGGTCATGGTGCTGATGACCTGATTTCTCAATGGGACAACACTATAAAGTTGACAGTGTGTGCACTGTCACAAGCAAGTCAGTACCCATTCTGACATCACCTTAGGTGTTGCCAGTACATAAAATTCCAACAACCAATCAGCTGAAGCATTTCATTATGCACACCAACATTAATTTGGCATGTTTTCAATTCAAATATCCCCAAAGTTAACCATTAATAATAAAAGTAATTTCAAACTATAATAAGGTCAATTATAACAATCAATCAATCAATCAATCAGTATATATGTATCTGAAAAAATGGCACACATCTGAAACCATCGGACTATGCAGCTTTAAATGTGGTATTTACTATAATTCGACGACTACCCACGTGACCACATCATCCAAACCCTGGAGGCGCATAACACAGGCCACTCCCTCTTTTAGCAATTTGTCGATTAACTCTCCAAAAGTATTCCATACAGTTACACAGAATTCACGCAACGAGAGCTAATTACTAAACAAACCCCCTCTCTTTCTTGGGTACATTAGTTGATTCAAGCCCCAGTCACACATACCCGGATGAGCCCCGGATTTTGAGCCGGACCACCCCCGGACCAGTCGCCTGGACTGTCCCAGACAGCCCCGGATAAAATCGCTATTTTCGTCGTTTTTTGCCCCGCAGTCACACATACCCGGCCGGTGCGATCCGGGGGTGGTCCGGGGTTGCTCCGGGTAGTCCGGGGGTGAACCGGGGCCTGTCCGGGCTGTCCAGGGGTGGTCCAGGGCTGTTTCGCTACTACTACTACTACTACTACCATGCCGGATTGAGCCCTGATGCCCTGGACCTCCCCGGATGTTTTAAGCATTTTAAAACATCCGGGGGGGGACCCCAAACCAGCCACGGATCACGCCGGATCACCACGGACGAGCCACGGACGAGCCACGGATCACCCCGGATCGCCACGAACCACCCCGAATGACGGTCCGTGTGTGTGTGTATGAATGTAAATATATGTAAATATATCATCATCATCATCATGCTGTCGGTCGCGATGCGACAAAGACTGCTTTCATTACTTGACTGCCACTCTCCATTTAGCTCTCTGCTGTGAGAGTTGCGTCCATGAGTCGGTCTTAATGTCTCTCAGCTTCAGGTTTCTCTTGATGGTATCTTTGAACCGGAGACGGGGTCGCCCTCTCTTTCTGTAGCCAGAAGACAGTTGAGAATAAAGGATCTGCTTTGGTAGCCTGTCTGATGACATCCTCATGAGGTGTCCAGTCCACCGGAGATTCTTTTTGATCAGAAGATCTTCCATAGAGGGCAGCCCCATCCGTTCGAGTATTTCCTTATTCGTCACTTTGTCCTTCCAGGTTAGCCTCATGATTGAACGCAGATGTCGCATCATGAAGGCATGCAGCTTTTTCACCTGCTGTCTGTACACTGTCCAGGCCTCGGCTCCGTATAGTAGGGTGGATAGCACGATTGCATGGTAGATCTTACCTTTGACCCGAATGGACACATGGTGGTTGTTCCAGAGTCTCTGGCGTAGTCGGCCGAAAGATGCGCTAGCCTTGGCCATCCTCCTCTGTATCTCAGCATCAATGCGTCCATCACTTGATATAGTGCTTCCGAGATAGGTGAATTCCGGAAGAGAGTTCAGCTTGTTTCCGTCAACCATGATCTCCTCCTCTCGGGTTCTTGTAGAGTTGGGTTGGTACAGCACCTCCGTCTTCTTGATGTTAATTTTCAGGCCAAACTTCTTTGATACATTTCATGAAAGCTGCCTGCAAAAGTGTTGAAGTGCTGCTGGCTTTTGCAAGTTACCAGCGGCACTCTCTCGGGGAGCAAATAGAGGTTTCACACCGGCAAGAACATGTCAAGACAGGCGCAAAACTATTTGTCCCTGCAGTGGCTGGTCGGGAGATGTTGGGAGTTCCATACATCAACCGCCCTTAATGCTGCCACAGTGACATGGTTTTCTGTTTAGGGTTTGCTCCCTTAGCCTTCGGTTCTGTCAAGGACCTGTACCACAAGGCAGTGGTTTAGAACTCTGCAAGGCAGGGGCGTCAAACTCCCTGAGGTATTGCTATACCTATACCTGCATACCCTAATGTAAATATATATAGGAACACTAAACACTCATATATACAAATAGATATACAGTAAAACCTCTCTAACCGACCACCTCCACAGATTGACCACTCCCCTATATCGATAGCATTATTTGGATCCCAACAATACCATTCTAACCATATTCTAACAGTTAACTCCCTAATCCGACCACCTCCCTAAATGAACCACTTAAAGTTGGTCCCAAGGTCGGTCGATTTAGAGGGGTTTTACTGATACATATATATATATATATATATATATATATATATATATAGGAGTGTATAGTTTTCCTATTTTTCAAATGGACAAGGCATAGTAGTAAACCCAGATGGGGAGGGTGGGGGTACGGGGGGGGGGGTCCTTTGTGTAATGTATGATGAACTAGGCTTGAAGTTTGGAGGGGGTTTATTGGGGGTGGGGGTGTAGGATGGAGGGGGTTGGGGGGGTGGGGTGGCTGATTGGTGATTTGTTAGTGAAGTTGGCGAAAAGATCACAGGGATCAAAGTGGCTGCTACCGCTAATTGGACCATGTTTTTATAAATAAATCTATAACTAGATTACTGAGTGCTACAATTAGAATTGAGTCCACACTCCAATGCGCGCGGACAACTGCTGTCCGTAACCATTATCAACCGGATGTGAGGGTCCAAGCGGTTTTTTAAATTTTGAAAAAAAAAAACCCACTAAAAATTGGGGGATGGGGAAAACTAGCAACAAAAGACAAAAGACAGAAAGTGGAGGAAAAGAGGTAGGAATTAGTACATACGCAAGAAAAACCAATAAATGGGGGTGGGGGTGGGGGGGGGGGGATAGTTTGCAATGATAGGCAGATAAAAAGTCTGGAAGTCTGTTAGTTTGAAGGCATTACCAAATCAATATTATATATATATACAGTAAAACCTCTCTAGCCGACCACCTCCCCAGATCAACCACTCCCCTATATTGATCACTTTATTTGGGTCCAATATAATTGCGTTACATCCGAATTCGAGTTAAATCAGGGTACATTGTAATGGGGCTTCACTGTATATATAGTGATATCATTGCATTATATCTGAATTTGAGTTAAATCAGGGTACATTGTAATGGGGCTTCAGTGTATATATATTGTTATCATTACATTATATCCGAATTCAGGTTAAATCAGGGTACATTGTAATGGGGCTTCACTGTATATACAGTAAAACCTCTCTAACCGACCACCTCCACAGATCGACCACTCGCCTATATCGATCGCTTTACTTGGGTCCCAAAAAACCATTGTAACCATATTCTAACTCCCTAAACCGACCACCTCCCTAAATGGACCACTTAAACTCGGTCCCAAGGTCGGTCGGTTTAGAGAGGTTTTTTACTGTATATTGATATATATTGCTGAAGAAACTAAATGTTGTAATATACATAAACTCCCCCATTAACATTGGACTGCTCGCTGCTGCTCATGAGTCATACACAATATTAACATAATGGCGCTTTGTGAATAAGCTGCTCCTTATTAATTGTGATGCTAGCATTGTGTTCACACTAACCGTCCAGATGCGGTACCACCTAAATGGATGTTGTTATTGTGACTTTCAAACAAACAAAACAACCCGATGTCATGAATTTTTATTTTATTTGTTGGGGTGCTGTATCTTCTGGTCACAAACCCCACTTGTAATTTATTCATTGAACATGAGCAATGACTTCATTCAGTATCCTTCCATCAACCATCCCTCTCCGAAATCCTTTGAAGGCGAACACTATAAAGAAGTATAAGGAGAAGAAAAAAGGTTTGTTGATGGTTGGAGTTTATGTCCTGGCAACATCTAAGGTCATATCAGGACGGGTACCGACTTGTGACAGTGCACACTCATGGTGACTTTATAGTGCTGCCAAAATGGGAAACCAGGATGCTGTCACCATGACCAGATATCCCACTCAGTCACATTATCCTGACACTGAGCAAACCAGTCCTTGCCCTATCCTATTAATGCAGACCGCAAAGCTAGGAAGTGACAAGTATCAATTTTGTTAGCCATTGGTTTGACTCGACCAGGAATTGAACTCCCGATCTCCCCCTTGCACTCTCCCGATTCGGCCACCGCGCCCGGTAGCAACGAGAAGAAGAAGAAGAAGAAGAAGAAGAAGAAGAAGAAAAAGAAGAAGCCGAAAAGGTTGGGGTGGTGGAGAAAGAGATGACAAATCTCGTTGACTGCCGGCACCATCTACCGCGGTAAGAACAGCACTCCCCCCTCCCCCCTCGAGTCACTCCCCCTACGGCCATTGGCCATTCATGAAGTCTCGCGTGATCACTGACCCGCGAGATGTCGTCTCGGCGAGAGGTCAACGAGAAATGAGCTTCGTTTTGACACCCTGGCCCGACCCCGTATCCCCAGGCAGTAACCAAGGCGACTGGGCGGCGGCGGCGACGTCATCAACACCCAGACGACATTTCATCGATTTTTCCCGCGCTTTTGTGACAGTTGTAAAAGTCAGCGTCCGCTCCGGCCCCGCCCGGCAATCTGCCCGGCGCCGCCATCTTATCTCGCCAGCCACTGATGGAACCAGCCCCGCCGAGACCTCATCTCGTCACCTTTCACGACCTTGACATTGGTGTTCCTGCGCGCGCGTTTACGTCCCACCGGAAGCAGTTAAACCCCCCTCCTCCCCTCCTCCCCCGACACACCACCTCAAGCCCCACCCGACCCGCCTCCCTACCTACTTCTTGGTGTCCTACGCCAACCCACACCCCCACCCCCACCCCCACCCCCACCCCCACCCACTCCCTACCCTCCTATCCGCCTCGTGGCCCTGCGTCCTGCGTGCGCACAAATTAAGAGCGCCGGAAGTCCCTCAACGGACGCCCGCGTCTCATGCTTGTGAATCGGGAAGGTGCAGTTGGGTGATGTCTACAGAGACAGGGCCGCCCGGTAATCAGCAGTCTCGTCTGCTTATTTCCACCAGATCTGTGAGATACAAATTGGTGTCGCGCCTGAGAAATCCCCCCCCCCACCTCCCATTCCCCACAGCCCCACACCCCCACCCACACCGACACCTCCACCCTCATATCCTCACCACCACCACCCTCCACTCTCACCAGACGAGATGGCTGAATGAGTTAAGTGGCATCTCCCGGTTTGGTAGATCATGGGATTTGAACCTATGGGTTCACACCCTGGTCGGGTCAAACCAATGACATAACAATTTATACTTATCGCTTCCTAGCCAGGCACTCAGCATTATTAGGATACGGCAAGGACAGGTTTGGCTCAATGTCAGGTTAATGTGACTGAGGGGAATATCAAGTCATGGTGCTTGCAGCCTGATTTCCCAGTGGGGCAGCACTATAAAGTCGCCATGAGTGTGCACTGTCACAATGTTGGCACCCATCTTGATAGGGTGTTACTAATATACTATATTTTGTTGCCAAATACCTACCTATCCATGTATTTACTTGTAATTAATTCCGCTGTGTTCACTATGTAATTTGTGTAAGGACAGCATTAGCAACTTGGTCACCAGCTCACTGCTGTCAGTGCAGCAAACACGGCTCAGGGGACATCGGTGCAGCCGCCCGCCCACCGCCCACTGTATCAGCTTCAAGCACCCAAAATGTGTACTTTAATTAAAAGGGGGTGGGGGGGGGGGGGGGGGAGTGGCTTCTTGGGGGCTACCACCCCGATTTCATTCATCCAACTAATTAACTTTCTTTTTCTGACGAAGCATAACAATATAAATAATTAAATACATTACATAGACCAGCAGAAAGCTTCTTGACTGGATAAAAGATTCACCCCTATCCAGAGTAGGGGTAAAGTTTGATTCAATTATTGGTTGATTGATTGGTGGTTGCTTGGGTGAATGATGACCACGTCTGAATCCGAGCGAAAGCTGCTTGGCATAAAACAACTACAGTAAAACCTCTCTAACCGACCACCTCCACAGATCGACCACTCCCCTATATCGATTGCTTTATTTGGGGCCCAAATGATCGCTCATACAATACGGTTGTAATGATTAAAAACAAACCTCCCTAAACCGACCACCTCCCTAAATGGACCATTTAAAGTCGATCCCATGGTCAGTCGATTTAGAGAGGTTTCACTGTATAGACAATCTATGGAGTCGCTGTTTCCAGCACACAAGATTTATCTAAATTGGGCTAGAGTTGAGGAATTGGGAGAGAATGTCAAAAATCCTAAGATGGCGGCCAATGAAAGCTCACAATTGGACTTTTAAAATCTATTAACATAAGTGATTCCATAAATTCTTCACCCTAAAAGCAGCAGGTTAGTACAGATAAGTATCTGAACAATATATTTACCCCATTATGCAATTTCATGTGCTTCATTATTTCACTAACCCAGCTGTCTGCCACCATGTCTATAAGGTTGTTTAGCAGCCCTGTCACGGACACAGTGCTGTGTGTTGGTTGGTTGTGGTTATTGGAGTTTTACATCCTGGCAACATCTAATGCCTGGTACACACCTACCGTTTGTGCGCACCCAACTACCGTATACGATCTAAAACTGCCCGTTTCGCACACAAAAATCGCAAGGTGTGCGCTCCCCGCACACACCTAGAGATTGCGATTCGCGCATAAAACCTCAGTTTTAGGGCTAAAACCGGCCGATTACGATTGCGATTCGCGATTCGAAAAATGAATCGGCCCGTTTTCAGTTTTAAGCGGGTCGGGTCGAGTCACGAATCCTATACGGTAGGTGTGTACCAGGCATAAGTGTAAAATTTCCCAATATTTAGACATTGGTGGATGGTGTGAACTAGTCTATGGTAATTACAATTGTTATATAAAAAGGTAAATGGTATATAAAGCCAGAGGCTTTATGTGGTGCTGGTGATCCTTTACTGATTTTGTATAAACATTATGTAGTCATAGATAGTGTGAGAGGGGCACTACTTTTACTGTGACAGTGCCTTGGGAGCTCTGCTCACATACCCCCTCCCCCCCAATTGTTATCTACGGATCACTGCACACCCAGACACAACAGGGCACTGTAGCCATCAACAACCAAGGCCTGGATACAGGCAGGTTGGATGTTCATTGGTTGGTTGAAGAATGCCTGGTGCTGATTGGGGGAGCTGATCAGGTGTGACAGCCATCTTGGATTGATGAGACTATATAATAATAAACCTGAGGGTGTAAGCTCTCTTCTGTGCACTTTCTACTGTACCTTTCTCTTGACTGTAGTGATTTCATATTTAGCCTACCTACACAGCCACAGCTGCCAGCCGTCGACTTTACGTAAGGTCATATCAGAATGAATGCCGACTTGTGACAGTGTGCACTCATGGCGACTTTATAGTGCTGCCCCACTGGGAAATCAGGCCACCAGCACCATGGCCTGATATCCCACTCAGTTACATTATAGTTATTCTGACACTGAACCAACCAGTCCTTTCCCTATCCTAATAATGCCAAGCCCCTGGCTAGGAAGCAACAAGTATCAATTTTTATGTAATTAGTTTGACTCGACCAGAATCCCACGACTCGGTTAGAATCCCACGATCTACCAAAATGGGAGACAGATGCTCAACTCATTCGGCCATCTTGTCTGGTCAGTACTGCGGGAGTAACTACCTATGGACCAGCAAAACCAGTGACCAAGTCGTTCACCACCTCTCTGAATGGACCTACTGCAGTTTCAGGTCTATTTATGTCACGAGGGTCACCCACCATACACAACCCAAGAGCAAAGCGAGCAAACCAAACGTTCCCTGCAAGACGCCATCCAATTGGCTGCAATAAACCAATCAGATCAGTTGTAACATAAAAGCGCCATTCAGCTCAATGCAGTCACCATTGCTCTCAGGTCAGTGGAAATTCGCGTAATATATTGGTGATTGAGACCTAATATATAATCTTATATATAAATATATATATATA
This sequence comes from Branchipolynoe longqiensis, assembly GCA_030323885.1. NCBI lineage: Eukaryota > Metazoa > Annelida > Polychaeta > Phyllodocida > Polynoidae > Branchipolynoe > Branchipolynoe longqiensis. Next base: position 71,918,221 of record CM059193.1, read on the forward strand.
TATATACAATCTAAGTACCCTTTCTACTGTCAAGTATAAACTACAAAGTGTGCTTTATGTATTTGCCGTCCACAATATTACACAGATGAAATTAAAAACAGAATTCTACAACTTCTGCCATTTCTGGTTGCGATTCATCGGTAAGACATCCTACCGGGGCGCCCCCGTGTGGCGAGCACAGAAACTACACGACAGGTGGGGCCACCTGGTGACCGCACAGGGAGATAGACGCTGTCTGTGCGGTGAAAGCTCCTGTCCAAATTACCCTGCACTCAAAGGAAAAGTTGCTGGGACGTGTGCCAGATGACGGTGTTTAGTGGAAACTCACGAAAGGACCAAATTAGAAACCCAGGTAGGAAGAAGGATTACAATTTAAACTTTAGTAATTTGCACTTAATTAAAAAAAAAAAAAAAAATTACAAGTCTGAATAGGATTAGTCTTGGAAGTGAATCCTCACAGGTGTGGAATAGACACTTGAACTGAAGTTGAAGTAAACAGGTAAATATTGGAAGATAATATGTTTGAGGTTAATTTATTGGAAGTAATAACAGATAAACGGTGCTGGGTTAGTAAAAACAACAAACAAAAGTACAGTAAAACCTCTCTAACCGACCACCTCCACAGATCGACCACTCCCCTACATCGATCTCTTTATTTGGGTCCCAAAAATACCATTGTAACCATATTCTAACTCCCTAAACCGACCACCTCCCTAAATGGACCACTTAAAGTCGGTCCCATGGTCGGTCGGTTTAGAGAGGTCTTACTGTACATTGAATTGAGGTGGCGATAATAGGGGACGGTGAAGAGTGGGCGTCAAAGGAGGTGTGAAGCGGCCCTGTAATCTGATGTTATCAGCAACGGAGGATTGAGTGACACAAAATTGTAAAGGTGTGATGTAGGGCGTTGCAGATAGAGAGGTGTAGGGTGCATGTTGAAATAGGGGGGAGCTTCTGGGGGTCAGCTGTCACGCACCAGTTGCACACCTGCCAACCTTTCTGATTTCCGCGGAATCTTTCCGATTTTTTTAAGGCTCTGATTCCGTCGTAGTATATATATATATATATATATATATATATATATATATATATATATATATATATATTTCTTGAAGATTTATACTGCCTGTCATGGATAAGTCTGAATAGACTTGTTTTCAACATTAGACAGTTTGTTGATAGTGTAGTAAGCCCGAGTCCACACTTTTACCGACCCAAGGGATTTTTAACCTCCCACACCACATAGACATGGTATGAGAGCAACCAGCCTTTGATGACGCTGTAAGTTATACACAGAGGTGGAAATCCAAATTGGCAGAGTTGGGGGCACAGGGAATCGAACCACCAACCTTCATATTAGGAGTCTGACCTCGAAAAAAAGTCAGAGACTCTAACCACTCTGCCACAGAGAACACCATATATATATATTTATATATGTATACGTAATATATATATATATATATATTTTTGTTAAGGCTCTGATTCCGTCGTTCCGCGCGGAATCTCGATTATTCTGGTGAAAGCGGATATATATATAGAGCCTTAACAAAAATATATATACATATTACATATACAGTATAACCCTGTATAACCCCACAAATGTGGATAAAGATTTCAGCTGAGAAAAAAACCCTGGCGTTTTTCTAATTTCCGCTGGTTCCTCCGGAAAGACTGTAGCTGCGACCCAGTTATTTCCAACTTAACTAAAGTAAGGTAAACAATAACTACTAACTTAATATATCCATATTTAAAAAAAAACACTTTAAAACTTAAAACCAGCGGGCTATGCAACTTTATTTTTTACAGTAGAATTAATTATCAAATTATCAATAATAACAATGATTGGTAAATAGGAAGGATAAACATGGATCTTGGTACTAGCTTTGCCGTCGATGTCAATATGATATACAATCTAGCTTTATTCACTGGACCGATTTTTGCGTTTGTTTGTTGTTGTTTTTACGACCTAGCAACATCTAAGTTCATATCAGAATGGGTACCCGACTTGTGACAGTGCACACTCACGGTGACTTCACAGTGCTGGCCCACTGGAGGATCAGGCCACCCGCGCCATGACCCGATATCCCACACAGTTACATTATCCTGATACTGAGCCGACCAATTCTTGCCCTATCCTATTAATGCAGAGCGCCAGGCTAGGTAGCGACAAATATAAATTTTCATTGGTTTCTCTCGGCTGGGATTCGAACTCCCGACCTTCCACACAGGAAGCCTGTGCTCCGCCGATTTGCGATCTCACTGGAAGGATGTGAGTTCTGAGATGAACTGTTTGGTGATTTAAAGCTGCATAGTCCAATGAAATATCAAATTTTCAAAACCAAACATGTTATCTAGGTTTAATTTGACATATCTAACTTAGATACTGATTCACTTATTAAGCATTTGTTTCTGCGTAAAAGGCAATACTTAGTCAATTTAACAGAACCTGTTACTGCAGAAGTCTATGGTCTCAGCATTTTGGCAAGCTTGCCAAAACTAATTTTCCATGTTTGCACTCAAAATATCTCAAAAGTTTACCATTTAAAATAAAAGTATCTTTGAATTAATGTAAAGTAGGCACTAGTGATCGATCTAATATATTTATCTCAGAAAAAATACAGAAATTCAAAACTATCGGACTATGCAACTTTAACTATGATTAACAAAATTAACTAAATGTAGTTAGAGTGCAAATAAAGAAAATCTAACCCTAGGGCAATGCCTGTTCAAAATACCATTACAGGGGGTTCCTTTAGTTAGCACAGTTTGATGCCTAATGCGTAGCATTGGGTTTGAATTGCGGCAATGGGGGCAGGGATGGGGGAGGAAGTGCTCTGGCTGTTCGCTTCTCCCTCTGGACTCTCGCCTCAGGTCTCTCTCACCTAAGGTGCCACCTGTTGCCTCCCACCGGAACTTGCCACTATACTGCTGACATTTCCATCCAGCAGCCAAGATGTCAGGGCTGACATTTTACCCCCACCCGCCATTCTTTCTTAAAGATTTATACTGCCTATCATGGATAAGTCGAATAGACTTGTTTTCACCATTAGACAGTTTGTCGATAGAAAGCCCAAGCCTACACTTTTACCGGCTTAAGGGATTTTTAACCTCCCACACAACATAGACATGGTATGGGAGCAACCAGCCTTTGATGATGCTGTAAGTTATACACAGTGGTGGAAATCCAAATTGGCAGAGCTGGTGGGGGCACGGGGATTAGATTAGGAGTCCGACCTAGAAAAAAGTCAGACACTCTAACCACTTTGCCACAGTGAACACCTCTTCCCCTTGTTTGCGAATCAACGATCGTCTCAATGGGAATTAGGTCATATGAGTGAATGTCCTGATAACAGGATTTTATCACAGGAGTCACCCCTGCTAATTTCATAATGTGCAATCTGATTAAGCATGGCTACTGAGGGGATTTGTAATGCCATTAGGAAAAGAAAATTCAATCTTCTCACTAATTCTAATTTTCACAGAGTGATTATTGAGAATTATATTCAATTAGAAGATTTCCACCACCAACTTGGCCCTCTGATCGCAGTTGAAGAACAACTGTTATAGGCAGTAAGGGAAATGTGCAGAATGCTGAATGGAAAAGGTATAATAGAGGATTTCCACCACCAACTTGCCCCTCTGATGGCAGTCGAAGATCAAGTGTTATGGGCAGTAAAGGAACTGTGCAGAATGCTGAGTGGAAAAGGTATAATAGAGGATTTCCACCACCAACTTGCCCCTCTGATGGCAGTCGAAGATCAAGTGTTATGGGCAGTAAGGCAAATGTGCAGAATGCCGCGTGGAAAAGGTATAATAGAGGATTTCCACCAACTTGCCCCTCTGATGGCAATCAAAGAACAACTGTTAAAAGTGTTATGGGCAGCAAGGCAAATGTGCAGAATGCCGCGTGGAAAAAGTATAATAGAGGATTTCCACCACCAAATTGCCCCTCTGATGGCAGTGAGAATAAATAACCGTAGGGGTAGCAAGTCAGTGTGCAGCATGCCTTGTCGAAAATATATAATAGAGGATTTCCACCACCAACCTGTCCTCTGATGGCAGTGGGAATAACTAATATTGCCGGTACCAGCTCAGTGTACATTTATAAGTCACGTGACCATATCCGAGAATGGGCAGTTGTCACTCGAAATTAAAGTTGCATAGTCCGATGGTTTTGAGTTTCTGATATTTTCTGAGTTAAATATATTAGGTTGATCGCTATAATCTAACTTAATTTAATTTGAAGTAACGTTTATTTTATATGGCTAACTTTTGAGATATTTGAAGTGTATGCATGCAAAATTAATTTTGGCAAGCACGCCAGAACTCTGACACCATTGGCTTCTACAGTAGGAAGTTCTATTAAATTGACTCGATCTTCCCTTCTATGTGGTGACAAATGTTTGATAAATACACCATTACCTAAGTTAGATATGTAGAATCAAAATAAATCTAGATAATTCTTTTGGTTTTGAAAATTTGATGTTTTTATCAGACTATGCAGCTTTAACACCAGGATCATAGCGGCTCACAGTGAGCCAATATATGAACGTCTTAAGCTAGACTGGTTGGTTCTTGGAGTTTTACGTCCTAGCAACTTCTACGGTCATATCAGGACGGGTACCGACTTGTGACAGTGCGCACTCATGGCGACTTTATAGTGCTGCCCCACTAGGAAACCAGGTCCTCAGCACCATGCCCTGATATCCATCCCCCTCAGTCACATTATCCTGATACTGAGCCAACCAGTCCTTGCCATATCCTAATAATGCAGAGCGCCTGACCAGGGTTCGAGCCCGTGGGTTTCAATCCCACGATCTACCAACACGGGAGACGGACGCTCAACTCATCAGCTCATTTGGCCATCCAGTTTCTTGTGATATGAGCCTGTCTCAAAAGGTGATAACTCTTCTTTTTTGTGTCCATTGTAACGATTGACACAAAACAGCACACTGAAAATACAACGACAGTTGCTTCAAATCAATATGTATTCTATTGGGATTATGAAACACCATGTAAAAAACAAATCAGTTTATCCAGAGCAAATGCATAAGCAGATAGTATGTTGATCGTTACAATGGACACAGTTTTGTCCCATATTTCTTAGCACCCTTTGAAACATTCTCATATATTGAATGAGCCACATTGTCACCAGTCACAATTTTCTTTCTTTCTCGAAAACCTATCATTATACTTGGATAACCTGCCTTGTGCTCACTGATTGAAACCAACTACCCTATTGCTGGCGGGGGAATTACGCCCTGTATGTATATTGTATGTTCGGTTGCGCCTTTTGTTCGGGGTGACGCGCAAAGTGGTTGTTGAGACGAGTAGTGTAATGGCCGTACATCTCAGGACACCAAACCCATTATTACAAAAAGACACACAGATTTGTGCATGACGTATGCTGTGGACACTCGTCATGCACACTCACACAAAGCTTGTCACACCCAATGGCCGAATAGGTAGAGCGCACGGCCTCGCGTGTGGGGGATGGGGAGTTCGGTTCCCGGTCGAGTCAAACCAATGACTTATAAAATTGATACTTTTCACTACCTAGATAAAACTCCAGTACAGGGGTGAAAACCAACCCATTAGAAAAGCTGGCGAAGAATTTCAACATGCTGGGTTAATTAACTGGGCTGGTAAATTCTTAATTTAAGAAGCACAATATATTCTTTATGTATGTCTTCATATTTACCCGCTACTTTTGAGTTGGAAAATATAATAAAACATATACTTTAATGCAATTTAATTATGAAATCGATGGCATTCTCTGGCCGCCATCTTGTCTTTTTGCATTCTCTCCCATGTCACCAACTCTGTGCTGATATAAGTAACCATTTGACATTGGTGCCAGGCATTCTACTTCCTGTTCCATACTAAAGCTATTTTCGCACGTATTTAGACTACGTTGTCGTTCACCCCTGTACTGGAAATACGGTGTGAATCTTTTATCTAGTCACTACCTAGCCTGGCGCTTGGCATTAATAGGATAGGGTAAGGAATGGTTAGCTCAGTATCATGATAATGTGACTGACTGGGATACCAGGTCATGGTGCCGGAGGCCTAATTTCCTAGTGAGTGAACTTTGGCACAAGTCACTACCCGTATGACCTTAGATATTGCCAGGACCCAGAACTACGCCAACGGTAGATCATGGGATTTGTTTGAACTCTGATCGAGTCAATGCGATGAGTTAAAAATGTATACTTGTCACTTGGCATTATTAGGATAGGGCAAGGTCTGGTTGGTTCAGTGTCAGGATTTTTTATTTTATATTTTTTTGTCCATTAGTTGTTTAAGCAGGGGAAATTTCAGTCATAGACGACTGGTCTTCCTCATTCCACTGCTGGTCGATAGAAAGCCCAAGCCTACACTTTTACCGACCCAAGGGATTTTTAACCTCCCACACCACATAGACATGGTATGAGAGCAACTGGCCTTTGATGATGCTGTAAGTTATACACAGGATAATGTCACTGAGTAGGATATCAGGTCATGGTGCTGGTGGCCTGGTCTTCCAGTGTGGCAGCACTATAAAGACGCCATGAGTGCACACTGGGAGAAGTTGGTATTCGTCCTGATATGACCTTAGATTTTGCCAGGATCCAAAACCAACCAACCAATCTTTCTATTTACTCGCTGGAAAATCAATAGCGCCAACTGAAGATATTATTTGACAAACAAAATTATATTCAGTAAACAAAAATGGGCACACATATATATAAACTACAAAAACCTCTGCCGGGTGCATTTGCTTTTCGAGGAGTGTCTCAACAGTTGCTAGAAGTATGTCATTTGCATAAAGGGCGCATTCCATATACGCGTAATGCGTAATGCGAATGCGAATGCGAATGCGACAAAAAATCGAAACGCCTTGAAAGCTATGAGGTACATTCCATACACGCGTAATGCGTAATGCGAATGCGAATGCGTCAGAAATTCATTATCCCGATCGGTCCATGTAGCGATCGGTGCGTAATGCGTAATGCGTAATGGTGGTGCGAATAGAAAAGCATCAGTCGCATTTGTCCATTGATATAAGGCTGGAGGAGGCGACTGATAATTACGGACAGCCGGGACAAGGTGGTGCGAACCTACATGTTTGCACCGTCCCATTCTTCATATTTCTCATGAAGACTGCTTCCTAACAGGTCCGCCGCATAAACCTACATGTTTGCACCGTCCCATTCTTCATATTTCTCATGAAGACTGCTTCCTAACAGGTCCGCCGCATAAACCTACATGTTTGCACCGTCCCATTCTTCACATTTCTCATGAAGACTGCTTCCTCACAGGTCCGCCGCATAAACCTACATGTTTGCACTGTCCCATTCTTCATATTTCTCATATCTGTGTTTCTGTGTGTGTGTCTCTGTGTGTGTGTCTCTGTGTGTGTGTGTCTGTGTGTGTGTCTCTGTGTCTGTGTGTGTGTCTCTGTGTGTGTGTGTCTCTGTGTCTGTGTTTATGTCTGTGTGTGTCTCTGTGTGTGTGTCTGTGTGTGTGTGTCTCTGTGTTGTGTCTCTGTGTGTGTCTGTGTGTGTGTCTCTGTGTGTGTCTCTGTGTGTGTCTGTGTGTGTGTCTCTGTGTGTGTGTCTGTGTGTGTGTGTCTCTGTGTGTAAACATGTAGGTTTATGCGGCGGACCTGTTAGGAAGCAGTCTCCAAGGTGGTGCGAATAGAAAATCACCAGTCGCATTTGTCCATTGATATAAGGCTGGAGGAGGCGACTGATAATTACAGACAGCCGGGACAAGGTGGTGCGAACAGAAAAGCATCAGTTGCATTTGTCCATTGATATAAGGCTGGAGGAGGCGACTGATAATTACGGTCTTCATGAGAAATATGAAAAATGGGACGGTGCAAACATGTAGGTTTATGCAGCGGACCTGTTAGGAAGCAGTCTTCAAGGTGGTGTGAATAGAAAATCATCAGTCGCATTTGTCCATTGATATAAGGCTGGAGGAGGCGACTGATAATTACGGACAGCCGGGACGAGGTGGTGCGAACAGAAAAGTATCAGTTGCATTTGTCCATTGATATAAGGCTGGAGGAGGCGACTGATAATTACGGTCTTCATGAGAAATATGAAAAATGGGACGGTGCAAACATGTAGGTTTATGCGGCGGACCTGTTAGGAAGCAGTCTTCAAGGTGGTGCGAATAGAAAATCATCAGTCGCATTTGTCCATTGATATAAGGCTGGAGGAGGCGACTGATAATTACAGACAGCCGGGACGAGGTGGTGCGAACAGAAAAGCATCAGTTGCATTTGTCCATTGATATAAGGCTGGAGGAGGCGACTGATAATTACGGTCTTCATGAGAAATATGAAAAATGGGACGGTGCAAACATATAGGTTTATGCGGCGGACCTGTTAGGAAGCAGTCTTCATATTTGGGACGGTCCTAACATCCCTCCAAGCAAGCTAAACTGAGCCATGTTTGGACCGTCCCATTCTGTGTGTCTGTGTCTGTGTGTGTGTGTGTCTCTGTGTGTGTCTCTGTGTTGTGTCTCTGTGTCTATGTGTGTGTCTCTGTGTGTGTCTGTGTGTGTATACGTGTCTGTGTGTGTCTCTTTGTCAGAGACACAGAGACACAGACACACACATAGAGACACACACAGAGACACAGAGTCACACACACAGAGACACACACAGAGACACACACGGAGACACAGACACACACATAGAGACACAGACACAGAGTCACACTCACTTTTTATATACTTTTTATATACTTCTCTGCATAACGCATAACGCATAATGCAATACGCATTACGCGTATATGGAATGCTGGCATTCGCATAACGCATAACGCGTAACGCATAACGCATTACGCATTACGCGTATATGGAATGCGCCCTTTATGCTCACCTGCCTAGCGTTCCTCAATGCCCAACTAGCAGGCTACATTTATGTTGACACTTTTGTGATTTACCTTCGCATCTCTCCATGTGTGTCAACAGTATTGTCTTTCTATTTTCACGGCTGGAAATCCAATGGCGCTGACTGAACATATTATTCAACAAATAAAATTACATTTACAAAACAAAAAAATGCACACGCATACAAGAAACTACAAAAACCTCTGACGGGTGCATTTGGTTTTCGAGGAGTGTCTCAACAGTTGCTAGAAGTATGCTATTTGCATTATGCTCACCTGCCTGGCGTTCCTCAACGCCCAACTGGCAGGCTACATTTATGTTGACACTTTTGTGATTTACCTCCCCACAAGTGCCACCCACACACTGCAGGGGATGAGGCGCGGTATTTACAATGCGCGCCGCTAGGTGGCAGGGCTATGCACGCACCCACACGGTTTACTAATAGTAAACCTACCTACATCCATAGCTATCTTGATCTATTACTCCTGGCTTACTAACAATAAACCTACCTACGTACATCGCTATATTGATATATTACTCCTGTTTAACTAACAGTAAACCTACCTACACCCATGGCTAACTTCATCTATTACTCCTGTTTAACTAACAGTAAACCTACCTACATCCATCGCTAACTTCATCTATTACTCCTGTTTAACTAACAATAAACCTACCTACATACATCGCTAACTTCATCTATTACTCCTATTTAACTAACAATAAACCTACCTACATATATCATTAACTTGATCTATTACTCATGTTTAACTAACAGTAAACCTACCTACACACATCTCTAACTTCATCTATTACTCATGTTTAACTAACAAAAAACCTACCTACATATATCGTTAACTTGATCTATTACTCATGTTTAACTAACAGTAAACCTTCCTACATACATCGTTAACTTCAGCTATTACTCATGTTTAACCAACAGTAAACCTACCTACATACATCGCTAACTTCATCTATTGCTCCTGTTTAACTACCAATAAACCTACCTACATACATCGCTAACTTCATATATTACTCCTGTTTAACTAACAATAAACCTACCTACATCCATCGCTAACTTCATCTATTACTCCTGTTTAACTACCAATAAACCTACCTACATACATCACTAACTTCATCTATTACTCCTGTTTAACTAACAGTAAACCTACATATATACATCGCTAACTTCATCTATTACTCCTGTTTAACTAACAGTAAACCTACCTACATCCACCGCTAACTTCATCTATTACTATTATCATATATATACATATATCTATATAAACAGTAGTCCCCTGGAAACAGAATAACAAAAGACAGGAGTGGTTGAGAAAGAGTATATATTCTCTGGCGGGAATATATTATTGCCCACCTAAAAATTTAAAATCCGTCCTGCTGAGAGGGAGCGGTAATGGTAGTGACCAGGCGCAGCTGGTATCATGCGGTCATGAGCTGCTCACAGGTGGCAGCGCAGTGGAGAATGAAGGAACTAACCTAGTCCTATGGTAGTAATAGCTCAGTGACATTAGGGTATAGAGTAAGTAAGGGAGAGAACTGCTAGGGGGTAGTGTCCTTGTTTATATTCCCATAATAGATTATAGAGCACATATATGATTATAAGGATTAGGCGAGTATAAAGGTATGGAGGGGAATGTTCCTCATATTATTACCCATATGTTGTGTACTGTTTTATGGGTGACCCCTTTTCACAGTTGGGACAGGTGGCGCCACCACCCCCGAACTCTACCAGTGGCGCGGAATACTGTCACTCACACACTTGACTTTTTTTAAAAACACAGACAAGTTTACTATATCATAAATAGATATTCAATACTATATCAAGCTTGCAAGTAAGTCTTCTGTTTGACTCGGCCGGGTATTGAACCCACAATCTATTACTCGCTATCTCACGCTAAGGTTAAAGCTGCATAGTCCGATGAAATCTCAAATTCTCAAAACCAAACCAATTATCTAGATTTGATTTGACATATCTAACTTAGATACTGACGCACTTATTAAGCATCTCTTTCTGTGTAGAAGGCAATACTGAGTCAATTTAACAGAACCTGTTACTGCAGAAGTCTATGGTGTCAGAGTTTTGGCAAGCTTGCCAAAACTAATTTTCCATGTTTGCACTCAAAATATCTCAAAAGTTTACAATTTAAAATAAAAGTAACTTTCAACTAACGTAAAGTAGATACTAGTGATCGATCTAATATATTTATCTCAGAAAAATGACAGAAACTCAAAACCATCGGACTGTGCAACTTTAACAAACCAAACTGGATGGTCGATTGTACCAAACACAGCTAACCTGTCATTGACCTTATATCCTAATAATGCCGAATACCAGTCAAGGCAACGATTAATATAAATTATGCAATTCTTTGATTTGACACAGCCGGGGTTCGTACCCAGGACCTACAGGACCTGTGAAGAGCGAGTACTTTACCAATACCAATCAAGCCATCCCATTCGGTGAGTACTCAACACGATGACCCAGTTACGTTAAATCACAGGCACCACGTGACAACGATTGCAATAAACTTCCACACTAAAGACCCTCTCGCCCTTTTCTAGACATACAAAAAAAGCCCAGAACTCCCCCCCCCCCTCGAAAAAAAACCCAACATTTTGTTTGCAATTAAAATAGATAAACTGTTAGTGCGTGGTGCCCAAGGGACTAGCTCGGCGGGCGGGGGCTCAAGTCCCCCTCCCCGACCCCCTTCTGCGCATGGCAGATGACCGTAGATGCATATGTATGCGTCGGACCCCCCCCCCCCTCCCCACCTCCGTGCCCCCTCCACACACACAGCCTGTCGTTGATCTCTAGAATGTGACGGATGGCTATGTTTATGTATATATATATATATACTAATATTATATACTAATATATATATATATATATATATATATATATATATATATATATATATACAGTACAACCAAGCTCGATTAAACCAAACGATCGGTTAATCCAAACTTTTTTTCGGCGGCCCGGCAAAATACTACCATTTATCATATAACAAAAGTTGGTTAAACCAAAGTCGGTTAATCCAAATTATCGGTTAATCCAAACAAAATTGTCGGATCCCAGGCCACTTCCAGTATGGTTAAACCAAACTTTCATGTGGTTATAAGGTCATCTGACTTTTTTTATATGATAAATGGTAGTATTTTGTGGGGCCGCCGAAAACAGTTTGTATTAATCGATCGTTTTGGTTTAACTGAACTTGGTTTAACGGGGTGAGACTGTACATACATTAAAAAAACAATAATCAAAGTGTCCACATACATTGTATATTACATTTACATGTGCAGTACACTCTTCTTGTCAAAGTTAAATCTCAAGCTCGGTTAAACCAATGATCGGTTAATCCAAACAAATTTCTAGGGTCCCTTCAAGTTTGGTTTAACGGGGCTATACTGTAGTTGGTTGGTTTTATGTCCTGGCAACATCTAAGGTCATATCAGGACGGCTACTGACTTGTGACAGTGCACACTCATGGTGACTTTATAGTGCTGCCCCACTCGGAAATCAGGCTGCCGGCACCATGACCTGATAATCTAGTCAGTCACATTATCCTGACACTGAGCGAACCAGTCCTGAATGCCGAGCGGCAGGCTAGGAAGCGACACGTATCAATTTGATAAGTCATTGGTTTGATTTGACCGGGAACTGAACTCACAATCTCCCGCAAGCCAGGCCTGCACTCTACCGATTCGGCAACCGCGCCCGGTAACAGCAAACTGCAATAAATGTTTAATGAATGCAGCTGTATTTAAGTTGGATATGTAGGATCAGGTCTAGATAAGTGCTTTGGTTTTCGAAAGATGTTATGCTTTTATTGGAGTAATCAGGTTTTCAAAAAAGCCACACAAATGCATGTAAACACACACATACACCCATACACACACAAACACACACAAACACACACCACAATATACACAAGCACCATTTTGAGGCCCTGGGTTACTGCCAGCCCTCCAGGCACTTCCCACTGAGGGGGCGGGGGGAGGAAGAGGGATGGGAGGAGGGGGATTAGGGTTGGGTTTCAGCCTTCAGGTGGAGATGGACAGGCCAGGTGAGTAGCAGCTCACCCAGAGGTCGCTGTCCATCAAAGCATCTCCCCTGAGGTGATGGAAGAGAGTGCCTAAATCTGTCTGACCCCACTCGTTGTACTGGCACAGTGGTAGCCAATTCTCCTGTTGAATCTCAAGAAAATAAATGATCTGAAGGGACTATCCTAGTAATGGTGAGCACCAGGCTAGGTAGCAACAAGTATCAATATTGTAAGTCATTGGTTTGACTCAGCCTGGCTTTGAACTCCCGACCTTGCACACGAAAAGGCTACGTTCTACCGATTCCGCCATCACGTCCGGATGTTTGAATATGAAAGCTGCATAATCCGATGAAGCATCAAATTTTCAAAACCATGAAATGTATCTAAAATTGATTCTACATATCTAACTTAGATAATGATACACTTAAAGTTGCATGGTCCGATGGTTTTGAATTTCTGTATTTCTTCTGAGATAAATATATTAGATCGATCACTAGTATCTACTTTACATTAGTTCAAAGTTACTTTTATTTTAAATGGTAAACTTTTTAGATATTTTGAGTGCAAACATGGAAAATTAGTTTTGGCATGCTTACCAAAACTCTGACACCATAGACTTCTGCAGTAACAGGTTCTGTTAAATTTACTCAGTATTGCCTTCTACGCAGAAACAAATGCCTAATAAGTGCATCAGTATCTAAGTTAGATATGTCAAATCAAATCTAGATAATTGGTTTTGTTTTGAAAATTTGATATTTCATCGGACTATCTATATCTATATACAGTAAAACCTCTCTACACCGACCCCTCCACAGATCGACCACTCCCTTATATCGATTGCTATATTTGGGTACCAAAAATACCAGTGTAAGGATATTCTAACTCTCTAAACCGACCACCTCCCTAAATGGACCACTTAATGTCTGTCCTATGGTCGGTCGATTTAGAGAGGTTTTACTGTATATGTGTGTGTATACCCTCACCTTCCTTATAGAGATGCATGTATACATATATATAATATTTCGCGCCACTGGTCAGGTTGGGGGTGGTGGTGGCACCTGGCCTAACTGTGAAAAAAGGGTCACCCATAAAGTAGTACACAACATATACGTGATCATATATGGAACATTCCCTTTCGCACCTTTATACTCGCAGAGTTATTATACATCACATATATATATGGAAGGTGAAGACACTTTGTCATTATAAACCTGGGCTGACCAGTCTTTTGTTTACTCGTTGCTAAGCAACAGTAGCTGCGGCACTAGGCACAAGTGGGTGTCCTCATGTTCATTTGACAGAGCCCCCTCCACACACACACACACACACACACGTGCACACACACGCTCTGAGGGCGATCTGTGTAGTTTGTCGATTTATGTTTATTTATTATACTCTTTGTTTGTTTTCACAACAAGGTGGCGTGCACACTCACCACTACTTCATAGAGATCCCAACGATCTAGAACAAGTCGTTGCATAAATAACACACGCCGTAATGCTTCTATACAACATCCTAATACATTTTGTCATTGAAGGGATAGTGAATTTTGTCATTGAAGGGATAGTGAATTTTGTCATTGAAGGGATAGTGAATTTTGTCATTGGAGGGATAGTGAATTTTGTCATTGAAGGGATAGTGAATTTTGTCATTGAAGGGATAGTGAATTTTGTCATTGAAGGGATAGTGAATTTTGTCATTGGAGGGATAATAAATTTTGTCATTGAAGGGATAGTGAATTTTGTCATTAAAGGAATAGTGAATTTTGTCATTGAAGGGATACTGAATTTTGTCATTGAAGGGATAGCAAATTTTGTCATTGAAGGGATATTGAATTTTGTCATTGAAGGGATAGTGAATTTTGTCATTGAAGGGATAGTGAATTTTGTCATTGGAGGGATAGTGAATTTTGTCATTGGAGGGATAGTGAATTTAGTCATTGAAGGGATACTGAATTTTGTCATTGAAGGGATATTGAATTTTGTCATTGAAGGGATATTGAATTTTGTCATTGAAGGGATAGTGAATTTTGTCATTGAAGGGATAGTGAATTTTGTCATTGGAGGGATAGTGAATTTTGTCATTGGAGGGATAGTGAATTTTGTCATGGAAGGGATAGTGAATTTTGTCATTGAAGGGATAGTGAATTTTGTCATTGAAGGGATAGTGAATTATGTCATCGAATGGATAGTGAATTTTGTCATCGAAGGGATAGTGAATTTTCTCATTGAAGGGATACTGAATTTTGTCATTGAAGGGATAGTGAATTTTGTCATTGAAGGCATAGTGAATTTTGTCATTGAAGGGATATTGAATTTTGTCTTTGAAGGGATAGTGAACTTTGTCATTGAAGGGACAGTGAATGTTGTCATTGAAGGGATAGTGAGTTTTGTCATTGAAGAGATAGTGAATTTTGTCATTGAAGGGATAGTGAATTTTGTGATCGAAGGGATAGTGAATTTTGTCATTGAAGGGATAGTGAATTTTGTCATTGAAGGGATAGTGAATTTATTCATTGAAGGGATATTGAATTTTGTCATTGAAGGGATACGGAATTTTGTCATTGAAGGGATAGTGAATTTTGTCATCGGAGGGATATTGAATTTTGTCATCGAAGAGACAGTGAATTTTGTCATTGAAGGGATAGTGAGTTTTGTCATTGAAGAGATAGTGAAATTTGTCATTGAAGGGATAGTGAAATTTGTCATTGAAGGAATAGTGAATTTTGTCATCGAAGGGATAGTGACGAGTTCCATTCCATCCAGGTGGTTGTCATTTATCCATGTACAATCCACGACAATTTATCTGGAACCCTGTTAATCAGGATCCAAACCACCAGCCGGTACACAACCGGTATAACTGTGAGCTTTTTAAATCCACAGTGTACTGACACAACATTGATTCTGTGCTTTTGCATTTTGTAAAACTTAAAGCGATGGTTGAATAAGAATCAAACAATTCTCGCCATGAATATGGCCTATGCTGACACAGTGTAAAGAAACCACCGATCAATCAATCAATCAATCCTATGAGTGACCCGACATCTTGAGTACCCCCAGACCCCCACCCCCCCACCCACAGCTCATGTTCCTAATATCACCCCCCCACACACACTCACTCACTCACTCACTCACTCACTCACCCGCGAACCCCTCCTTCCCCCAAAAAACTAAAATTTCACCAATATTTTAACTGGAAGCTGAAAGCTGAAAACACGATTCCTGATCATCGATTAAATGCAGGTTCGCGTAGTATACGTCAATCGTCCCCCCCTCCCCCTCCAAATAAGATCTGAACAGACCCTTCCCCCTACTTCTAATTTCTTCTGTCAATAATTGAAATATGAGAATAAATCACGTGCATGCGCACTGAAAGCGTCACTGCTTTCTTATCTGCTTATTGCTTTTACCGACTGCTAATGGCTACCCGATGACTCTTAAAGAAATGCCAGGGAACAACGGGAAATCAGTTCAGCCGAAACTGGATATAAAGTCGACTAATTGAAACAGAAAATACAGCTCATATAGCCTCGATATCTCTAAATATTTCGAGCTATTATTAGTGTTGGTTGCCGTTCACTCTTCCACAGATTTACTCGGTGTTATTTTAATAAATGTTCCGTTAGAAATCAAACAGATGAATATTCAATAAATATGTAATATATATATATATATATATATAATCTATGTAATTTATGCAATTTATGTAATTTATACTATATGTAATGCGTAGTATATCATATGTTTCTTGTAGATAATAGTGTCTGTATATGCATATGTATAATATATAACGACATATAATATATTATATGTATATTTAATATAAAATATGATAATATATAACATATATCATATAATATATACAAATATATATTATATAGTATGTATAATATATAATATATAGCACCGACCGATTCCTGACCGACTGTCTGCAGCCCAAGCATACTACACCTACTTCAACACAACCAACCGGCTCACCATGCTGCTCCAACAATACAGACTTCATAAGTCCCATTAGACCAATTGCTACCCATAACATATCCTAATAATATTTGCATAATTTTAAATGTATACTACACATAATACAATATATTCATAGATATATATATATTATAGTATATAGTATATAATATATCGTATATGGTATTTGTAATATGTAATATCTACTATATACTATACGATATACAATATCCAATATGAAATATGCAATATGCAATGCACAATATACAATGTACAATCTAATATATATATATATTACATAATACTTTGGTGAGATCACAAAGTTGTTGTTATATTTTTTAAATAATTGTTTATTCATATAGCCAGAGAGTTTATATATATATATATATGTATATAAAATATAGCTGTGTAAATACTCTCTGATATAACCAAACGGGATGGCCGGATGAGATGAATGTCCATCTCTAGTTTTGGTAGATCGTGGGATTCGAACCCATGGGTTCGAACCCTGGTCGAGTCAAACCAATGACTTTAAAAAATGATACTCATCGCCTCCTAACCGGGCGCTCGGAATTATTAGGATAGGGTAATGACTGGTTGGCTCAATGTCAGAATACTATGACTGATTCGGATATCAGGTCATGGTGCTGGCAGCCTGGTCTCCTGGTGGGGCAGCACTATAAAGTCACCATGAATGCGCGCTGTCACAAGTCAGTACCCGTCCTGATATGACCTTAGATTTAGCCAGGACTTAAATACTCCAATAACAAACTGTAACCAAAGCTATCAAGCGTGGAATCTAAAGGCCCAGTCAGACCTTACCGTACTGAGTACCGGACACAACCGGACAAAGAATTGTCTAGTCCAGTGGTGTCCGGTGTCGAACTGTTGCAATGTCTGCCAGATGAAATGGAAGCTAAACGGACAAGAAATGTACATTAACGAATAGCCAACGGACGAGAACCAGACGAGAACCGGACGGCAAACGAGTGTCAAACGGACAGACCAGACACCAACCGGACACCAACCAGACACCTACCGGACACCTACCGGACAACTACTGGACTTTTCACCGACGCGCCAAAAACCGACGGACCGAATTCCCGCAGCACTGTCAACGGACTAATCAGGATACAAACCGGACACCTAACGGATGAGTAACGGACATGAAACGGACAAAACGGACAAAACGGACTTAAAACGGGCACCAACTGTACACTTCAGTCCGGTGGTGTCCGGTACAAGTTTTGTGCATGTTCAAAACTTGTACTGGACACCACCGGACAGATAACGGACACGCCAGATGCCAACCGTATATAAACCATACATTGCCATATTTCACCGGACACTGTCAGTTTTCTATCCGGTTCCTCAATCCGGTGAGGTCTGACTGGGGCTTTACTGTTATGCTATACAAGATTGATCAACATTGCTATGTATATATATATATATATATGCAAGTGCTGTGATATACCCGGGTGACTTTGCTATTTCATTGCATTGCAACGGATTCCAAGTACATTCTCGGGTTAGAACCCGATACAACGCATTTCGACTAGATCAGTGCATTGCAAATGGTGACTGTCTCAATCTGCAATTTTAGCTAATCCCGGCAGGTTCCCTACAGCATAATCAATATGCCACAATCACTCCTGGTGCTTGGCAAGCCACTTGAAAGTCTGCTCCACCATGAAAGACTTCATTAAGCAGTGCGACTTTTTTGTTGTCATTAAAGCAGACTAACTTTGCATTAATTCGTATTAATCCGCGATCATCCATCCAGTCAGTGATAATGCATCTCAGGGCAAAGCACCGCCAGCAACCAGTCAGTTATCAGTGACACAAACAAATCCCTCATGGCTTTCAGTGAAAATAGAAGAATATGAAATGTGCTGTGTCATGACTGATTCAAGACCAACACAGGGCAAGTTGACAGGGTGTTGAATAAGACATCATTGGTTGGTAAGAATTGTGTCTGATCCATCATCATTATCATCATCATCATCAATCTCTTAACTGTGAGGGTCGTTAGGGCACCACAGATGCCTTTGCAACCAGTTTTCTCCAGGATTTCCTGTTCTCCGCTGCCCTCTGGAACTTGCCGAATTCCAGGCCTGTCCCTGATGTTGTCTTCTTACCTCATCCTTTGTCTGTGTTGTTTTTCTCCCCCTTTCACTGTGCCTTGCAAAATGGTTTTGGCCAGACATGATGAATCAGAAATATGGCCATATCACCTACCGCCGCCAACCAGAACAATGTAATTGGCTGCTGCCAATACCAGCACTTGGCTTTGGCAATGTAACGGACACCACTAACTTCACCAACCCACCCACCTGATGGATTTATTTCTGTACTTGGTTACCATACTTTGTCCAGTCTGTGGGAAAGTGCGTAAAAAAGACCCCTTGTTGCTTATCAGAAAGAGTAGCCTATGTGGCGGCAGCAGGTTTCCTCCAAAGAAATATGTCAGAATGACCATATGTTTGACGTCCAATCCTACGCAATAGACACTGATAAAAATGAATGTGCTCTAGAGGTATCGTGAAAGAAAACAAACTTTCCCTTTGTTACCATACTTTGATTTCCCTCATACATGGTTGTCACATTACTACCACCATGTTGACCCTCACCCTAAAGGTGCCATTCCTTACACGCGTAATGCGTAATGCGTTATGCAGTGAAGTATATAAAAAGTACATTCTTCATATTTCTCATGAAGACTGCTTCCTAACAGGTCCGCCGCATAAACCTACACGTTTGCACCGTCCCATTCTTCATATTTCTCATGAAGACTGCTTCCTAACAGGTCCGCCGCATAAACCTACATGTTTGCACCGTCCCATTCTTCATATTTCTCATGAAGACTGCTTCCTAACAGGTCCACCGCATAAACCTACATGTTTGCACCATCCCATTCTTCATATTTCTCATGAAGAGTGCTTCCTAACAGCCTCCTCCAGCCTTATATCAATGGACAAATGCGACTGATGCTTTTCTATTCACACCACCTTGTCCCGGCTGTCCGTAATTATCAGTCGCCTCCTCCAGCCTTATATCAATGGACAAATGCGACTGATGATTTTCTATTCGCACCACCTTGACGCATTACGCATTACGCACCGATCGCTACATGGACCGATCGGGAAAATGGATTTGCATTTGCATTCGCATTCGCATTCGCATTCGCATTACGCATGTAAGGAATGTAGCTCATAGGTTTCAAGGCGTTTCGATTTTTCGTCGCATTCGCATTCGCATTACGCATTACGCGTCTAAGGAATGCGACCTTTAGAGTGCTCAACGATCTGATCACGTGATTTTACCATGTATTCCTTACATGAATATTCAATATTACTTAATGAAAGTTTACACTTATAGAATGGGATATTTGAGCTCAAACCCAGTTGGCTGGGATTATTGGTCTGCCAAGTGTGATTAGATGGTGACCAACCCTTAGTAGTAGTTCCGTGATGTCACACAGGGAAGCGAAAGGTTGGTTGGTTGGTTGTTGGAGCTTTACATCTTGGCAACATCTAAGGTTATATCAGGATGGGTACCAACTAATTCCTGTGTCCAACTGGCCTCTGGCACCCCTATCACCAGCTATATATATATAATACCCCACAAACTCACCAATCCACCACCATTAATTAGTTCAGACCTGGATGCATTCCAGGCAGCTCCACAAGTACCAACCAATACCTTCTAGAACGTTCCCAGAATAATATTTGCATAAGATACCTTAGGCCTGGTACACACCTACCGTATAGGATTCGCACACTAAAACTTGTGACTCGACCCGACCCGCTTAAAACTGAAAACGGTCCGATTCTTTTTTCGAATCGCGAATCGCAATCGTAATCGGCCAGTTTTAGCCCTAAAACTGAGGTTTTATGCGCGAATCGCAATCGCTAGGTGTGCGCGGGGAGCGCACACCTAGCGATTTTTGTGTGTGAAACGAGCAGTTTTAGATCGTATACGGTAGGTGGGTGTTCACAAACGGTAGGTGTGTACTAGGCATAATTATACCACACATATTTTCCGTTAAAAGCACCCACCATAAACAACCAACATTCAACAAATTAATTATATTTGGTTTTGGGATATTTTTAATTTTGAGGGAATGTGTGCCGTTGATTTGTTAGTAATACACTAACGCGCGTTGGGTGGGTGGAAAAAGGTAGCGCACCAGGAAGAATAATCGAGTGTGATGCACAGGGAGTCAGATAAGGCTAAAGCCACATGAATCACCCGCATTAAAGAGTTGGGCCCCGCTAGCTATCTCTCTGCTCTTCCATTTAACATTTTTACATTAATTAAATTTTGAAACGCCCACCAACTATGTCATAAACAAATCATTACAAAACAAAACCAAAAAAAGACTTCGATGGCATTGGCGTTCACATGGATATGTTATATGATGGTGTTATTTATTAATTTATTTTTTTATTTTTTATTTGAGAGAATTCAAGTTTCAAATTATTTTCAATTAATAAAAGACCGATCCCTCCAAAATAAATTTAAAAAAAAAAAAAGAAAAAAAAAAAGAAGAATTTGATGGCATTGACGGTCACGTGGATATATTATATGATATTGTTATTGAAAACATTCCCCTTTTCTTTAATTTGATAGAATTAAAGTTTAAAATTATTCACAATTAATAAAAGACCAAACCCCACAAAATAAACTAAAATCATTCAAAACAAAACAAAAAATAGTTTGATCGCATTGGTCACGTGTATATATTATATGATAATATTATTTATTACACTCTTTCTTTTTTTTTAATTGGAGAGAATTTAAGTTTTAAATTATTCACAATTAATAAAAGACCAAACCCCTCTCAAAGATAAACAAAAATGAACACCCTACACATAACAAAAATGGCTCACTGCTCTCGGACACAAAATACGATTTCTGATAAATTGATGCCTTGTTCACTATCTTATCTGTAGTTCACAATTGACTGAATCTTCTATTTGAAGTGACTGAACACCATGGCGATAAGATAGCTGCAGTTCTGTCTTCGATAAGATAGATGGAGTTCTGTCTTATTCAGTAGCTGCCGTGGAGATGGTAATGAAGTCAGCTGACACCATCTGCAGAAGGTCATACCTGGGTTGCGGAGTTAGGTTCGGAGGTGGCGCCATTGTGTCATTTACAGGAACTAATATGGAATATCGTGCTTTGTTTATATTCACATAATACATCATACTGCCTAATGTGTGATAGATTGTAAGAGGTATAGGGAGGGTGAGTGAGGGTGTGGGAAGGTGTGAGGATGGTGTAGGATGGTGTGATATGATGTAAGAGGTATAGGGAGGGTGAGTGAGGGTGTGGGAAGGTATGAGGAGGGTGCAGGAGGGTGTGATTGGATGCAAGAGGTATAGGGAGGGTGAATGATGGTGTGGGAGGGTGTGAGGTGGGTGTAGGAGGGTGTGATATGATGTAAGAGGTATAGGGAGGGTCAGTGAGGGTGTGGGAAGGTGGGAGGATGGTGTAGGAGGATGTGAAAGGATGTAAGAGGTATAGGGAGGGTGGGTCAGGGTGTGGGAAGGTTTTAGGTGGGTGGAGGAGGGTGTGATAGGATGGAAGAGGTATAGGGAGGGTGAGTGAGGGTGTGGGAAGGTGTGAGGTGGGTGTAGGAGGGTGTGATAGGATGTAAGAGGTATAGGGAGGGTGGGTCAGGGTGTGGAAAGGTGTGAGGAGGGTGCACGAGGGTGTGATAGGATGCAAGAGATATAGGGAGGGTGAGTGAGGGTGCGGGAAGGTGTGAGTATGGTATAGGAGGATGTGATAGGATGTAAGAGGTATAGGGAGGGTGAGTGAGGGTGAGTGAGGGTGTGGGAAGGTATAAGGAGGGTGCATGAGGATGTGATAGAATGGAAGAGGTATAGGGAGGGTGATTGAGGGTGTAGGAAGGTGTGAGGTGGGTGTGGGAGGGTGTGATAGGATGTAAGAGGTATAGGGAGGGTGGGTGAGGGTGTGGGAAGGTGTGAGGTGGGTGTAGGAGGGTGTGATAGGATGTAAGAGGTATAGGGAGGGTGACTGAGGGTGTGGGAAGGTGTGAAGAGGGTGCAGGAGGGTGTGATAGGATGTAAGAGGTATAGGGAGGGTGGGTCAGGGTGTGGGAAGGTTTTAGGTGGGTGGAGGAGGGTGTGATAGGATGGAAGAGGTATAGGGAGGGTGAGTGAGGGTGTGGGAAGGTGTGAAGAGGGTGCAGGAGGGTGTGCTAGGATGTAAGAGGTATAGATAGTTTGACTGAGGGTGTAGAAAGGTCTGAGGTGGGTGTGGGAGGGTGTGATAGGATGTAAGAGGTATAGGGAGGGTGAGTGAGAGTGTGGGAAGGTATAAGGAGGGTGCATGAGGATGTGATAGAATGGAAGAGGTAGAGGGAGGGTGATTGAGGGTGTAGGAAGGTGTGAGGTGGGTGTGGGAGGGTGTGATAGGATGTAAGAGGTATAGGGAGGGTGAGTGAGGGTGTGGGAAGGTGTGAGGTGGGTGTAGGAGGGTGTGATAGGATGTAAGAGGTATAGGGAGGGTGAGTGAGGGTGTGGGAAGGTGTGAAGAGGGTGCAGGAGGGTGTGATAGGATGTAAGAGGTATAGAGAGGTTGACTGAGGGTGTGGGAAGGTGTGAGGAGGGTGCATGAGGGTGTGATAGGATGGAAGAGGTGTAGGGAGGGTGAGCGAGGGTATGGGAAGGTGTGAGGTGGGTGCAGGAAGGTGTGATAGGATGTAAGAGGTATAGGGAGGGTGCAGGAGGGTGTGATAGGATGTAAGAGGTATAGGGAGGGTGAGTGAGGATGTGGGAGGTAGTGAGGAGGGTGTGGGAGGGTGTGATAGGATGTAAGAGGTACAGGGAGGGTGAGTGAGGGTGTGGGAAGGTGTGAGGAGGGTGCAGGAGGGTGTGATAGGATATAAGAGGTGTAGGGAGGGTGAGTGAGGGTGTGGGAAGGTGTGAGGAGGGTGCAGGAGGATGTAAGAGGGTGAAAGATGGTAAGGAACGGTGTGTAAATGTAATGGGAGGGTGCAGGAGGATGCGTGTGTGTGTGTGTGGGAGGTGGCGACGTGTGTGGGAGCTGCAGTGAGGGTGGGGAAAGGGGGGGGGGGGTACTATGGGCGTTTTAGAGATAATTGGCTATTATAACCAAAATACAAAACAGTATCTAAGCTCTCCTACCTACACTCTGCAACCCTCCTCCCAAAAAACAGCCACACGATTAAAGTCATAGTCGTAATTTCAGTACGAACCAATTAGGACTAAACTAAGCTTAGGAGACAGAACATCACACTATACGGTAGACACAGGTGTACACCTTCATCTTTTTGATATTTTCATCGACAATTTCTTAGTAACGCCGGTCATCCCGGGAGTCAGCTAGCCACTGCTAGCTGGGGCCTGCTGGGAAAAGTGAACACATGGTCCTGAGATCCTACACCAGGGGGCATTGCAAAGTTGGAGTGGGGTGTGGGGTGTGGGGTGTGGGGTGTGGGGTGTGGGGTGTGGGGTGTGGGGTGTGGGATGTGGGGTGTGGGGTGTGGGGTGTGGGTGTGGGGCGTGGGGCATGGGGTGTGGGATGTGGGGTGTGGGGTGTGGGGTGTGGGGTGGGGGTGGGGGTGTGGGGTGGGGTGGGGGGTGGGGGGGTGTGGGTGTGGGGTGTGGGGTGTGGGGTGTGGGTGTGGGGTGTGGGGTGTGGGTGTGGGGTGTGGGGTGGGGTGTGGGGTGTGGGGTGTGGGGTGGGGGGTGGGGGTGTGGGGTGTGGGGTGGTGGGGTGTGGGGTGTGGGGTGTGGGGTGTGGGGTGTGGGGGGGTGGGGTGGTGGGGGTGGGGTGGGGGTGGGGGGTGTTGGGGTGGGGGGTGGGGGGTGTGGGGTGTGGGGTGGGGGGTGTGGGTGTGGGGTGGGGGTGGGGGGTGTGGGGGTGGGGGGTGGGGGTGTGGGGCGTGGGGCGTGGGGGGTGGGGTGGGGTGTGGGGTGTGGGGTGTGGGGTGGGGTGTGGGGGTGGGGTGTGGGGGGTGGGGTGTGGGATGTGGGGGTGGGGTGTGGGGTGTGGGTGTGGGGTGTGTGGGGTGTGGGTGTGGGGTGTGGGGTGTGGGGTGTGGGGTGTGGGGTGTGGGTGTGGGGTGTGAGGTGTGGGTGTGGGTTGTGGGGTGTGGGGTGTGTGATGTGGGGTGTGGGATGTGGGGTGTGGGGTGTGGGGTGTGTGGGGTGTGGGGTGTGGGGTGTGGGCTGTGGGGCATGGGGCGTGGGATGTGCGGTGTGGGGTGTGGGTATGGGTATGGGTGCGGGTGCGGGTGCGGGAAGGAGGTGCCACCTGGTGAGCCATATATCGATCACTAGGCCAAAACAATCATCAGGCCAAGGAAATTAGTTGTAGATTCTCCAAAAATGCAACATTCGCTACAAACGGACATTAAAGTTGCACAATCCGATGGTTTTGAGTTTTCACCATTGTTTCAAATAAATATATTAGGTTGATCATTATAGCCTACTTTATTTGAGCTTGAAGTGATTTTTTATTATAATGGCTAACTTTGGAGATATTTGAAGTGAAAACATGCAACCTTAATTTTGGTATGGATGTAAAACTGCTGACACAATAGGCTTAATAAATGTGTCAGTATCTAAGTTAGATATGTGAAATCAAATCTAGATAATTGGTTTTGTTTTGAAAATTTGATATTTTATCGGACTATGCAGCTTTAAAGTTGCATGGTCCGATGGTTTTGAGTTTCTGTAATTTCCTGAGATAAATATATATATATATATATAAATTATGTATACTTTATTTTGTAGATTAGTTGATTAAGCAGGAGAAATTTCAATCACGGACGATTGGTCTTCCTCGTTCTACTGCTCCTTGCCCTATCCTAATAATTCCGAGCACCAGGCTAGGGAACGATAAGTATTAATATTTTTTACTCGACCAGGGTTCGAATCCGTGTACCCATGATCTACCAAAATGGGAGACGGATGCTCATCATTCAGCCATCCCGTCTGGTATTTATATTAGATTGATCGTTATAATCTACCTTACTTTAGTTTGAAGTAACTTTTATTTTCAATGGCCAATTTTAAAGATATTTGAAGTGCAAACAGGCCAAATTAATTGGGGCAAACACACCAAAACTCTGACACCATAGGATTTTGCAGTAACAGGTTTGATTAAATTGCCTCAGTATTCCCTCCCTTCTATGTGGTGACAACTGTTGAATAATTGCACAGGTATCTAAGTTATGGCCCTGTCACACTATGACGTAACGACGTCGGCGTAGGGAGAACGTGAAGAACGTTGAACTTCTCGGCGTGGTATGCAAATTTGGGCACAAGTTGAACGTGGATGCAGCGTAGTGGACGAGAGAGTAACGGCGGTAAAGCATAGTGATAGCGTCATTCAACGAGAGAGGACAACATAATTACGCTCAGGGAACGTTATGTACGTTATTCCATCGCCAGAACTACGTTGCTTTACATTACCTTACATTACTTACGTCAGGAAACGGTGGCAAAACAGTAAACCCACGTTGGACATCCGTTCAGCGTCCGTTAACCCAGCGTTTTCACTACGTGGACTGCACGTTCCCCCTGGGATTAATGTGGGTCAACGTAGTGCAACGTAATGCAACGTAGTTGAACGTAGTGACCGATGTTTAAATAACATTTGTTTAATGTCATTGATGTTCGCCGAACGTGTACAGAACGTACGGCGAACGTAAACCCTTACATTCGAGCTACGTCAAAAGTTTTGAACATGTCCAAAACCTCGACGTAACTCGACGTAACACGACATAATGTGACGTAGCTTGACGTCAGTCTAACGTCATTATGACGTCATCATAACGTAATCCAACGTACATCAACGTAATGACGAAAAATCACCACGTTAGGCTCACGTTCGCTCATTACGTCGTAGTGTGACAGGGGTATTAATTACGTCAGATCAAATCTAGATAGAAGTCTTGGTTTTGATAATTTGATGTTTTCATCGGACTATGCAGCTTTAAAAGCCTCCTCCGCCCCACCCCGCCCCACTCCGCCCCTCGCCTGCACATTTCGTCATGTTGTCATCGTTACGGCCAGCCTCTCCGCTCAATTACATCGTAATTACATCTATTATTAACAGGATCTTGATTGCCACGTCGGTTTTATACTTATGATGATGGCAGTGGTGAAGGACAAGTTTTTATATTTTATTTTTATTTTTTTATAACTTCCTGCGATGGCTTCCCTGACATGCCTCCACCTTCCACCCTCCACCCTCCACCCCACCCCCACCTCCACCCCCACCAACCCTAACCAACATGCATTATGCAGAGGCACACTTTGGAGTCTCGCCTTAGGCATGCATGCCTGCAACCCGGATCCATGTAAGCTTGCTTTAAACAACATATTAATATTTTGGGAGTTTTGCATCATAGCCACAACCCTATCGACTTGTGACAGTCCACGCTCATGAGGGCCTTTATAGTGCAGCCTCACTGGGATATACCACATCAGTCATATTATCCTGATGCGGAGCCCACCAGTTCATTTGGCATTATATATGCTTGCTTCTATTATGTGGAGACCAATTGGTAAGATGGTGGGTTCCAATCCCGGCCGAGTCAAACCGAGAATTTACAAAATTAATACTTGTCGCTATGCATCTTGGCGCTCGGCATTACTAGGATAGGACAAGGTCTGGCTTGCTCATGGTCAGGATAGTGTGGCTGAGTGGGGTATTGGATCATTGTTTCAGTAGGGCAGCACCAAGAATTGACTAAATTAATACTTGTCGCTACGCAACTTGTCGCTCGGCATTACTAGGATAGGACATAGTCTAGTTTGTTGAATGTCAGGATAGTGTGGCTGAGTGGGGTATTGGATCATGGTTTCAGAAGACCAGCACTATATATATATATATATGTATATATATATATATATATCGCCATGGATGCATCACTATCACAATTCGGAAACCATCGTGATATGACCTTAGATGTTGGTAGGACATAAAACCTCAACAAACAGACAATCCTATGTACATGAATACACAAATGCTCATTATAGAGATCTCTAAAGGCCCTCATTGCTCAGCTCTCCGGAGTCTCGCACAGACGCAGAAATAAGTTCGTTGGTTGTTGGAGTTTTATGTCCTGGCAACATCTCAGGTAATATCAGGACAAGTACCGCTCGGCGTTATTAGGATAGAGCAAGGACTGGTTGGCTCAATATCAGGATAATGTGACTGAGTGGGATAACAGGTCATGGTGCTGGCGGCCTGTTTTCCCAGTGGGGCAGCACTATAAAGTCTCCATGAGTGCACACTGTCACAAGTTGGTACCCGTCCTGATATGACCTTAGATGTTGCTAGGACGTAAAGCAACACCAAACAAACAAACCAACCATTGTGTGGGTTCAAATTCACTTTACCATCCATATTGCCCGATGTAATTGACGTGTAACCGTGTAAACAAATAAGCCAAGGCTGAATGCGCCTCACCTACGATTTCTAAAGTGACTGTCACACTATGCCGGATTGAGCATCGGACAGAATTGTTTAGTCCGGTGGTATTCGGGCATGATAAGTATCAAAATGTATTAAAATGTGTCAAAATGTTGTGATATTGGGTCAAAGGCCGCTGGACGAACGGACATGAAACGGACATGAAACAGACATGAAACGGACATGAAACGGACAGGAACGGATAGCCAATGGACGGTAAGTGGACTAAACAGACTCAAACCGGACAAGAAACGTAGACATCAATCCATTCCAAGTTTTGTGCATGTTCAAAACTTCTACCGGATCGGGCCGGATATCAATGGATGGATATCAATGGATATGCAATGGACACAAACCGGACTTTGCCGGATATCAACAGACTTTGTTTGGTTTCTTTCCGTTTCACCCAATCTGGTGATGTGTGACATGGCCTTTACACTGATTACCGAACACCGTGTACAAATCGATATTCTTGTCATGACAAAAAGAAACTTTTAAAAATACACCAAAAAACCACATATTACACAAAACACAACAGAAAACTAACCCTAATGAAATCTGCGAAATTTGTGAAGTGGAAGCAGTCACTCAATTCGTGACGTTTTTGTGTGTTATTGTTAAGGGGAGGGCATCGGAATGGGTGCTATACCACTAATGATAGGACTGTCTCCCGTGGTGCATTGAGGGCCTGTAATTAATTGCATTGTAACCTAATTACACATGAATCATTTATAGTTTAAAACAAACAAAAAGAGAATGTCAACGCCTCGTCAATGGGACATAGGATATCGGATATATATATATATATATATATATATATATATATATATATACACATATATATACATATATATATATATACATATATACATACATGTATATATTTATAGATTTATATATATGAATCTGTATCTATTAGGGCACCGGACGCGGTGGCCGAATCAGTAGAGCGCAGGCTTCCCATGAGGAAGGTCGGGAGTTCGAATCTCATCCGAGTCAAACCAATGACTTACCAAATTTACACTTGTCACTACGCTCGGCATTAATAGGATAATACCAAGGACAGTGTCAGGATAATGTCACTGTGTGGGATATTGGGTCATGGTGCCTGTAGCCTGGTCTCTCGGTGGGGCAGCACAATACAGTTGCAAAAAAAAAAGAAAGCTTGTTTGATTTAATGATGCCTCGAGAGCACATTGATTTTATCATCAGCTATTGGACACCAAACATATGGTCATTCTGACATATTTCTTTAGAGGAAACCCGCTGCCGCCACATATGCTAGTCTTTCCAATAAGCAGCAAGGGGGCTTTTATATGCACCTTCCCACAGACAGGACAGCACATACCACAACCTTTGATGAAACAGTTGTGGACCACTGGTTGGAACGGAAAATAACCCAAACTGTCAAATGTGTCCACTGAGAAGGATCGATCGGATGACCCACACCTTCACAATTGGACACTCTACCGCCTGAGCTAGCTCCCGCTCCAAATACAGTCACCATCAGTGCGCACTCTCACACGTCAATACCCGTCCTGATATGACCTAAGATGTTGCTAGAACATAAAACGACAACAAACAACAACCATGTATCGGGGGCAATAAGAACTGTGCTGGGCTTTATATACTGTGTAATTGGACAGGGTTAGGGTTAGGGTTAGGATGTGTGTGTGTGTGTGGGGGGGGGGGGGGGGGTGAGGGCTGGATGAGTCTTTTTTCTGCCTAACAGGAAATCCCAGCCGATTTAAAGCTGCATAATTCATTGAAAGCATAACATTTTCAAAAACGGAAACACTTATCTATATTTAATCCTGCATGGCCAACTCAGATACTGGTGAACTCATTAATCATTTCTGTGGGCCCTCCCCCCCCCCTTAGGAATGACAACGCTTGCTAGCTTTGACAGTTGCTGATGTGACCTAGTTGATTGGTTGGTGGTTGGAGTTTTACATCCTGGCAACATCTAAGGTTATATCAGGACGGGTAGCGACTTGTGACAGGGGCTTTATAGTGCTGCCCCACTGGGAATTCAAGCTGCCAGCACCACGACCCAATATCTCCCTCAGTCACATTCTCCTGACACTGAGCTAGTCAGTCCTGGCATTATCCTATTAATGCTGAGTGCCAGGCTAGGAAGTGACAAGTATCAATTTGATAAGTCATTGGTTTGACTCGACCGGGAAGCGAACTCCTGTTCTCCGACATGCGAGACCCATGCTCTAGCGATTCGGCCACCGCGCCCACTGACCTAATTAATGTAGCAATGGTGTCTTATTGCTTCAAGTGATGTGCATGCGCTAAATAGTTGTCTGATCAAAAATAGTTCTGATCAAAAAGAATCTCTGGTTGACTGGACACCTCATGAGGATGTCATCAGAAAGGCTAGCAAAGCAGATTCTCTACTCTCAACTGTCTTCTGGTTACAGAAAGAGAGGCCGCCCTCGTCTCTGGTTCAAGGATACCATCAAGAGAAACCTGAAGGTGAGAGACATTAAGACCGACTCATGGACATCACTCTCACAGCAGAGAGCTAAATGGAGAGCGACAGTCAAGTAATGAAAGCAGTCTTTGTCGCATCGCGACTGACAGCATGATGATGATGATGATACATTGTTAATGATTTTGCCTTTTATTTAGGGGTAGTAAGTCAAATAGTTATTATTGACTCTGTGTATTTAATTATGTTAGTAATATACCATGTATTTAATGTATCCCACAAAATGTGTCCAAAACATGCTTACATGATTTTGTGCAAAGGTGAACAAATGAAATTTTGTATATCGACACCATGCACCCAAACGTTTTTTTCAACTCATTTATTTGTGGTAAGGTTTAATCTTTCCTGTTTAACTGTAATCAATACAATCTTGTTTGAATTTGCTGTGTGTTGTAAAATTATGTTATGGATGTGTGTTAAAATGTTGTTATGGGTGGATGTTACACGATTAATTTAACAGCGATCTCAATTTATATAAGACCAAAATCGAAAAGTGAAGAACCTAAAGTTCCACCTTGACGTATGCACACGATATAATCCTTCATATGAATAATTGATTCTGCTATTATTTGCAATGTTTCATGCTACTATTTGGAATATTTTCACTTTCGGTTTCCATGTCACAAAATTGGTTACACAACTTCTGGGAACGACCAATTTCTCCAGATTAGTCAATTATCATAACAATTATTTGTAATTAAACTAGATAAAGTCGTAATGATCAGGCTAGTGTCTGTGTAGAAATCTGCCCTGACGTGTCAGGCAAGGGGCCACATAGACAAGAAGGCATGGATAGGGAGTCTAGGTAGGTAATGGTTAAGATGCTAGCCTTGTGTTTTGTTTGTTGATACATTTATTGATTAAGTGAGGGAGATCTTAATCTTCCTAATTGCTCTGCTCCTTGCTGTATCCTAGTAACGCTAATCGCTAGACCAAAAACTGTTCCCAATCGGCAATCGTTACAAAACTTTAAAGATAAACCTCCATGCATATTTAAATCAACCAACCTAGGCCAATGCAGATCAATGATACACTGGGGTCGGTGTTGCCATTCCTTTCCCTGTCCCCCCCCCCCCCCCCCCCCCCCCCCGCTTCCCCTCCCCCACACCCCCCAAACGAACAAACAAACATACACTGTAAACTCAAACAGTAGTGGCCAACTAGACCAAAAAAAACCATCTACAACGGAATGAGCCTGGAAATGATTCTAGTTGGATCCTACTGAGGTACATGATTAATCAATATTAACCTACTTACTAACTCAATAGGCCCCCACTTGATATTACCATGAACACAAGTTCAATCACAAAGCCCACCCTACATCCCCCATCACCCTTTGAACGAGTATGTTACTACTAGAAAGATAATCACTTGCTATCCGGACCGCACTTCGTCCACACCTCTCTATATCTCCTCTCTGCTGGCCTTGCTTCTCCTTGATATGTCTGAAAAGAGTTCCAGGAAGGGGAGCCCACCAGCATTTCGCTTTCTACTCTTACTCTGTCGGTGTCTTTGGCTCACCGGCTGGTCACCATAGAGCAAATAGATACGGTCCTTTGACTCAACTCTCCTCATTTCTCTTTCCTAGATTCTAATGTTCTCGTTGCTGGAACCGCCGCTGCACCCATCTTTACCCGCCCTTCCTCGAAACCCTTGCTGCTGTCTGCTGGATACAGGTGCTCAACTAACACTGGAACAAAGAGATTCGGGGCCACCCAAACACTTCGCCGTTTCAACATCGTAAAGATGTCCCCAGCTTCTACAACCGTCCCAACTGAAGATTAATCTTCAACCAAAGATTGGGCCGATTTATCGCAGCCTCTCTTTAATGTTGCAGTTCTGCAACCAGTAACCGTCGTAAGGTTACAAACAACCCCAAGCAAGCAAACAAGCAAGAAAGATAATCAGTTATGCCCCACCCCCTACTAACGCCTACCATACTAGTCTAATATAGTTACCTCCCCGCATATGTTTCTTTTTTCTCTTATCTTTTTCTTTACCTATCATTCATGTTCCGATGTTTTGCATATTTCCCTGTAATTGTCTATCTGTATATTGTTGTATATTTGTTTAATGTGTAGAGCCAATTGTGATTAGGGCTGGAAGACCAGTGCATTAGCACTGACAACATGTTATTCAGAGGAATAAAAACACTTGAAAAAAACCCTAAAATAAACTAAATCTAGACATTTGATCACGAGCGGAAAAATAAGAAAAAAGATAAAGACAAAGACAAAAAAGAAGAACTTCACGACAACACAACATGTAATGTATAACGGCAACCTGCAATGGATCTTTGTCCATGATTTGCTGCTTCACTGATATGATTTCCCGCCATTTTCAGAATCTTTCCCGCCAATTTTAGGCTCCAGGGACGCCGGCCAAGGTCGGTTTCACCGAACATTTCCGACAAATGATGAATATGGGACACTTGGAACCCCATGGAGACATAATGGGGCCTTACTCCACTCTCAGGCAAGCAACTCTTCTTATGACTGAAACAGTTTGGTGAATTGTGGATAATGAAAAGCATCATTAGCCCTGAGGTATTTTTTTATGGTTTAGTTTTGTTGTTGTTGTGTTTATTCCTGTGTGGTTATTTTGGAGCTTTTAAATGTTTGTCATGCGGGAGAATTAGGAAGTTGTGAAATTTCTAACCATAACTGATACCTGGCATCAACACACGCATCAATTGGGCACAGTGGCCGAATTGGTAGAGCGCAGACCCCGTGTACGGGAGATCGGGAGTTCGGTATCAGTTCGAGTCAAACCAATGACTTATAAAATTGATACATATTGTGTCCTAGCCTGGCGCTCAGCATTATTAGGATAGGGCAAGGACTGGATGGCTCAGTGTCAGGATAATGTGACTGAGTGGGATATCAGGTCATGGTGCTGACTGACTGGTCTCCCAGTGGGGCAACACTATAAAGTCATCATGAGTGTGCACTGTCACAAGTCAGTACCCGTCCTGCTACGGCCTTAGATGTTGCCAGGACGTAAAACTCCAACAACCAACCAACCAACCAACCCATACATGACTCACCCTCACCCACCCTCATAACTTATATACAATCCCCAACTCCCCCCCCCCCTCCCCCCACACACACAACACACATACATCCTCTCAAACTCCCCCTCAAACACCCCCCCCCCCCCTCCCACCCACACATCCATCCATACCTCCACACACCCCTACCCCCCATCCCCAACACACCCCCCCCCCCCACACATACCACATCATCCTCTCAAACTCCCACTCATACACCCCACACCCTCCCCTCCAACCCCACACCCCTATACACCACACCCCTACACCCATACACCACCACCCCATACACCCCCCCCCCACACACACAACACACATACATCCTCTCAAACCTCACCCCCCTCATAACACCCCCCCCCCCTCCCAACACCCACACATTCATCGCCATCACGCTCCCACCACACTCCCACACCCCATACACCACACCCCTATACACCCACACACACCCATAACCCCCCCCCCCCCCACACACACACAACACACATACATCCTCTCAAACCTCCCCCTCATAACACCCACACACCCCTCCCGTCCCAACACCCATACATCCATCACCACCACATTCCCACCACACCCACCTACAGCCCCCCACACACCCCCATGCACTCCCATACACCCCCACACCTCCATACACCCCCAAACACACCTCCCCCCAACCCCCTCCCCCACACACCACCCAGCTCGATCATCATTTTCCATCACTACTCTTTCTTTCCTTTTAAAGCTGTCTCTAATGTCTTCCCGATTTCGCGCGCGTCCACCGCTGATTGGCAGTGGCGCCACCGTGCGCGCCCGTCTGAATCGCGCCGTAATTAGCCGCCATCTTGGTTTTCTCAAGAGCTGTTCATCGTCTGAGCGACGTTAAAAGCGGAAATTACGGACACCCCGGCGGTTAATCAGTGCAGGAGAAAAGGGGGAAGCAGGCAGCGGGCAATGAGCTCGACAGCCGGGAGGGGGGGGGGGGGCGCCAGCCTCAATTTGGTTTTAATTTTCAATTTCTTTTCACTAAACATTCTCTAACTAGATTTGTGTTATGACAGGGAGAGTGAACTGGGGCACTTAATGCAGGCTCAGTGATGAACTAACTCGTCACATGTGGAAGGGTCGGAAGTTTCGAATCCCAGCCGAGTCAAAGTCAAAGCAACAACTTATAAAATTGATACTTGTCGCTACCTAGCCTGGCGCTTGGCATTAATAGGATAGGGGCAAGGACTGGTTAGCTCAGTATCAGGATAATGTGACTGTATGCGATATTGGGTTGGTTAGTTGGTTGTTGGAGTTTTACATCCCGGCAACATCTAAGGTCATATCAGGATTGCGATATTAGGCCAGGGTGCCAGTGGCCTGGGCCGCGTTCAGGGTCCATCTTGGAGACGCCTCAGCGACGTCTCGGCAATGCTTTTTGGCTTATTTCCATTCAGAGTGCGTCTCGGTGACGTCTTGGAGATGCCTCTCTTTCCAGACTGGAGGTGAAAAGTCGCTATGAGTGTACACTGTCACAAGTCGGGACCCATCCTGATATAACCTCCCCAGGTGAAATACTACATACAGAGGTAGGTGTGGGTAAGTGGATGGCATCAAGGTTTGTTTATGGTGTTTTACATCCTGGCACTTGCTATCCGGACCACACTTCATCCACACCTCTCTCTATCTCCTCTCTGCTGGCCAAACTTCTCCTTGAAAAAGTCTGAAAAGAGTTCCAGGAGGGGGAGCCCACCAGCATTTCACTTTCTACTCTTACTCTGTCCATGTCTTTGGCTCGCCGGCTGGTCACCATAGAGCAAATAGACATGGTCCTTTGACTCAACCCTCCTTATTTCTCTTTCCTGTACTCAACCCTTATTTTTTCTCCCAGGCTTACTTCTCCCCCTGATCAAGGGAGTTGTTTGATTGGGTGGGGCCCTTTACCTTATCGTTTCTCTCGCCTTGTTCTTGTTGTTGGAATCGCTGGATCCACCTTTACCTGTCCCTTCCTCCTGAACCCTTGCTGCTGTCGACTCGATATGAGTGCTGTGCTGCCCCCGGACCGGAGTGATTCTGGGCCACCCCAATGATTCGTTGTTTATTTGTTGTAAAGACATCCCCAGCTTCTACAACTGTCCCACCAGAAGATTAATCTTCAACCAAAGATTGGACCAATTTATCGGTGCCTCTCTATATTGCTGCAGTTCTGCAGCTGGTAACCGTCGTAAGGTTACGAACACCCCAGAAGTAAAGTATTCCTGGAAAGTCATATCAGGATGGGTTCTGATTTGTGCTAATGCGTAATGAGTGCACCGGTGTCTAAGTCCGATATCTAAGATAGCATCTAGATAAGTGTTTTGGTTTTGAAAATTTGATACTTCATCGGATGTTGAACCCATAAACGCATGGTTCTTGATGGCTGACCTCGGTAGCGTTTCCTGTTGGTTGGTTGGTGGTTGGAATTGTATGCCTTGGCAACGTCTAAGGTCATATCAGGATGGGCACCGACTTGTGACAATGCACACTCATGGTGACTTTATAGTGCTGCCCCACTGGGAAATCAGGCCACTGGCACCATGACCCAATATCCCACTCAGTCACATTATCCTGACACTGAGCTAACCAGTTCTTACCCTATCATATTAATGCCAAACACCAAGGGAAAAGTATCAATCTTATAAGTCATTGGTTTGACTCGACTGGCAACCAAACTCTCGATCTCCCACATGCGAGGCCCACGTTCTACTGATTCGGCCACCGTGGCCAGTACGCTTCTTGTCGTATGTAAGTTTCTGAATTAGGTTGCTATGAAACAGTATCTATGGTTATTCTACATTGAATAAACCATATGTAGCTATTGCAGTGCATAGCCCTGCAATGTGTAGTGTAGCAATACCCCTGATGTGTAAGCGCTTGTGTGTGTAGGTGTGCTGGTTTCCTTCAAAATTGAAAAAAGAAATCATGCTTGTTCGCCATTCCATTTTGTTTCTTTCGAATCCAAGGACAAATTTCCTGAAAGCTGTCAGAAACGGATACTTTTTTTCTCTCCCTCATCTGTCAACGATTTGTGACGAGCTTTGTTTACGCGCTGTTTTGCAGTCTCAGAAATATGATTATTTATAGTTTGTGAATTTTTTTACATCTCACCGCAGATCCCTTTATTACCCTGTTCTACCCAGAGTTCCCCATTCATGGGGGTAGGGTGGGGGGTGAAGTAATTGTGATTCATGGTCATGGTCTCCATAAACTCCACCGCAAAAGCTTCCGAAGGCTGAATCATGCTGAACGACGAAGCCATTTAATTTAAGAATAAAGCGATTCTATTCCACTTTGAGACCAGATGCAGTGGCCCGATCGGGTAAGACTCGAAAGGCCCGGTCCCGTAGCCGACCTATTTTGATTGGAAATTTATTTCAACACGTTATGCACACGCCGGCGCCATACGTCGTAGTGTGACAGGGCTTTTAGTTTGTCCCTTCTATGCAGTAACATATTGTAAAATATTTGGGAATTTTGGGCTGATTTTTATTTAGTGCTATGCAACCAAGCAGGCGACGGCTGCATTGGTTCACTGCAGCCAAGGGGCTGCCAGGTACCAGCTAACTAGCTCACCTGACTGGTACCCGGCTGCATTGGTACTCTGCAACTAACAGGCTGCCAGCTACCAGCTAGGGTTACCTGACTGATACCTGGATAAAAACCTTTAAAAAAAGGGTGCATGTCACATGCACGGCCACCAACCAGTCAAGGCTATTTACACGTGCTTGTCGCAACTATGTTGGGATTAAAACAAATATGTGGGTACAACGAAATTAGTTGCAGTTATAAATGACTTACCCTATGAACAAAGGCTTAGGGAATTGAAACTTCCTACCCTTTCCTACAGAAGGAAAGAAAGTGACATAATTGAAGCATTTAAAATTATGAAAGGTTTTGATAAAATAGATATGAACCAATTTTTCACCTTGAATAAAAGAGAAGGCAGTCAGGGCCATACTCTCAAACTAGTAAAACCCAGAGCCATTTCAAAGTTAAGGCAACACAGTTTCTCAAACAAGGTCATAAATATATGGAACAGTCTCGCACAAAATGTTATTGATGCCGAGTCAATAAATTCATTCAAGAACAGATTAGAAAAGGCATGGGCTGATGATCCAGGGAAATTTGACCCCTTATTCACCACATGCTACTAATTATTCCTCCTGTTGCTTAGTTACTTGCACTCAAGCAAAAATGAGAGACAAATAAGTGTTCACACTTCCTGTCTACCATTCGCTATTTCGCTATTTCGGTACAATGTTGTCTTCTTGTGGATATTTCAGACACTGAGCCAACCAGGATAGCGGAAGTAGATAAGGGATATATGCAAAGATACATAAATTTGTCAACACTTTTTAATAAGTGTGTCGATCTCTAAGTTCGATATGTAGGATCAAATCTAGGTAATTTCTTGGGTTTTGAAAATGTTATGCTTTTATAGTAATCTATAGCATTAAGGTTCTAAGAAGTAGCAACAGGTGGCAGCAAGCTAACACTAACAGGGACAATCCCCAGGGTGGACTCTTCCACCACCTAATACTAGGGACCGTGAGTAGGGTTAATCAGATATTGGTTATATATTTCTTTGAAACAAGTTTTTGTTGACACATTTGACATTTTAATATTTAGAACAAGAATTACTTATGTCTAATCAATGGTGATGTAAACATCAGCCTGTAAAGTGACTGAAATTGTATGTTTCTTAGCTCAAAATGCTTAATAATGGAGAGCTGTGTCTTAAACTTATTCATTATATTATTATATTGCATCCATCCATCCATGTTTGTGCCAAATTGTTATGTATTTTGATTAATTTTGAATAAAATCAAAGTTTTGCCCTATGCGTATTGGCAAACTCAATGGCCGTAAACATTTGCTTTGCTGCCAACGCCGTTTTCAGCGCATGCGCAGTCGGAACAGTGATCTCGTCTATTCTGACCATCGCGGAATAAAGCAGGGAGCGCCTTGGGGTCCTAAGCAATGTCACTGTTTCTCCTTTTATTCCTGAAGCGGAGCATGACGCAGTCCGTCACACTTTCAATTTCATCGGACTGTGCAGCTTTAAGTGTAGCTCACTACGCTTGTATAGTGAGGACTTCTCCCACGCCTGGCTCACCAAGTTCCTGGCTTCCTTCTGCGATGACCTTCACGAAAGTAGTAAGATATGAGTCTTTTCTCTCAGCCTTCTCGTTGGTATATACCATAGCTATTCCCACATAAACTACGCAGGAGGGGTTGATGGGGGCGGGGGGAGGGGAAAGGGGAGGTTAGATATGTGGAGGGGGGTTAGGTTGGCGTGGAATGAGCCGGGTGAGTGGGTGGGAGGGGGCGGGTGGGAGAGGAGGTACTGGAAAAGGCTCGTTGTGGGTAGAAATATTAGTACCAAGGTATTTATATTATTTTAGAATAAAAAAAAAAAATTTAGTGGTTTAAAAAATTTATCCACGCGTTGTTATTTGCCGCTGTCTATTTCTTTTCTGACAAATCACTCAAAGCGGCAGTGTATTTTGATCCCCTCCCCCCTCCCTCTGCATGACCCCACTCGCCATTTATTTTCATTAATTTCAACGAAGGCGTGACAGCGTTGGACATTTTATGAGTTACTATGGTTTTTAATTAACATCATGGCGGTATAGGGTTTACCCCCCCCCCCCCCCCCCCCCCCCCTCCCTCCCCCACCGCCCCCCCCTCCCCCCCGCGCTCTATCAAGCTCCCTCACCAGCTCCTCCTATCTGTCCTCGCTGACATCTAGTAGTGGCACTACTACAGCCTACCCTGTCCATCCATGTCACCCATTCCTCACCCCCCCCCCCCCCCCCCCGTCCCCAATCCCTGCCACCCACTCACCTCCACCCACCCCACCTTAGCCCACCCCCACAAACATCCACCTCCACCCACCCCTACCTCAACCACCCTCCACCCACCCACCCCCACAAACATCTACCTCCCACCCACCCACCCTCCACCTTAGCCCACCCCCCACAAACATCCACCTCCACCCACCCACCCCCACAAACATCCACCTCCACCCACCCAACCTCCACCCTCCACCTTAGCCCACCCCCACAAACATCCACCTCCAGCCA
Organism: Branchipolynoe longqiensis; assembly: GCA_030323885.1. NCBI lineage: Eukaryota > Metazoa > Annelida > Polychaeta > Phyllodocida > Polynoidae > Branchipolynoe > Branchipolynoe longqiensis. The sequence continues at coordinate 71,958,252 of CM059193.1, forward strand.
CCCCTACCTCAACCACCTCCACCCACCCACCCCCACAAACATCCACCTCCACCCACCCAACCTCCACCCACCCCACCTTAGCCCACCCCCCACACACACACCCACCCCTCCCACCCCACCCACCCACCCCCACAAACATCCACCTCCACCCACCCACCCTCCACCCACCGCACCTTAGCCCACCCCCACAAACATCCACCTCCACCCACCCCTACCTCAACCACCTCCACCCACCCACCCCCACAAACATCCACCTCCACCCACCCAACCTCCACCCACCCCACCTTAGCCCACCCCCACAAACATCCACCTCCAGCCACCCCTACCTCAACCACCTCCACCCACCCACCCCCACAAACATCCACCTCCCACCCACCCCACCCTCCCCCACCCACCCCCACCTTATCCCACCCCCCCACACCAACCTCCACCTCCACCCACCCACCCCCACAAACATCCACCTCCACCCACCCAACCTCCACCCACCCCACCTTAGCCCACCCCCCACAAACACCCCTCCACCCCCACCCACCCCCCACCCCCACCCCCACAACATCCACCTCCACCCACCCAACCTCCACCCCCCCACCTTAGCCCACCCCCCACAAACATCCACCTCCACCCACCCCTACCTCAACCACCTCCACCCACCCACCCCACCCTAACCCACCCCCACAAACATCCACCTCCACCCACCCCCACCTCAACCCCACCCCCACCTCCACCCACCCCACCTCAACCACCTCCACCCACCCCCCCACCTCCACCTCCACCCCCAACCTCCACCACCCAACCTCCAACCACCCCACCTCCCCACCCACCCAACCACCTCCACCCACCCCACCTCCACCCACCCCCCCTCCACCCACCCAACCTCCACCCACCCCACCTCCACCCACCACCCACCTCCACCACTCCTACCTCCACCACCCCCTCCTCCACCCACCCCACCCCACCCACCCCACATCCACCCACCCCACCTCCACCCACCCCACCTCCCACCCACCCCACCTCCTGCACCCCCTACCTCCCCCACCCACCCCCAACTCCACCCACCCAACCCGACCCACCCCACCTCGACCCACCCACCTCCACCCCACCCCACCTCCTCGCATCCCCACCCCCCCACCCCACCTCCTCGCACCCCTACCTCCCCCCACCCACCCCACCTCCACCCACCCCACCTCCTCGCACCCCTACCTCCCCACCCACCCCCACCTCCACCCACCCCACCTCCCCCACCCCACCCCCTTGCACCCCCACCTCCCCCACCCACCCCCACCCCACCCACCCCACTTCCACCCACCCCACCTCCACCCACCCCTCCACCCCCCTCCACCCCCACCCTTCCTGACATCTCCCATAGCCAACCACTTCGTCTCAGTCGTCTTCATAGCAATCCATCACCTCCCATACCCGATTCACCACGCGTCCTAGTATGTATTCACCCCAGGATCAAACCGCACCACACGGTGCGACTGAGTAGAACACCCGCTTCCCATGCGGCAACTCATAGGTTCGATCCCAGGCCGAGTCAACTCCAAATACTTGCAAACATTGATACTTCTCGCTTACCCTCCTGGCGTTCAGCTTTAAAAAAAATTTTTTAAAAAAAAATTCAGGGACAAAAAAGAACTTATTAGCTTAATCTCACTATTCTCACCCACTTACCCACCCATCCACCCCTTACCCACCCACCCCCTTACTCACGCACTCACTCACCCAGCCACACACTAATCTACCCGCCCACCCTTCACCCACCTACCCCCTGACTCACCCAGGGCTTACTCACCCACTCACTCACCCAGCCAACCACTAATCCACCCACCCACCCTCACCCACCTACACCCTTACTCACCCACTCACTCACCCAGCCAACCACTAATCCACCCACCCACCCTTCACCCACCCACCCCCTTACTCACCCACCCACCCTCTTACTCACCCACTCCTTACTCAGCCACTCACTCACCCACCCACCCACCCCTTACTCACCCACTCACTCACCCAGCCAACCACTAATCCACCCACCCACCCTCCACCCACCTACCCCCTTACTCACCCACCACCCACCGCCTTACTCACCCACCGCTTACTCACGCACCCCTTATGCCTGGTACACACCTCCCGTATACGATCTAAAACTGCCCGTTTCGCACATAAGTTTGAGTTTTAGTCGTTAGGTGTGCGACCCCCTAGCACACCAGAGCCTTGCGATTCGCAACTTAAAACTCAGTTTTAGGGGTTTTAACTGAAATCGCAAGGGATTCGAAAAATGAATTGGGCAGTTTTAGATCATATACGGGACGGGTCGGGGTCGTGATGCGCAGTCAGTTTTAGTGCGTGAATCGTAAACGGGAGGTGTGTACCAGGCATTACTCACCCACTCACTCACCCAGCCAACCACTAAACCACCCACCTACCCACCTACCCACTTACTCACCCCCTCCCCACGACACACACACTTACTCACCCACCAACTCACCCTCCACGACCCACCCCCACCCCCACCCGCACATACCCCGCATCGCATAGCCGAGGCTCAATATAATAGTTGCAAAAAGCTGGACCTGTAGTTTGCGTCAGGTTACATTTAGGCAGACACTGTCACGATGACAGATGCCAGTGAAATCGGACCTGTGAGATACGCAGCGTGGTCTTGTGTGATACTGTCAGACGTTACGCCAACGCAAGGGCCGAGCATCACTAAGTATTTGTCGAACACTTTTTAAAAATATTTTTTGAAAGCACATCATATTACATTTATCACGATTTTATGATAACAGGTTGGTTTGGTTGTGGGAGTTTTACATCCTGGCCATATCAGGATCGGTACCGACTTGTGACAGTGCGCACTCATGGCAACTTTATAGTACTGTCCCTTTGGGACTGGGAGACCAGGCCGGCAGCACCATGACCTGATATCCTACTCAGTCACATTATCTTGACACTGAGCCAACCAGTCCTTGCCCTATCCTAATAATGCCGAGCGCCTGGCTAGGAAGCGACAAGTATCAATTTGTAGGTCATTGATTTGACTCGAACAGGGTTAGAAAACATGGGTTTCTATCCCACGATCTATCAAACCGGGAGACGGATGCTCAACTAATTTGGCCCATCTCATCTGGTCCTTGTTGGCCCTTTGTATTCACCGGTCATTGGACTCAGACATGGCTGGGCCACTAGGCTCACCCGTCCTAATATGACCTTAGATGTTGCCAGGACATAAAACTCCAACAAGTAACCATCTCTGGACTCAGCAGGTTTTCAGCCGCACCCTACGCAAGGCTTTTTGTTTGACACTACTGTGATACTAAAGCCGTGATTACTGGGTACCTGGTTCCTCTGGTCAAATAGGATTAAGTGGAGACAGTGGTCACGTGATCTCCACGTGGGTCAGGCTTAGCGATATAATTTTAGAATTAGTAATATGATGACCCGCCCTCCGCCCTCAGTGACAAGAACTAATGGTTGGTTGGTTGTTGTTGGAGTTTTACATCTTGGCAACATCTAAGGTCATATCAGGACGGGTACCGACTTGTGACAGTGCGCACTAATGACAACTTTATAGTGCTGCCACACTGGGAGACCAGTCCGTCAGCACCATGACCTGAGATCCCACTCATTCACATTATCTTGACAGCCGAGCCAACCAATCCCTGCCCTATCCTAATAATGCCTGGCTGGGAAGCAACAAGTATCAATTTGTATGTCATTGGTTTGACTCGACCAGGGTTTGAACCCGTGGCTTCGAATCCCACGATCTACCAAAAGGGTAGACGGACGCTGAACTCATTAGGCCATTTCATCGGGTATCAAGAACTAATGTTCTGGGTGGCAGTTTACTAACACTATGCGGCATGATCTGTGACAACGGTGTTATTGATTGACGATCTCCACCACCAACCTGCCCTCTGGTGTCATTGGAAAGAACTAATGTTGTGGGCAGCAGCTGAGTGTATACCATGCACTGTGAAAAAGGTCTTATTCAGGATTTCCACCACCAACCTGCCATCTGGTGGCAGTGGAATGCACTCATGCTCTGGGTAGCAGAAAATGTCTATTGCGTTGTATTTTTCCAGATTTTTCAGAATTTATGCGTGACAGCCAATACATAATGCACATGGAATAATAATAAGCCGAGCAGATCCATCACTGTTCCACTCCCCACACGGCCATATATAATGTACGTGAAAACGGGGGAAAACCTCACGTTTTTACACTTCATACATATGACATCACTTATGGAAACTTAATTCAGATCCATCAAAGATCGATTTTTTCTATTCCCTTTAGCAAATTTGATTTCAATTTTCATAATTAATGTCGTATTTTCAAAATGTATTACAGAAGAATATTGCTTCGATTCTTTAATTCCCTCAACTGGTTGAAGTTAACACATTTTCACCATTCTCTCTGTCTGTATGTCTCCTTCTGTCTCTGTCTGTCTCACTCTGTCTCTCTCTGTCTCCCTCTGTCCCTCTGTCTCCCTCTGTCTCCCCCTGTCTCCCCCTGGCTCCCTCTGTCTCCCTCTGTCTCTCTGTCTCGCTCTGTCTCCTTCTGTCTCTCTCTGTCGCTCTGGCTCTCTCTATCTCTCCCTGTGTCTCTCTCTATGTCTCTCTGTGTCTCTCTGTCTCTCTCTGTGTCTCTGTGTCTCTATCTGTCTCTGTCTCTATTTGTCTATGTCTCTCTCTGTCTCTCTCTGTCTCTCTCCCTCTCTGTCTCTCCCTGTCTCTCCCTCTGTCGCTCTCTGTCTCTCTGTCTCTCTCTGTCTCTGTCTCTCTCTGTCTCTCTTTCTCTCTCCGATGAGCGATATCAGATTTCAAATCACATCTCAGTCACACATACATCACACATACATCACATTTAAATCAATGTAAATCAAACCTAAACCACGTTTAAATCGATGTCAATCGAACCTGAACCACCTCTAACTCAAATAAAAAGCACACCTAAATCACAGGTAAGTCACATCTAATTCACACACAACTCACACTTAAATCACACTTAAATCACATCGAAATCACATCGAAATCACATCGAAATCACCACTAAGTTATACCTATGTCAGATCTAAATCACACCGAATTCAAATTTAAATCATACCAGTCCAACACACAAGCACAAATCATAAGCACCATTCTAAGCTAACACCGGTAGGCCCAATAGTTTCAACCCACGCAGTCTGTCAAATGCAATGCTCTTAGTGACTACGCTATGAAGTTGGCTGGTTCTTGGAGTTTTACGTCATGACAACATCTGAGGTCATATCAGGATGGGTACCAACATGTGACAGTGCACACTCATGGCAACTTTATAGTGCTGCCCCACTGCAAATTCAGGTCGCATTATCCTGACACTGAGCTACTCAGCCCATTCCCTATCCTATCACTGCCGAATGCCAGGCTTTGAAGCGACAAGTATCAATTTGATAAGTCATCGGTTTCCCTCAATCGGGAATCGAACTCCCGACCTTCCGCACGCGAGGCCTGCGCTCTACCGACTCGGCCACCTCGCCCGGTGTGAAAGCCCGATGCTCTTAGTCACAAGTTAGTGCCCACACTGTGAATGTCACGTTGGATATAAGTTATAAGTTATAAGTTATAAGCACATTGGGCGTGATTTATCTGACAGTATACCACCCTGACACGGCGGCTACAATTACAAAGAAAACCTCCTAATCGGTTAGAAGGCACTACCCAACACGCTCCTTTACCTGCTGCCAACAAACCAAGTTATCCACCTTACAAATTCAGAAAATGTATATCAGTCTGGTAGTATTGCTATAACCATAGACACTAATAAAGACTGTACTAGACTACTAAATGACTGAAATGTACAATCCTCCAAGCATAGTTTATCCCATCATTACTAACAACCTACTTACTCAAACTACTTCATGTAGTCAAAAACACACCTGAGGTATTAACCTTTCAAGCATAACCCTACAAGCTAACCACACTCTATCTAACAGAATAAACAAACCATTCTACTAACACTCCGTCTCAAAATGTTATCTCCAACAACATGATAATTATGCAATTCACAACACAGTAGGCATACAAACCTATGAAGGGAAACTATGCACCTAACCACTCCATAATGTAAAGGTATAATCAATACTAATGTCTAAGTATGTATGAATACAACATATAACTACTATTTTTATTTGTGAATTGTCAAACTATACCATATGTAAGTCTTGGAATGATTAATAGTGTTATTTCAGCTGACTTGAGCTAGCTGCTGATGACAATATCAGACTACATATACATATATTGTAAATAACTGTATTGTCACATGGCTGGAAGACCAGTGCCATGGCACTGACAAAAGACTTTATTCAATGAATAAACTATATTTATAACAACAAAAAAGGCCATAGGGGGCGGGGCATCCGGCTGGTAAGAATAATAGGACACAGTGGCGATATTGTTACTATGAATAACCAGGAAACTGGGAGTCCAGTTGCCTGCAGTTTGAATCAACCAACTAAATACCTGCAATAAATTATTAAAAATTTTAATTATTTAAAGCAGCACGAAATTGTCAAAACCAAAACAATTATCTAGATTTAACTCTATATATTATCTAACTTAGATACTGTTGCAGTTATTCAGTATTTGTTGCCACATAGGAGGGAATACTGAGTCATTTTAATAGAAGCTGTCACTGATGAATCCAATGATGTTTGCAAAAATTAAAGTAGCATTTTATTGCACTTCAAATATCTCCCCCAAAAATGTAGTCATTTAAAATAAAGCTTACTTCAAACTAAAGTAAAGTAGGTTATAATACCGAGTCAATTTAATAAAATCCTGTCACTGCAGAAGCCGGCATGTTTGCCAAAATTAAAGTAGCATATCTTTTCCACTTCAAATATCTATTTAAAAAAATGTAATCATTTAAAATAAAAGTTACTTGAAACTAAAGTAAAGTAGGTTCTAATTTTCAGTCAATTTAATATTAACAAAAACTGTCACTGCAGAAGCCAATGGTGTAAGAGTTTGGGCACGTTTTCCCAAATTTAAGTAGCATTTTGTTGCACTTCAACTCTCTAAAAAAATTAATATAGTCATTTCAAATAAAAGTTACTTCAAACTAAAGTAAGGTACGTTATAATACTGAGTCAATTTAATATAAAAAAAACTTTCACTGTAGAAGCCAATGGTGTAAGAGTTTGGGCATGTTTCCCAAAATTTAAGTAGCATTTTTTTTGCAGTTCAAATATCTAAAAAAAAAAAAGGTAATCATTTAAAATAAAAGTTACTTCAAACTAAAGTAAAGTAGGTTATAGTACTGAGTCAATTTATTTTTGTTAAACTGTCACTGCAGAAGCCAATGGTGTAAGAGTTTGGGCACGTTTTCCCAAATTTAAGTAGCATTTTTCTTGCACTTCAACTATCTAAACAAATTAATGTAGTCATTTCAAACCAAAGTTACTTCAAACTAAAGTAAAGTAGGTTATAATAGCGAGTCAATTTAATTTAAAAAACCTGTCACGGCAGAAGCCAATGGTGTAAGAGTTTGGGTATGTTTGCCAAAATTAAAGTAGCATTTTTTTGCACTTCAAATAGCTAAAAAAAAAAATGTAGTCATTTAAAATAAAAGTTACTGCAAACTAAAGTAAAGTAGGCTATACTAATCAACTTAATAAATGTATCTCTGAAAATGACTGACACTGAAAGCCATCGGAATATGCAATTTTAAAGAATAATCGTGTCACAGCAGAAAACAACCCAGATAGAATAATAGAATTATAAAAGTATTTCTCGTTGATTCTTTAAATTTGATTAAGGTGTGAGTTTGTTCATCTTAAATGGAAACTGACATTGCATTTCTCACAGAGTTATCCTCTGGAATCGGATCTTTTCTAGTTGGATGAGACAGTAAGTCAGATGGTCAATGAGATGTTAGCAAATTGGATGCATTCCCTTAAAGTTGCATGGTCCGATGGTTTTTGAGTTTCTGTTATTTTCTGAGATAAGCATATTAAGTTGATAATTGTCAATGTTGGTTGCAACATGGGTAATTGAACAAGGCGGAGTTGGATACTTATTTAAACAGCCACTGGTGCCAACTATACTCGAACCGTAACATTAAATATGTACATCGGCCGGGTCTTTTGGAACTACGCCGAGTAACCACGCAGAGCTGGTGGACGCGCGTATGTAAATTAGATACGATGTCAGCAGCCGAAATCTGTTACAAAGGTACGAAAACATGATCTAGTCGTGACGCTTCGGGCCGCCTAAGCTGCTATATAAAGCGAGCAAAAAACAGAACTCGGCCACTACAACTTGGCAGTGGATGGCGACGGACATCCTACTCTGCCATCCCACCCACCCCACAATAAGAGACTAGAACTATTGGGTTAAAGCATCTCAGGGCCTTCTCTCATTATACTCAAGCATGTATGATTGCCATTCTAGTTCAATAAAAAGTCCAAAATATATACCATTTGTCTGTGTTCACGTTGTTCAATTATAATCGAACTTAGTTTAATTTTAAGTAATTTGGTTTAAAATGACTAACTTAGGAGATATTTGATGCCCAATGGAAGGTAACCATGCCAAAAGTAGCCAGATAGCACACCGCACAGCTACATACAAGCCTATGATATGCAAATAGGAGTAGGCTAGTCTAGTAGTAAGAGTAGAAAAAATAAAACACATATATGCCAAGAAAATCAAAAAAAATTAACATAGACATGAGGCTGCACATTTTGCATCGCGTTGCCGCTTCGCTACCACATCGAGCGCCCTAAGTTCTTCTAAATCAAGCCGAAGCTGTGGTAAAAATGTAGAATCCATGGGCATATTTGTTGTTATATGAATTTTGTAATAAATACAAAGATGCCTTTGCCACTACTAACCAGACCAACCAAATATCTATCTGCTACTGAAATGCAGGCAATCAAATACCTTATCAGCAGCTACTGTGTGATAAGATAACACCAACACTACAGCTGGCCAGCATTGAATAAAAGCCTGAATACCCAGGCTTATATGCTATGGACAGTATAAATACAGCCTCAATAAAAAAAAACCCGGAAAAAAGAAACCACAATGATTTGTACCTATAAATATAATCATTGCCTCCAATCCTCGACCAAGGTAAATAATTTAAAGTTTGTTTGTTTAACGACCCCCCCCCCCCAGGCACAAAAGTAAACATCGGCTATTGGGTGGATTAATTAAAAGATTTCTCTTAATCTTTGAAACAAAGTGAAAATGATGAAAAAGACTTTATTACTATTGCTGCTTCTGGCAAGTTAAGAAAAGTATTTCCAATTAAAACCGACTATTTCTACTCTAAAAAAGAAAAAAAAGAAAAAAAAGAAAGAAAAAGAACATACATAAGCTATCATGTCGAAACATAATTTGACCACTATACAGTATACGTGTGTATTTTGGCATTATTTCAGGTTTGAGTGCTTTCATTATACTTTTACAACCTAAATATCAAAAAAGCTAAACTAATTTACCTTTCATAGTCTTTTTCATCGTGACAAAGGAACCTCAGAGAAATCCGCAATCAAAGGTAAGTTTGATATTTTCGGTAGGAATAAGGTATGATTCCAAAATGACCTAGTTTCACTTGTGAATGTCATGACTATAGCTGTATGATAGTCTTTACATTTCCATAAACCTGTTAAGACAAGGTGTGGTTTCTAGACATAAGCCATACAAGTACAACCCTACCCTCTAACAAGCAGGCATTTTGCTTGACAGTTCACCTATCGGCTGTACGTGGAACTACATTTTCTAGTCGTGCATTATTGCATGATTATTGAACGTAATAGCCCGTTTTGCTGCCGCAGCTTTTGTTTCATTCTCTGCACGAACGCAGGGTTGACATGGGCGATATTAGGGGTCATAGCCCGGTCACTCAAATGTCGTCTGGCCGGATCGGTTACTGGCAGACGATCACGTGGCCACGCGGTTCCCGCCGGAAATTATGGCGCTGTAGCGTTACAGACGAATCGACACCCGGAACCCGCTAAACAAAAGTGTACAATAACTATTCACCACACTCATTATTCACCCCAAATACATCGTGTGTTGTGGAATCATCGGAGCTCGAACATCGGCGAGGTTTTAATCTATCCTAAGTTCAGCAACATTATTTGTTTGTTTGTGCGTATGTTTGTGTTTACGTCTGTGTGTATGCTTGTGTGTTTTTGCATGTATGTATATTTGTATATTTGTTTTTGTGTTTGTTTGTATGTTTGTTGATGTGTTTGTTTGTGTGTTTGTTTGTGCTGGTTTGTGGTTTTGTGTTTCTTTGCTTCTGTGTTGTTCTGTGTGTTGTCTTCCTGTCTTTGTGTCACTTTGTGTTTGTTTGTGTATGTGTTTTTCTATGTTTCTGTATGTATATTTGTGTGTTTGTGATAGTATATTTGTATTATTTTGTTCGCTACATGTTGGTTGCATGTCAATTTGCCTGTTACTTAGTTTGTATGTTACTTTGTTAGCTTGCATGCTAGTTTGTGTGTTAATTTGTGTTACGTTATGTGTTAGTTTGCATGTTTATTTGTGCATTAGTTTGCATGTAAAATTGTGCATTAGCTTGCATGTTAGTTAGTTTGTTAGTTTGTATGTTTGTTTGTGCATTAGTTTGTATGTTTGTTTGTGCATTAGTTTGCATGTTAGTTTCAGTTTGTATATTTGTGTGCTTGTGGTAGTATATTTGTATTATTTTGTTAGTTGCATGTTGGTTTGCATGTCAATTTGCCTGTTGGTTTGTATGCTAGCTTGCATGTTAGTTTGTGTGCTAAGTTGTGTTACTTTGTGTGTTAGTTTGTATGGTTGTTTGTTGTTTGTGCATTAGTTCACATGTTAGTGTATGTGCTTGTTTGTGTATTAGTGTGTTTGTGTGTTTGTGCATTAGTTCACATGCTAGTTTGTGTGTTAGTGTGTGCTTGTTTGTGTATTAGTGTGTATGTGCGTTTGTGCATTAGTTCACATGTTAGTTTGTGTGTTAGTGTATGTGCTTGCTTGTGTATTCATTTGCATGTTAGTTTGAGTGTTAGCATGTGTGCTTGTTTGTGTATTAGTTTGTATGTTTGTTTGTGCATTAGGTCACATGTTAGTTTGTGTGCTAGTGGGTGTGCTTTTTTGTGTATTAGCTTGTATGTTTGTTTGTGCATTAGTTTGCATGGTAGTTTGTGTGGTAGTGTGTGCTTGTTTGTGTATTAATTTGTATCTTTGTTGGTGCATTAGTTCACATGTTAGTTTGTGTGTTATTGTGTGTGCTTGTTTGCATATTAGTGTGTATGTGTGTTTGTGAATTGGTTCACATGTTAGTTTGTGTGTTAGTGCATGTGCTTGTTTGTGTATTAGTTTGTATGTTTGTTTGTGCATTAGTTTGCATGTTAGTGTGTATGCTTGTTTGTGTATTAGTTTGTGTGTTATCTTTGTATGTTTGTTTGTGTGTTTATTTGTGTGGTTGCGTGTGCTTTGTGCCATGCTTGCTTGTATACTTTTATTATGTGGGTTTTCTGGGATGAGGTGCTGGCAGCACATTCTGATCGGCTAAGTGTTTACAAAACATGGGGCCGGTGAAGGGTTGTGGGAAGGGCCCTGTATTGATTTTGGTTGCACATTGTGCTGTTGAGGAGTAAGTGGCATTTTAAACTAAGAAATTCAATAAGTTTCCCCCCAAAAACACACACACAGAAACAACGTGAATCGCTTTGAAGCAGAATCGTCGTGGCCACTCAGTAAAGCCTAGGTCACAAATGCTGCGGGCGCCGTACGGTGCTGCGGTCTGCGGTGTGTCTTGCGGTTTATGCAAATGTTATGGCGTTACGGTCTGTGGTTTATCTCTTCACAAATCGTACAGTTTGTGTTGAATATATACACGTATTTATTATACAAAAAATTCATAATTTTCTTAATATTGATCACACAAACATGAATGTTGTACCATATTGATATTCATTTTGCAACCTTTTTATTGATGTCAACAAAGGTGATCGTACATTGATGTGGAGTCTGGATTGCCAGGATTGCGGCCTGTAGTGTTGCAATTTTTCGAAGTTAAGATAACTCCAACTTAAAAAAAACGCAACTCTTGCGGCCACCAACAAAATGCACGGTGACCGTAACCCACCATACGGTCTCCGTACGGTCTGGCCGATGTGGCGACTTAGGGTCGCCGCAAGCATGCCGTAATGCATTTGTGACTGAGGCATTAGTTGACGCGTAGGATATATCTCAAGTTACGTCTTTGGGGCCTGTCAACTTCCCGATATCATATAGAGGGAGTGTAATGACGTCACGAGGCAACTTTCGGTGGCCATGTTGGATGACACACAGAAGGCTTGCAACTGCCTATACTGTGGTTATTAACTGATTTGTTGGTTTATTTGTCAATGTTTTGAGCAATTTGGCCTCAGGAGTTGTTGCTAAAGTGCTGTAAGTAAACACACTGGATGTACACTGCCCAGAACAGAACACAAGAAAACTCTGTTTTACTGCATCTGCATGCATTCACAACATGGCTAAGGAGGGTGCTCATAATCCAAGATGGCAGCCCGCTGACCACTGATTGCTAAGTAATGACGTCACGTGCATCCCCTCTATAGCCTTAGTCTTAGGCCCCAACAAAATTGGTGATCCTCCCCGCCCGTGCCTGAAAACTCGCCCGCCCCTGATTTATTTGTATTTCTATTATTATTTTAAACCGTTAAAAGTGTGTCAAGCTATCAGTAATTCAACTTCGCATACATTTTTAAGTCATTGGTTTGACTCGACCAGTTTTGAAACACAGGAGTTCGAATCCAATGACCTACCATCTCTTTCAGCCATCACGTCTGGTTACATATTAGGCCCTACGTGTAAGTCATATGGAAGCAAAATTAAAAAAAAAAAAAGTTAAACCACCGGCCCGACCTTTGATTTGTGTGATCAAAAGGACGATAACCAATTTAGATTTGTTTATTTGGCCTTATAATGAAATAAACACCAGATAAACGCCTTAAGCTAAGATTCAATATATGCGGCATGCGGCATAGATACCTATGCGATTTACGGTGTTTCTTTCTACAAATTTGTGAAGAAAAGTCAACATTCATGTTGTTTCCTATATCAAATGGGGCAGTAATCGCATTTGCATTTGCATTCGCATTTGCATTCGCATTCATACCGATCGGTCCATGGATCCACTTAGCGCATTCGCATTCGCTGGGCTAGGTGAGGAACTACACAGTTTACTTTCTCAGTCTACGGCTGCAAATATATGATGCTGGTCAACAAATGCAGATATTCTTGGTTCCAACACTCGCAAGTCCTTCATCTGTGAGGGTTAGTTTATTCCCATAGCGCGTTATACAACATATATACACCACACACATCATATATATATATATGTATATATTTTGATATATTATCTATTTGTATATATATATATATACCACACACATCACACATGTATATGAGACGGCCTCAAAAGGTGCTAAGCAATATGGGATAAAACTTTGTCCATTGTAACGATCAACATACTATCTGCTTATGCATTTGCTCAGGATAAACTGATTTGTTTTTTACATGGCGTTTCATAATCCAAATAGAATACATATTGATTTGAAGCAAATGTCCTCGTGTTTTCAGTGTAACCGTTTCTGTGTTGTTTTGTGTCAATCGTTACAATGGACAAAAAAAAGAAGAGTTATCCCCTTTTGAGACAGTCTCATATATACATATGCATATCTACACATATATACATGTATATCTCTATATATTATTATATATGCGCATCACACATCATATATATAGGCCTACACAAACAATATGCATATAAATATAAATATAATATGCATATCTGTGCATATTGTTTATGTATAGACCTATATATACATCATACATTACACACACATATATATGTGTAATGTTCATTACACATATATATATATGTGTGTAATGTATGATATATATATATATATCTATATATATATGATGTCAAATTGGAATCGAAGTGACAGTGATTTTGGTTATCAGTTATTTCCACACCATGCAGGTGGCGCCCATTCGCGCGCTCCGCATCAGGGTGGACGCGTGACTCCGAATACATACGATCGATAATATAATAAACAATGTGATGTATAAAACTTATGCGAGTATAAAGGCGCGTAAGGGAATATCCCCTACTGGCCACCCTGATTCTGTGTGCCGCGAATACTGTCACTCGCGCACTGGAATTTTATAATTAACAATGGGTTACGCTCCATTCCTTTTATTTAATTATTATACATTATAATACACATATATATATATATATATGATGTATAAGCATTATGCGAGTATAAAGGCACAAGAGGGATTATATGTTTATTTCCTACCTTATTACTGATGGGGTGGCTTACTTGATCTATGGCACCCCCTCCAACCACGTGACCGGTGGCTCCACCGCTGGCTCACTTGTAATACTGGACGCTACACTGTCACTTGCACCCGAGAATTTTGTTATGTTTTTATGTAAATATAAATAATGACAGGTTCAATATATGTAAGTCTCCTTCCTGATTATTCACTACACCGAACCAGTGGCGCCCCCACGGCGCGTCCACCTTGCTAACCTCTACTATCAACCGGTGTGTGTGTTTTTTTTTAGTAAAGCCGCGTTGATTGAGGATGAAGAGCAGACTTCTTGGTTTTGGGAAGGCTACTACTCCATCCACGTGGTATCGACACTGCGATCAATATCACTAATGGGATATAGGGCCACAACCAAGATACCGGACTCCCCATAAGGTCACCAATCACGCTAGGGTCAAGGTCAGGGGATGACCTACTAAATACCAAAATGACCGCATAATATAATGCCCGCCGTCAACAACAGACGTAGGAGTGGCCAGACGTGGAGTTGAACAATTGCGTCCAAGATGTGCTATTCTTATAATGCATTATAATTTAAAATTGATGAATTTCTTTGACTGATTTTATGTTGTTGCTGGTACAGTGGTTGATTAAGAGGGGACTTTTCAATCGCAGACAATTGGTCTTCTTCATTCCACTGGTCCTTGCCCTATCCTAGTAATGGCAAATGTCAGGCTAGGTATTGCCGAGGATCAATTTGTAAGTCATTGGTTTGACTCGGCCAGGGTTTGAAACCGGGGGATCCAAAACATATCCAAGACATACCAAAACGGGAGGAGGGCGCTCAACTCATTTGGCCAAACGTCTGGTTCAAGTCCAATCTTAGAGTGCCATGGAACTTGTCTTGCGGCCATGGACGATTTCAGCAATAATTTACGCAGGAATTCATCACATATTTCTGTGCGATACAGACACAATACATCTTTTTTTAAAGAAGCGAATTATAATATACAAAAAAATATATTAATTGGTTCAAATGATGTGTCGACCTTGTGCTTTGTAGTTATTAGTAACTTACTGTAAAAATATACGGATTTTCGGTTCTGATTTATATATTGGCAAAGAGCATTACTATTCTCGGGCGACGGAGTGGGGACCAGGATTATGTAACAGAGAAGCAATGGGTGCCCCACTGTCTTTCTGACATAAGCGCCTATGTGGAAATGTGATAAAACATAGCGACCGAGATTGTGATGTGATGTTCATACTTAAGAGACGGTTAATAATTATTGAAATGTCCCTTCTATGCACCAGAAGGTTTCAAGGTTATTATTGCCGGAAGTGATAGTGAGGATAAGCTCTCACTACCTATAAAGTACTTTCTCATGGCATGCGTATCAAACAGCCTCTGATAACCAAGTCCAACTCCCGGCCTTCACGAGGCGAAACTGTTTCTACTGACGGGAGAAGGGGCAAAGGCGGATCTCTGGCGCCTCAAAACCAGATGCTTCGGGCAGGTGGGGCTCGTCAATCTTGGCTGACTGCTCATCTAGGAGAAGGTAAACTCTGATTTAAAACCCCCGCTGCCGTGCGGCTAGTCCCATTTATGGGAAGACCAGAAGTTGGTAGTGCACACCAGCGGCCATACCGACTCAATTGTCGGCCTAAACTAAGTGCGGTGCACATCAACTTTGTTGGTGTGGTCAGGGGATGTCACCCCTTCAAGTGCATGAAGACTGGAGCAGCAGATGAGTTAGAAGATCAATAGCTTTGAAGGTGTAACAGCAAGATGATGTGGCTCATCAGGGCACACTCTGACAAAGATGAGTAAGTGGCCAGTCACCTTGGAAAGGAAGGGGAACCTACCAAGTATTTACCCATAGTAAGCAATGGTAATTAATGGAAACAAATTTAGAGATGGAGACAACTCTGGTCCCTCTGCGGGGAAGCCTTCTAATAGCTACAGTGGAGGCACCTTTCCTTCAACTATTAAGAAACCTCGTAATGACAATGTAAACTCAAAGCCTAAAATAGGAAGGTATGCATCTGATGTCAGGCAACTGAAAACTGGAGGAAAGGTGCTAAAGATTGGTACATGGAATGTACAAACATTGTACAAACCAGGCCGATATGACAACCTGAAAGTGGAAATGACAGCGCTAAACCTTGACATCCTAGGTATAGCTGAGACGAGATGGACGGGTGACGGGAGGATAGGTGATAGTGAGGTAGATATGATATATTCTGGAGATGAAAAACATCAGTATGGCGTTGGAATTATGATGAAGAAGTCCATTGCCACCACAATGATTGGATTCTGGCCAGTATCTGACAGAATTATTATGATGAAGCTGAGGGGAAAACCGTTCAATATAAACATTCTGCAAGTTTATGCACCAACCTCAGATCACGATGATGAAGAAGTCAACGAGTTCTATGACAGCATCAAAAAGGTAATGGAATACACCAAGTCTGGAGAAATAACAATTGTTATGGGCGATTGGAATGCGAAAGTTGGAGAACAACATGAATATCCAGTAACAGGAAGATTTGGCTTAGGTGAGAGAAATGATCGTGGTGAATACTTGATAAATTTCTGTTTGACATCAAAACTAGTAATTGCTAACACCTTATTTGAACATCCAAAGAGAAGACTATATACATGGAAGAGCCCTGGTGATGTATGTCGGAACCAGATCGATTACATTCTTGTCAACCAACGATATCGAAA
Organism: Branchipolynoe longqiensis; assembly: GCA_030323885.1. Taxonomy (NCBI): domain Eukaryota; kingdom Metazoa; phylum Annelida; class Polychaeta; order Phyllodocida; family Polynoidae; genus Branchipolynoe; species Branchipolynoe longqiensis. The sequence goes on from CM059193.1 coordinate 71,975,304, forward strand.
TTGTATCAAACAGGCAAGGACATATCCAGGTGCTGACATATGTTCGGATCATAATCCAGTAGTAATCAGTATGGTAGTGAAATTGAAACAGCAGAACAAAATTAAAAACAACATTCAAATGGATATGAACATGTTAAAAGATGCAAAATACAGAACTAAGTATAATGTCTCTGTTCATAACAAATTCAGTGTACTGATGAATGAAGAAACTCCTCAGAGAGAGTATAACAACATTGAAATGGAATGGGAAGCTCTCAGAGAAAGCATGGTCAAGTCAGCAGAGGAGGTGTTACCAAATAAAAAACGAGAGACAAAGCAATCATGGATGACGCAAACCATACTAGAAAAGATGGCAGAAAGGAAGAAAGTGAAAACCACTGATCCACCTAAATACAAACACCTGAAGAATGAAATAGAAGATGAGTGCAAAAAAGCTAAAGATGAATGGTGGAATAAGAAGTGTGAAGTAGTGGAACAACTTGAGTCTCAACATCGTTCAAGAGAGATGCACAAGAAAGTGAAAGAGATAACAGGTCAAGGATACAGACAGAGAAGCAGTAAATGTATCAAGAACAAAGACGGCAAAATGCTCTTTGAAGAAGATGAAATAAAGTCCAGATGGGAAGAATATGTAAACGAACTATACAATGATGACAGAGGGAACCCACCCACAATTGAGAAAGAAGATGGGAATATTATATTAGTATCAGAGGTTGAGAAGGCTATCAATGATCTAAAGGCAGGTAAGGCTCCTGGAAGTGACCAGGTAACATCAGAAATGATAAAAGGACTAGATGAAGTGGGGATTCAAATCATTCATAAGCTAGTAACTGACATCTATGAGACTGGATTTATACCATTGAATATGAATGAATCCATATTTGTACGACTCCCAAAGAAGCTAAAACCAACATTGTGTACTGAGTACAGAACACTAAGCCTGATGAGTCATATGTTGAAGATGATCCTGAAAATAATTTTACTGAGAAACAGACAGAAAATTGAAGAACAAATCAGTAACGTACAAAGTGGGTTTATATCTGGAAGAGGTACACGTGAAGGGATTTTCAATATGAGAATGATTTGTGAACGTTATTGTGAAGTGAACCAGGATGTTTATGCCTGCTTTATTAACTATGAGAAGGCCTTCGACCGAGTCAATCATGAACTGTTAATCAAATGTTTACAAGATATTGGTGTCAATGGCAAAGACATTAAACTAATTGTGAACTTATACTGGACACAACGTGCATTTATAAAAATGGAGCAGGGCCTATCGGATGAAGTTATGATTAAACGAGGAGTTCGACAGGGGTGTGTATTGTCACCATGTCTATTTAACCTGTACACAGAGATGATTTTCAGACACATTGAAGATTGCAAGGGAGTGACAATAGGTGGCATGAACATCAACAATCTTAGATATGCCGATGACAGTGTAATACTAGCAGACAGTGAGAAAAACCTACAAGATATAGTGAATAGAATCAATAAAGCTGGAATACTATTCAACATGAAGATGAATGCCAGGAAGACCAAAACAATGGTTATAAGTAAAAAGACAGATAAACCAAACGTCAATATAATCATAGATGGCACAAACATAGAACAAGTATCCGAATTCATATATCTCGGACAAAAGATTACAAATGATGGGAGATGTGAGGAAGAAATTAAAAGAAGGATAACAATAGCCCGAACAACATTCTCCAAAATGTATAGAGTGTTAACATCAAGTAAGATATTAATACAAACAAGGAAGCGTATTCTTCAGTGTTATGTGTGGTCTACTCTAATGTATGGGGCAGAGACATGGACAATCTCTAAGAAAATGTACAAACGTTTAGCAGCATTTGAGATGTGGACTTATCGAAGGATGATGAAAATATCATGGACAAAGAAGATCACCAACAAAGAAGTTCTCAGAAAAATTAAAAATAAGAAAAGCTTGTTTGCCACTATACAGACAAAGAAACTTATTTATTTTGGCCACATCATTCGTCAGAGTTCGATATACCGTACATTGTTGGAAGGGAAGGTGAATGGCAGCAGAGGGAGAGGGAGACCAAGAACATCATGGTTTACAAATATTTCACAGTGGACAGGCTTGAATTATTCACAGTCTATCAGAACAGCACAACATCGGGACAAGTGGAGAACCATTGCATCCAACCCTCGACTAGAGGATGGAACTATTGATTGATTGATTGATGCACCAGAAAGAATGCCAGTGGAGGGGAAGGGCATCTTTAATATATGTTTATTGTAACTGTCTGCAACTACATGTTACCATGGGGCCGATGGGCAAGCACACCCAGCCATCCTGCATACATTATGGACACCACCTGCAGCTGGGGGTTGAGTGACAGCTGCCCCCTATTATGGCGTTGCACACCCAGGCTGTAGAGGGTATCTTATTGGCTGGCTGTGTGAGCCCAGTCACCTGCATTCCTTATCCCTGACACACAGACCCCACTATAGGACTCTTATCTAGGACTCTGGGAGAAGCACTCTTGGGAGACACTCTTGGCTAGGCTCTCTAGCAAGAGACAACTGCAATTTCTACACTCAAACTAGCAGCATATATTCAAAAGACACTGAGCTGTGTTCAACAACCATTGGACCCAGGTTCAATGGGCTGTAGGCACTGATTCTTATATACACCAGCAAGAGTCATGAGGATCTGTGTGGGCAGTTGGTAAGGTGTGAGGGTGATAGGTCGCCAGTACGTGAACAGGAGTTGATGCCAATAAAGCACAACTTCTTCACTGTCAATCTTGTGGGACTTTTCTTCTTTTCTTCCTTATGAGTTGTTGAGAGTAACGACAGGTGGGAACTGACAGACAGTTGTCAGAACACACCTGTGGAGACTAGTGATGTGTAGGACTCAGACGGCTGAGTTCTCGAGATATTGCATTACGATAGGCATTAATATTATGTTGCCACGCATAACGAACCGGGCTGGACGGATGAGTTGGGACGACATTCGCCAGATTCCCACGCGGGAGGTAAGAGGATCACTCCGGAGCCCAATGAAGCTAAAGCCTGACATGATTGATACATGTCACTGCTACCTAGTCTGGCACTTGGCATGTCCAAGATAGAGCAATGACTGGTTACTGCAATGCTTGGATAATATGACTGAGTGGGATATCGAGTTATGGTGCTGGCATCACGGCATCCCAATGAGGAAGCGTAATAAAACCATCCTAAATACTCCCTATCCATTGCTGGTAATGTAAATGACAAAAATTGGATCAACTTTGCTTAGCAATAACAAAAAAAGCCAGTCTGACTTATTGCGATAGAGAAATACAAAAAAATGTGAACCAGCCCCCAGCTACCTTTCCCTTTGGAAATCTAACTACCATAGCAGATTATAATTCCTGACCGAGATAGTTCAAGTGTTCAGGGCGATAATTAGATGAAAATACACGTTGTAGTATGGCACTATGTGAGATACTAAATAAGGCGACATGGTATTATTGCCGTTCCATTGTAATTCTTTTTTCTGTCTCCATGTTTGCACATGTTTGACTGGTTTCTGTCCTTAAAGCCAGTGTTATGCTCAACCATTTGAGTTCTGATTAGAAAATTATAGTTTCCCACTAATTTGTCAAACACATAATGCAGGCAAACACTGCCAATCGCCTTGATCCCTTTGTGATTCGCGTCCCGCCCCCCAGGGGGATCTGCCTGTTATTACACCCACACTGCCACGCGATCCAAAATGGTGTCAACCCGCAGTGGTGGAAGCTAGGGCGGTGTTTTCTTTATTCATCATGTCCAATTTTTAAATGCAAAGTTGAAAGGTTCTCCATTACTGTTCAGACAACTGAAGTCATGCAATTTGCAAAACATGCCTCGTTTTGACAACACGTCCCGCATTGAATACAAGGGTGACCGTTCGTGTGTCGTCTGCTAAGACTAAATGTCACATAGTATGAGTACATGTCATGAAATCTACGTGTCATTTAAGGTAATCATGCCATTGGAATCTGCAATGGGAGCGGGGCGTAGCTCAGGCAGTAGAGTGTCCACCTGTGAAGGTGTGGGTCATCCGATCGGTCCTGCTCAGTGGACCCATTTGCAGTTTGGGCTATTTTCCATTCCAACCAGTGGTCCACAACTGGTTCATCAAAGGATGTGGTTTGTGCTGTCCTATCTGTGGGAAAGTGGATATAAAAGACCCCTTGCCGCTTATCGGAAAGAGTAGCCTATGTGGAAGCAGTGGGTTTCTTCCAAAGAAATATGTCTGAATGACTATATGTTTGATGTCCAATAGTCGATGATAAAAATCAATGCTAAATCGTTAAATAAAACAAACTTTCCTTTGTAATCCTCAACTGATAGAGACAATCTGTAAACTCTTTCCTACATTAATCAACTCTTAAGTATTATTTATTATTATTAATATATATATATATATTGCCGAATCGGTAGAGGGCAGACTTCCCGTGCACAAGGTCGGGTGTTCAAATCCAAGCCAAGTCAACCCAATAACTTATAAAATTGATACTTGTTGCATCCTAGCCTGACACTCGGCATTAATAGGATAGGGCAAGGACTGGTTAGCTCAGTGTCAGGATAATGTGACTGTGTGGGATATCGGGTCATGGTGCCAGCAGCCTGATATCCCAGTGGAGCAGCACTGTAAAGTCGCTGTGAGTGCGCGCTGTCACAAGTCAGTACCCGTCCTGTTATGACCTTAGATGTTGATAAGACATAAAACAACAACACACCAACAAACTAAATATATATTAGAGGCATAGACTTATAGTGAATAGTCCTTTTTAGTATAGACTTTTTCAATGGAGCATACATTAGTTCTTGCTATTGCCATCAGAGGTCTATAAGACCTTTTCCCCACAGAGCATGTCGCACACTGAGCTGCATGCAACCCACAGCATTAGTACTTCCCCCTGCCATCAGAGGGCGGATTATTGGTGGAAATCCTCTATTAGACCCTTTCCCACACAACATGCCACACACTTAACTGCTACCCACAATACTAGTTCCTACCATAGCCATCAGAGGGCGGGCTAGTGGTGGAAATCATCTATTAGACCTTTTCCTACACAACATGCACACTTAACTGCTACCCACAATATTAGTTCCTCCAATAGCCACCAGAGGGCGGGATAGTGGTGGAAATCCTCTATAACACCCTTTCCCACACAACATGCCACACACTTAACTACTACTCACAATACTAGTTCCTCCCATAGCCACCAGAGGGCGGGCTAGTGGTGGAAATCCTCTATAAGACCCTTTCCCACACAACATGCCACACACCTAGCAGCTACCCACTATATTAGTTCCTCCCATAGCCACCAGAGGGCGGCTAGAGGTGGGAATGGTCAATTCCACCTTTTCTTGTGATGCAGACGCTCCCCCTTTCTTGACCCTTTCTTGGCCCTACGCTCTATGGTGCTCACCGCGGGTATTTGGTTTGAATCAGTCATTATGTTTTAATTGTACAGCTCGTGCTTTGATCGACCATCAATGTGTATTTAGCCTTCAATCACCGATAATTCCACCGTCGCACCTGCCTAGTGATTTCTGTCTACTACAACAGGAAGTCGCACCCACTCACTCAATCCAAATTCTACCTGGCGCAAAATATATTTAGTTTGCCTTTAACCTAATTGCACCGACAGTATCCATACATATACTATACATTCTTGCAGAATTATATATAAAAAAAACCAATACAAATGGATCTAAAAAATATATATTAATCCTCTCTCAGACCCAAGTTCAGATAAAACCATTAACGATAATGGCAAATCTAACCTTTTCTTGTGATGCAGACGCTGCCCCGTTCTTGACCCTTTCTTGGCCCTATGCTCTATGGTGCTCACCGCGGATATTTGGTTTGAATCAGTCATTATGTTTTAATTGAACAGCTCGTGCTTTGATCGACCATCAATGTGTATTTAGCCTTCAATCACCGATAATTCCACCATCACGCCTGCCTAGTGATTTCTGTCTACTACAACAGGAAGTCGCACCCACTCACTCAATCCAAATTCTAACTGGTGCAAAATATATTTAGTTTGCCTTTAACCTAATTGCACCGACAGTATCCATACATATACTATACATTCTTGCAGAATTATATATAAAAAAAAACCCAATACAAATGGATCTAAAAAATATATATTAATCCTCTGTCAGACCCAAGTTCAGATAAAACCATTAACGATAATGGCGAATCTAAATCTATTATTTATAGTTTGTTTGTTGTTGTTTTACGTCCTAGCAACATCTAAGGTCATATCAGGACAGGTTTTTTTTTATAGTGAAATTAAATGTTTGTTTGGTCAGTAAGTGATTGCTTTGTTTTTGAAAGCTCTAGCCTCCCCCCCCTCCAGAACCACACATCACCCAAATTGTGCGATGACATGCAATCGCAGCACTCAGATGCACGGAAAGCCGGTAATCGGCCAGTTGCTTTGTTCCTGTCCATATTACCGAATACAATGAAAATAGAATGAAAATACCTTTTTTTCCTTTTTTTTTTGAAAAGAAGAAAAATGTAATAATGCACTTTGTCAGAAATGCGGTATGTGCTTTTGGAATGTCAGAGATGCCTGGCGACCACATATCTACTGATGTATTGGGCAGGGTTTCCCCAATGTCAAATGGTGTGGGATGCCAATAACAATCACGACAATAAATATCGATATATCACGTTATCTATTCAATTGATTACTATTCAATGATCACCAACAAGCGACTCTTGAATTAACATTTTTTTATGTGTGGGGGGATCATTATCATGGTTAGAGAAATTGAAGGTTCTGATAATATACCCCCCAAAAAACCTCACAAAAACAAGTTTAAAAAATGACAACAGAAAGAGCAAATCAGCATGGTGCTTGAACAATTGAAAGCCTTGATAATATACAACATGCCACGAAAATAACAACAAAACACCCAAAAATCATTGTTGAAATATTGAAGGATCTGCTGGCTCAAAATAAAACACGGCAAAAAAGAAAAAAAGGGATCCAGTTGAACAATTGAAGGCCCTGATAACAAGGAACCCCCCCAAAAAGAACACTGGGTATCACGATTCAACAATTGAAGGCTCTGATAACAGTCAACCCCCACAAAAAGAACGATGCTGGATATCATGGTTGAACAATTGAGTGATCTGATAACAAGCAACCACACAAAAACAACACTGGGTATCATGGTTGAACAATTGAAGGTTCTGATAACAAGGAACCCCCACAAAAAGAACAACACTGGGCATCATGGTTGAACAATTGAAGGCTCTGATAACAATCAACCCCCATAAAAAGAACAACACTGGGCATCATGGTTGAACAATTGAAGGCTCTGATAACAATCAACCCCATCAAAAAGAACAACGCTGGATATCATGGTTGAAAAATTGAGGGATCTGATAACAAGGAACCCCCACAAAAAGAACAACACTGGGCATCATGGTTGAACAATTGAAGGCTCTGATAACAAGGAACCCCCACAAAAAGAACAACACTGGGCATCATGGTTGAACAATTGAAGGCTCTGATAACAATCAACCCCATCAAAAAGAACAATGCTGGATATCATGGTTGAACAATTGAGGGATCTGATAACAAGGAACCCCCACAAAAAGAACAACACTGGGCATCATGGTTGAACAATTGAAGGCTCTGATAACAAGGAACCCCCACAAAAAGAACAACACTGGGCATCATGGTTGAACAATTGAAGGCTCTGATAACAATCAACCCCATCAAAAAGAACAATGCTGGATATCATGGTTGAACAATTGAGGGATCTGATAACAAGGAACCCCCACAAAAAGAACAACACTGGGCATCATGGTTGAACAATTGAAGGCTCTGATAACAAGGAACCCCCACAAAAAGAACAACACTGGGCATCATGGTTGAACAATTGAAGGCTCTGATAACAAGGAACCCCCACAAAAAGAACAACACTGGGCATCATGGTTGAACAATTGAAGGCTCTGATAACAAGGAACCCCCACAAAAAGAACAACACTGGGCATCATGGTTGAACAATTGAAGGCTCTGATAACAATCAACCCCATCAAAAAGAACAACGCTGGATATCATGGTTGAACAATTGAGGGATCTGATAACAAGGAACCCCCACAAAAAGAACAACACTGGGCATCATGGTTGAACAATTGAAGGCTCTGATAACAATCAACCCCATCAAAAAGAACAACGCTGGATATCATGGTTGAACAATTGAGGGATCTGATAACAAGGAACCCCCACAAAAAGAACAATGCTGGGTATCATGGTTGAACAACTGAGGGATCTGTTAACAAACATCCCCCACAAAAAGAACACTGGGTATCATGGTTGAACAATTGAGGGATCTGTTACTATGCAATGGGAGATTTCTTGGAGGGCACTCGATCGCCAAAAGTTCCTTTGAATTGATTTTGAACCAATTAAACTTCACTCGCGAATTTGTGTCCACACATTTAAAGATGGATTGCATCACGAAAGTTTTAGCCCCGAATAATTACCATTCATTATTCACGTAGTCTCCAATTTAATTGGTTGAACTGTGTCACATGTAAACAATTGGGTAGGATTATATTTCAATATACTATATGCGACACATTGGTTTAGTGAATATAGTAAAATCTCTCTAACCGACCACCTCCACAGATCGACCACTCTCCTATATCGATCGCTTTATTTGGGTCCCAACAATACCAGTGCAACCATTTTCTAACTCCCTAAACGGACCACGTCTCTAAATGGACCACATAAAGTCGGTGCCAAGGTCGGTGGATTGAGAGGTTTTACTCTATTATTTAATTCGCTTTAGGTTAATTTCTGTCTAATTCTAATTTTAGGTTATTTTTTTATTTTATCATGGCAACAACACTGGTCTTTGGCGTGTAAAACTAGAACATTAAAATATCCTTCAGTTAAGAGTATTGATACATTTGGTAATTTAATAAAAAACAACAACTGATATGCTGTTATGCCTCTAGGTGGCTTGCCTGTGAGTGCAAAGTGCAACACCCATGTTTAATAATGCTACACTGGCAGTTGTCTGCCATGCTTTGGTCATCTAATTAGAAGGCGGTTGTAGGAGGGAGGGAGGGAGGGAGGGGGGTGAGTGGGAGGGAGGGTGGGTGGGAAGGTGGGTTGGGGAGGGCTGGAGTAGGGGTTCTGGGATGGAAGTCACGATCATGACCTGATCAAAGACGAATTGTGCTATGTAAGACTTGTAACTGCACCCTTTTCATTAATTCAGTAAAACGAAAGCATTTATATATATATATATATAGATATATATATATATATATATATAAAGTGGTAATTAAGCTTTTTATTATTTGAATGAATCATAGGTATATTGTCTTGTTTCGTCATATATATATAATTATAAAGTGTTGGCTACCAGGATGCTCAACCCTAGTCTTTAGTTCTTCCAGATGGGCTGGTCGGGTGGCTGAGTAAAGATGAGACAGTTCCACACACCACGTGGGTTCAGATACTGTGGACGAAGTGAGCAGCTTGGGCCGTCGCCACATGGTGGGGGCTGGTTTGCACTAGGTGGCATGGGAGTGGAGGGTTCCGGCTTTACCTCTAAGGTGGAGAACGTCATAGGTTGGGGGTTGGTCATATGCTTTCGCGACCCAAATTATCCATGTTGACTTCAACATGGGGCAATGTAAATCTGGATAGTATTTGGATGAGAATGCTAACCTGGAAGGCTTTTCTCATTATTCACTAATACAACCAAGCTATTACCCGAAACTACACCAGATTATATATTACCGACATCCTTCGGGTTATCTAAAGCTGCATAACCACGATAGCGTAACACTAGAATATTTTTAGCAAACTGACATCTATATACCAGTTGTCAAGCTACAACTGAGCAGACCCTACATTAAAACTGACTACAAATTTACCAAATGAATACAGAAGTTAATTTCTGCTTACATTCTAAATACCACGTAAATACTCACATTGCTCTGACTAATATTGATGTAGTCATATGACAATACCATTGCCATATCGCTGTGGAACTTGTGGGTTACAGAATTACATTGCATTATATGCTGCAAATTGTGTGTTCAACAGTTATTGCATACCTTACTCTATATCCCATTTTTGTGTAAATAATCCTGAATTGAAAAATAGCTATAAAAAAACAACAGTCCTTCGGTGCTGACAAAAGACTTATTCAGCAGAAAAACACAAAAAATAGTCTGATGGAAGCATAGCATTTTCTATACCAACATATCCTACATATGCAACTCAGATACAATTGTCCTTCTTAAACATTAATGCAGTTCTGCGCTCCTGTGCTATACTGCAACATCAAAGCAGGTAAACAAAACTTTATGTGCAGCATTTCGATGTCCATGCTGGCCTGAAAGTTGCATGGTCCGATGAAGCGTAATTTTGTCAAAATCAAACCACTTACCTACATTTGATTATATATATCTCCAACTTAGATAGTGGTGCATTAACTAATGATTTACTCTGTCCGTGTCTCCAGATCGCCGACTGGTCACCACAGAGCAAGGAGACAGGGCCCTTTGACTCAACTCTCGTCATTTATCTTTCATCTACACTGCCCATTTCTTTTTGTTCTCCCGGGCTTACTTCTCCCACTGATCAAGGGAGTTGTTTGCTTAGGTGGGGCCCTGTTCCTTTTTCACCATTTCACTTTGTTCTTGCCTGCAGATCCCACCTTTTCCCATCCCTTCCTCCTGAACCAATAGCTACTGGACATGAGTACAAAGCTACAATCGGACCGGTGATCTGGTACTGCTCCAACGACTCGTTGTCACTGTTGTAAAGTACCTGTCGCTTCTATAACCGCCCCACCGGAAGTTAAATCTTCATTCTGAAGAACGAACCGATTTATTGGTGCCATTCTATATTGCTGCAGTGCTGCACCCTGTAATCGTCAAGGTTACAAACGACCCAAGAGTCAGATTCAGCATAGATAGAATAATCAGTGAATTTATGATACCATCCCCTTGGCCACCTACTTTGGGAAAGTTATTAAGCTGGGACACCACTAATGAATTAGGTCAATTTTGTGACCTCATTAGCCTTGCCCTGAGTCTCAGCAACATATAACAGGTTCCAGGAGGTTACCTACATTAGTTGGTCAGCCTACATCATGTCGCAATTGCGAGGATATCTGGGTCACAGCTACATGAGTTTTGACAACCTTGTCAAAATTACTTTGGGTTCTTTCAATTCAATTTTCTCCAAAATTAGCCATATTTTAAATCAAAGTTAGTCCAGACTAATGAAAAGTAGGTTATATTTGTCAAACTGATATATTTATCTGAAGAAATGATTAAAATTCAAAAGCCATCATACTGTGCAACATTCATTGTGCATAATTTCACTTTCAGAGATCACCAAATTCAGCCATTTAAAATACAAGTTACGTTAGATTAAATTAAAGTGCACAACAGCAATCAATCTAACATATTTATCTAAAACAATAGCAGAAACTCAAAAGCCGTGTTCACACGGGCAATGTAAATCGATTCGTAGAAATCGACTTGCCTAGTTCGGGTTACATTTCGCGTGTGAATGGGCGTCAGGGTCGAATTAGGGCTGAATCGAATCCTGTGAGGCGGATAATGTAAACCACTTGTGTAGGTCGATTACGTGAGTCGATTTCTGTGAACCGATTTATTTTGCCCGTGTGGACGCACTGAGGCGGATTAAGGATGTCACACGCATGCGCAGTCGATACCTTAGTTTGTTGACTTTCCGGTTGATCAAAAGCGCATATTATATAATTTAGTCTGTGAAACCGCTAGCTGTGCACAGATATTTTTTTCATCATTTATTTTTAGGGTTTCACTGCCCAGCAGAAGTTTTGACCCTTCCAAACCAATACGATTCAGTCCATACATATCTAGGTGGAACCCACACTCTCTGGTGGCGACGTCGACTAACCAAAACTGGCGCTGGTTAGTATCGACTTGCTCATGCGCTGATATCGATTTCCGGCCCAAGGACTGCCCGTGTGAACGCGAAACACTTTCAAACTAAATCGATTCATATGATTCGCTTTGTCTAAATCAATTTAAACTTTTCCAGTGTGAACACGGCTAAAGAAACATTGGGTTATGCAAGTTTCAGTAAAGAAGTTTCCTTGACAAAGGATGCATATTCAAGTGTTCGGCTTCCGCCCTGTCTGCTTTACCCAAATGCTTATGTCTTTGAGCATGCATTGTGATATAGGAGTGGACTGAGTGTTTTCATGCTCGTCGGAATTAGGACTATTCCTAGGAAGGCAGTCGGGTAATCTCTGGCAGTGTAGAACATACTGCACTGTACTCAATTCCCTTAAGCAGCTTTCTGAAGGGTATGGGACTACTTAAATATCCTCAGCGAAAGGAGGAGTAGAAAAGCCCTCAGTGGATCTTATATTATCACCAACCGAGAGGGGATGACCATTATGATTTAAATTGAAGTGACATTCACAGTATGAGCAAATAGTTGAATTGCCTTATTGGTCAACTATTAAACTATTGAATACTGAAATTGCTTGACTATCTATCCAAAAGTACAATCCCTTAACACCTCCCTTCTAAAAGAAAAGAAAAGAGCAAACAAAACCATGATGGATACTCACATTATCGCTCAGACAGTGCAACTGGATGTTCAATGCCATTTAAATAGATCTGATGCTCACAGTCTGGATTGAATTTCTTCATTGATCAATGATCACAATAATTAGTAAAGACAAAAGTGTGTAGCATAGACCTGCTCTAAGTGCTTAGGCCTATAATGTAAATGTGGTAAGCTGTTTCTAGGACATAAAACCTCAAGCACTACCTAGCTCACTACAATTTGAGAACACTTATGTGGCAGTCCTTCGTTCTCTATTACTATTTGGAGGCATATATTTATATTCGCAACTTTACTTAGTTGAACATCAGACATTCACCCGAAAGCAGATGCGTTGGCCGAATTGGAAGAGCACTGTCTTTCCGTGCGGAAGGTCAGGAGTTGACTTATAAAATTTATACTTGTCGCTACCTAGCCTGGCATTTGGCAGTAATAGGATAAGGCAAGGACTGGGTAGCTAAGTGTCAGGATAATGTGACTTTGTGGGATATGGGGTCATGGTTGCCAGTGACCTGGTCTCTCTGTGGGCCAACCCTATGCAGTCACCTGTTCCGAACTCAATAAAGCACACTAAGTCCAGCCAATCAGCATCTAACCAGCTAACCCTTTCCATGTCCCCCCGCTTCCCCTCCCCCCCCAAACAAACATACACTGTAAACTCAAACAGTAGCAGCCAACTAGACCAAAAAAACCATCTACAATGGAATGAGCCTGGAAATGATTCTAGTTGGATCCTACTGAGGTACATGATTAATCAATATTAACCTACTTAATAACTCAATATGCCCCACATGAGATTACCATGAACACAAGTTCAATCACAAAGGCCCACCCTAAATACCCCATCACCCTTTCAACGAGTATGTTACTACTAGAAAGATGATCAGTTATGCCCCACCCCCTACTACCACCTATCATACTAGTCTGACATAGTTACCTCCCCGCATGTTTCTTTTTTCTCTTACCTATCATTGATGTACCAATGTTTTGCTTATTTCCCTGTAATTGTCTATCTGTATATTGTTATTGATTTGTTTACTGTGTAGAGGCGATTGTGATTAGGGGTGGAAGATCAGTGCATTAGCACTAACAACATGTTATTCAGAGGATTAAAAACACTTGAACAAAAAACAACAACTCTAGTAACAGTATACACCGTGGAACACCACCTATCAAACTTCCACTGCTCTAAGAGCGGCTAGTAAGAAACAATAAAAAAACAACCAAACTAACTACCTCACATTGTCAAGTAGAAGCCCCTTGTGCATCTATCAATAATCATGGACTTTATTTATTACTGGTTCTGTGTGAATAACTAATGGCGATAACAAGTCTTTATTCATCAAATCAAAATGTTAGTGTCTGGGTCAAGACCTACTGAAGGACTTGGGGCGTAGGGCAGGTGGGTGGACATTTTGTGCATCGCTTGCTTGACCGAAAATGGGCTGGCAAGCTGTGGTTGACAGGAGAGAAGGTGTGAAAGCCCACTGTCCAATCAGGTGGATGGAGAGATATAAGCTCACAAGTCCACCTGAAGACGAGTCCATGACACAGTGGTCAGGGGAGGAGGGTACAGTGTTATTCCTTCAGAATCACCAGCAATGCAACCATTGTGAATAACTTACACGTTATATTTATATTTGTCGTGTTCTCTCTGGCGGAGTGGTTAGAGTGTCTGACTTTTTTCTAGGTCAGACTCCTAATCTGAAGGTCAGTGGTTTGATTCCCCATGCCCCCACCTCTGCCATTTTGGATTTCCACTGCTGTGTATAACTTACAGCATAATCAAAGGCCAGTTGCTCTCATACCATGTCTATGTGGTGTGGGATGTTAAAAATCACTTGGGTCGGTAAAAGAGTAGGCCAGGGCTTTCTATCGACAAACTGTCTAATGGTGAAAACAAGTCTATTCAGACTTATCCATGATAGGCAGTATAAATCTTCAAGAATTTAAATTTTGTTTAAAAAAAAAAAAAAACAGCAACCCTGGCAACATTTACCAAACCAAACTCTCTGAACCATCCCCCTATATATACAGTAAAACCTCTCTAACCGACTACATCCACAGATCGACCACTTCCTTATATCGATCAGTTTATTTGGGTCCCAAACGGTCGCCTATAGAATACAATAGTAACTATTAAAAAAACTCCCTCGCGTGCGGAAGATCGGGAGTTCGCGAGTTCGGTTCCCGGTCGAGTCAAACCAATGACATAAAAATTGGTACTTGTCACTTCCTAGCCTGGTGCTCTGCATTATTAGGATAGGGCAAGGGCTGGTTAGCTCGGTGTCAGGATAATGTGACTGAGTGGGATATTAGGTCATGGTGCCGGCGGCCTGATCCCAGTGGGGCAGGACTATAAAGTCGCCATGAGTGCATACTGTCACAAGTCGGTACCTGTCCTGATAAGACCTTAGATGTTGTAAGGATGTAAAACAACAACAAACAAACAAACAATTAAAAAAAACTCCGTAAGCTGACCACCTCCCTAAAGGGACCATTTAAAGTCATACCCATGGTCGGTAGATTTAGAGAGGTTTTACTGTATATACATGCATAATTCTTCAAATAATATTACACACAATCTACATGTAGTCAGTCAATATGTGGTCTGGTTATCAAAATGGCAACTATTTCTTTCTCTCTATGTAACCGTAACCCTATCCTGAGGCCACACCCTCAGCCTTGTCTGACACTGCAATAAACATGGCCACACTAGCCAAGGTACCCCATTAGGATCAATAATAGATCATCCACTGATCGATACTTAATCAGTGGACGCACGCCTAGTGATCGGACGGTCATTAATTCCCCAAACTCTAACGTGTTTTACAACACCCAACGACTAAGAAAAATTAGCATTTTTTCTTGGGTGGAGAATAGCTGGAGTTAGACACTGTGCATTTACCAACATACTGTGACCATTAAATTAGAATTTACTTGGCAGTTTTGGGGGTATGTTGGTGCATTGCAGTGTTGGCATTAGCGATAGGTTTGAATTTTATTGGACGGTCACTAATTCCCCAAAGTCTAATATGTTTTATGACACCCAACGACTAAGACAAGTATTAATTAGCGGTTTTTTCTTGGGCGGTGAATAGCTGTAGTTAGACACAATGTTTTTTATCAACACACTAGGCGTATTTAATTAAATAAATTAGAATTTTCTTTGCAGTTTGTGGGTATGTTAGTGCATTGCAGTATTGACATTAGCGATATATTTGAATTTTGAAAATCGAATGTCTACTTGTGTATATTTTCAAATGGAAACTTAAATAATAAGGATATTTGTATTAGTATGATGATTAGTATTACTGCAAGCACAGAGGAACATCATGCTTAGAGTGGGAGTCGAACCCACATTTCTGTCGTTCCCGGACGAACATCCTAACCATTAACCCATCTTGGCTCCCTCATACTATCATCTTACCAATGTCTCCCTGTGTATTTCACCTGAAACTCACTATCCTCGTTTCCATAGAACTGCATGGATCATACTTACTTACATCCTGGTCATGGAACCAGTGTCATCAAGGTTGTCATGCCTACATCGGGACTCAACCCAATATTATTTTCATTTAGTGACCTATTCATCAGGATAACCAGCTCCCTGATGTAATCACCCTTCCAAAATCTACCTGTGTATGTGGCATTTCGCATGGGGAGGTAAGTGTAATTAACTATGGTGTTAATCTAGATAATTGTGGAATATAATTGACCTTAGCGCAAATAAGATGTTGCATATAGTTAAAGCTGCATAGTCCGATAAAACCATCAAATTTCCTAAACCCAAATCCTTAAGCCCTGGTCACATACACGTTAGAGAACGTAGGACAGATTAACATGGGTCAAACATGGTGTAAGTATGTTAAACTATGGTGAAAAATGTTAAGACCTGGCAGGTTTTGGTATGGATAAATACGTTATGGCACGGATGCCGTTATGTTCAACTACGTTCAACCACGTTCAACTATGTTCAACGTACGTTAGCCTCCATTACGCTCAACTACGTTCAACTATGTCCAAGTACGCTAAAGTATGCTAGAGTACACTAGAGTATGCTAGAGTATGCTAGAGTGTGCTAGAGTACATTAAGAGTATGGAAACTTCGCCACAGTATGTTAGCCTTGTTCATAGCGCTCTTTTGAACATGTCCAAAGATTAAATCGGAACTCATGACCCACAGACGTTATTACAAAGTTAGCATGATGGAGAAGTACAGATGCCAGTATGTTCAAACATGCTGCTTCGAAAGCGCTTTACCTATCATAAAAAAAAACGTAAAGGCCATTAATAAGGTTTACCGCCAATTTAGGAGTTCTACAGGCTGTCAATAAGCTATTAAATGCCACAAAAAGGCCACAGCAGTTAAGTATGGATAAATATCCATGTTCCGCATTACCAACAATTAATCAGTCAGAATTCATTCCCCAGCAGCTGTCACATGGGTGGGTGATCACAGGCTATCCTGATTGAATCATTCCTTACATGATGACGTCATGAAGTAGCACCTAGTCTCTTCTTCTGAAGTCCTGCTGAGGAGTGTCTTTCAGGGCGTATTCGATTAACTAATGCCCGGTACACAGCTCCCATATACGACCTAAAACTGCCTGTTTCGCGACTAAGTTTGAGTTTTAGTCATTAGGTGTGTGACCCCCTAGCACACCAGAGCCTTGCGATTCGCGACTTAAAACTCAGTTTTAGGGCTTAAAACCCGAATCGCAAGACATTAGAAAAATGAATCGACCAGTTTTACGTCGCGAAACAGGACGGGTCGGGTTGTGAAACGCAGTCAGTTTTAGCGCGTGAATCATATACGGGAGGTATGTCCCAGGCATAACTCGGGTCAATGGAGTCACTTTTTTGTGTATGCGCACATCCTACAGACTCGGGTTGAATAAACGAACAGGCTTCTCCATGCTCAAGGTAGAAAAAATGGTGGCTTAATCCAAAACTGTTGTTGTTGTTTAATAACCAATATATTTACAGCAAAATAGGATTTAAAGTATTTTATGACTGCACAGTTTAGTTATATTTCCATTTCATTAATCTGGGTTATTAAAAAACAAGAAAGTATTAAAACAACACTTGTACAGGTAGCTGTTATCCTACAAGTGCCAGCACAAATGTGGCGTCATCACTCCTAGCCACTCCTAGCCACCCCCAGCCAAGATGTGGGTTACTGGGATCGGGCCTTTTTGCACCCGGCCTATGTATTTGTCGACTCCACTCGCGGTGTTTGATTTTAAATTCTAGCAACTCGGGTGACCCGAGTCGCCCGGGGTGTGTTAATGGTATATGGCTTCAAAGAGCATACACCTATCGCGCAATGCTAAATGCTTATTGTAAAACAATTTGGGAGGAGTGAAGGGGGTTTGTCAGCCAAACTTTTCAACATTTTCATAGTCATGCATACATACGCTGAGGAGAGAGGTTCTATGTTAAAATATTGTACATCTTTCATGGTTTAAAAAATGTCAATGATATAGCAATAGGAGAAAGCACTGGTGAGTTCTGTGATAAATGTTAATATGTAGTTCTTCATGGCATTGGACGCGGTGGCCGAATTGGTATGAGTGCAAATTTCCCTTGCGGAAGGTCAGGAGTCAGAATCCCAGCCGAGTCAAACCAATGACTTACAAAATTGATACTTGGTGCTACCTAGCCTGGTGCTCACCATTAATAGGATAGGGTATGGATTGGTTAGCTCAGTGTCGGGATAATATGCCTGAATAGGAAATTGTGTTATTATGTCATTGGTCTGGTTTCCCAGTGGGGTGGCAGTATAAAACTCACCATGAGTGTGCACAGCCACAACTCAGTACCCTTCCTTATATGACCTTAGATGTTGCCAGGACCTAAAACACCATCAAATACAATGACGGGATGGCCAAATGAGTTAGAGCGTCCGTCTCCCGTGTGGTAGATCGTGGGTTCGAATCCTGGTCGAGTCAAACCAATGACTTAAAAATTGATACTTGTCGCTTCCTAGCCAGGCGCTCGGCATTATTAGGATAGGGCAAGGAGCAGTGGAATGAGGAAGACCAATCGCCTGCGACTGAAATTTCCCCTGCTTAAACAACTAATGTACAAAAAAATGATAGCCTACAAAACTAAATACAAATCATGTGAATGAATACTTAGCTAGAATTTTAGCCCTGGGTGGCCTGCAGACATGATATGCTCGGTATCTGTTATTTATATAATTCTGTGCCTTCCAGTTCTCCATCGGCAGAGCTCAGCTAAAACATTGAATCTCCTGAGGAACATTGATCATGTCGCCTGCATTCACGGAAAGAAGTTAATTTAATTACATTGACCTTTAGGTCAATCCCCGAATACAGAAGGAATTGATTAATTTAACTTGTTCTTTCTCCATAGACTTCGTATATAAATCGACCCTCAGTTGGCGTGAGTCTTGGATCATTTATCTATATTTCTGAAAGTTCGGCGATTGTACCTCTAATTAAATTCCACATGAGAGACAAAACAAGTTAATTTACAATTTAAAATAATTCTTAAGCATTTTATATATGGGTTCTTCTCTAAAACTGGCCACTGCGTCTGTTGTTTCCATGGTACAAATATCAATTTTAAAAGTCATTGGTTTGACTCGACCGGGAACCGAACTCCCGACCTTCCGCATGCGAGGACCGCGCTCTACCGATTAGGCAACCAGTACTACACATGGAAGGTTATTGTTTACATTATAAGACTATTATTGACCATTCATGGTTTGTAGTGTTGTGAAAGGGTATACATTTTTCAACGTGCCTGGATCACATGTCTCATCGTGCGTTATTATCATAGGTGTAAGTAGTATAGAAATGACAGTTTTGAGCGGGGTTTCATACAAGGAATCTCCACCAGAGCAGCAATTTAACTGCCTGCTCAGTCATTTGCTATGAGTGTCATTTGCTATGAGTGCTGGGACGCGTCTATCGCATAACTGTCAGATACAGCCCGCTACCCTAGCATCCATGGGGGGGTGGGGGTAGGTGGTCGGGTATTGTGTCCAATGCACACACCAACAAAAAACACATATTATATTATTGTTATATTGCTATCATTGTTGTGATCATCATGGCCCATCACAGCAGAGATCCAACGAAGAATACACACCATGGTAAAGAGTAGATAAAAGATTCACCCAGTACTTGTAGTACATGGGTGAACGACAACGTAGTGTAAATACGAGCGAAAATAGCTTTAGTATAGAACAGGAAGTAGAATGCCTGCCTCTAGTATCAAATGGATACTTATATAGGCACAGAGTTGATGAAATGGGAGAGAATGCAAAATGACAAGATGGCGGCCATAGAACGCCGTCGATTTCACTTTTAAATTTGATTAAACTAGATATTTTATTATATTTTTCAACTCAAAGGTAGCGGGTAAATATGAAGACATATACAAAGAATAAATCTTGCTTCTTAGATTGTGAAATTAGGCTCTCATTTCATTTCCCCGCTTTTTCGACCGTTTTTATATAGGGCTGGTATTAACCCATGTACTGCGAGCACCGGGTGAATCCTTTATCTAGGTAAAGAGGTGCTACAGGGGACACTGGAGAAAACTGGTTGCAAAGTCATCTGTTGTGCCTCCACGACCCTCGCGGTTAACGCATTGATAATTTACGAGCGCGGACAAACGGAGAACGAGAATAAGTGATTTATAAAAAAAATTAATTTGGAGAACATAACCTGCAGGCAGGTCGAGGTGTGGAGTACATAATCGTGAATGGATATCGTATCGTGAGGCAGGTCACAGTGTCAGTATATCAAGTATGTATAACAAGCATCATGAACAGTGGAATAACTGTTGATATGAACAGGTATCAGTTTCATCAGGATAAGTAATGAGTAACAGGATAATTAGTGCAGGCCAAGTTAAATGGCGTCGTGGGAAAAATAATTGAGGAGAAGGAAGCATAGTAGAGATGAGAAGACTTAACGAGAACCAGCAACCCTCAACCCTTCTAGCATCGGGTGGGTGGGTGGGTGAAGCGACTGGCCAGAGCAGGTGAGGGCGGGAGAGTGAAGAAACCAGAGCGTCACATGCCGAAAGTAGTGCGGTGTAGGTAAGTAGTTCGAGAAAATAGTGCAGTGTCCGCTTTCGTAAATTATCTATGTTGACTAATCAACATATCCAATGATGATGACTCTAATACGCCATTCCATTTCTATCATTTATTATTAGCACCAAGTTAATTGTGTAAATAAATAACTGTCCACTTCGCTTTGATGCTGACCAATGAAATATTCTGATGAATGCAACATTATTTACCAAATGAAAAACAGACAGTATGAGGATCATTGATGAAGCTGGACCAAAAGCTGGAGTTTCAGCTATCCATTGTTCCTTACCACAAAGTGACTACTGCTACACTTATCTAGACAGCGCTAACAGCATATTATTAGCCAAACTAATTGAGTGAGTGCTTGTCATGGCACCAACACATTTCTGCCTGTTAGCGACATCTTAGAAGCCTGTAGCTGTGGGTCTACTTACTTAGGTGGATGTCGGGGTGGATTTTGGTTGTTGGAGTTTTACGCCTTGGCAACATATAAGGTCTTATCAGGATGCGTATCGACTTGTGACAGTGTGGACTCAGGGTGATTTTATAGTCCTGCCCCACTGGGACACCATGCCACCAGCTCCATGACCTGATATCCCACTCAGTCACAGTATCCTGACACTGAGCCAACCAGTACTTGCCCTATCCTAATAATGCCGATCACCTAGCTAGGAAGTGACAAGTATACATTTGTATGTCACTGGTTTGACTCGACGAGGGTTCGAACCAGTGGGTTCGAATCCCACGATCTACCAAAACGGAAAGAAGAACGTTCAATTCATTCGGCCAACCAGTCTGATCTTTCTGAGTGGATGTGGGTGTGTGGGTGTGAGGGCCGTTGGATGTGTGTGTGTGTGTGAGTGTGGGGATGTAGATGAGTGGGTGTGTGGGTGTGTGAGTGGGTGAATGTATGTGCGTCTGCGTGTGTATGATTGTGTGTGCGTGCGTGCGAGTGTGTGAGTGTGTGTAAGTGGGTGTGTGGGTGTGTGTGGGTGGGTATATGGGTTTGTGGGTTTGTGGGTGTGTGGGTGTGTGGATGTGTGGGTAGACGCGGCGGCACACCTGTCTTTGATAACACTTAACTAAATATGATGTTACTTCAAAAGGAAAAGGAGATGGTTTTGGTGTGGCCTATTTGGGGTTTTACGTCCTAGTAATATCCAACGACATGATATTACTGACCCGTTTTAAGTTCAATCCTCTTATATATGTCCAGCACAAAGCAACCATTATTCTGACTATTGAATAGGGTATCAGGACGTGGCTCAGACAGTAGCGTGCCCACCTGTGAAGCTGTCGATCATCCGATTTATCCTTCTCACTAGACCAATTTGAAGTTTGGACTATTTTCTGTTACAACCAGTCGTTCACAACTGGTTCATCAAAGTCTGTCCTGTCTGTGGGAAAGTGCATATAAAAGACCCCTTACTGCTTATCGGAAAGAGTAGCCTATGTCGCAACAGCGGGCTTCCTCCTAAATATTATATCAGAATGACCATATATTTGGCGTCCAATAGTTGATGATACAATAACAAATATCAATGTGCTCTAGAGGCATCGTTTAAATAAAACAAGGTTTACTTAACAGAAATATTGAATAACAAAAAAAACACCAAACTGACGACCAGCCAGTCGTCTGCAAAGTTTCACCGGAAGCGGAAGTGGCAAGCTACGCACGCGCACTGAGTGGCCCAGAGCAGACGACATTGCCGATGCTCTTGGTTCACTCGCTGGCTCCCGGGACGCCTGACCGTGTTAATTTGTCTAATGAGTCCCCACGGGGGGAAGCAGGCCGGCCACCAGCGCAGAAAAACGACTTTGCCTTAAGAAACCAGCGGCATATTTCCCGCCAAAATTAATGTCACCTTGGAGACGAACCGAACAATTCAGCGTCGGGAGACAGAC
The DNA here is from genome assembly GCA_030323885.1 of Branchipolynoe longqiensis. NCBI lineage: Eukaryota > Metazoa > Annelida > Polychaeta > Phyllodocida > Polynoidae > Branchipolynoe > Branchipolynoe longqiensis. The sequence goes on from CM059193.1 coordinate 71,997,918, forward strand.
AAATGATGCAAAGTATGTTCATTTCACTGAAAAGGGCGGGAAAACTACTGAGCGTCCATTTGTAAGTTGATAGTGACCGGAAGTCGTGGGCATCCATAGAAGGAAATGCAGGTGAAGGAGCGTGGGGGGGGGGGGGGGGGGCAGGGGGGGGGGGTTAGGAAGAAAATAGTCGGCCATGATTGTCTGAGCGTTGTCGCTATGACGACCAATTAAGCAGACGACAATGGAAGTAATGAGGGCTCATCAGGTATCGCAGCGAGGCGCCGACGAACGTTGAGAGGGATGGCGGGAAGGCTCCCGAATTTTAATTGAGACAGGCTGTGTTTGGCGGAGAGAGTAGAGAATGGTGGGGGTGGGGTGGGGGGTGTTCTCTAGGGTAGTATAATATATTATCAGTGATTCTACAAACCAGTGATTCAGGCTGGGCAGTTTGAAGTGTTTGTCTAGGATGGTGGACTCCATTAAAAAAAAGAATTCTTTCAAATATTATAATTTTCCTGCCATGGATATATTATATTGGCATCAAATGGGCATTTAAATTATTGATTGACAAGGCCTTTCTCTTTAAAAAAAATATCAGTTAATCACCCCAAGAGAAGTTTATAAAATATAAAATCATGAATAATAGCAGCTCACTTAGATATTTCACATATTCCAAGATTACCCCGACCCACCCACCGTCCACGCCACTTCCAAATATATTATTATAAATAATAATATTATTGAGAAAATTGGACTCATTTCCAGTTGATTGGAACCATAGATGCAGTTATTCTAGTTACTCTCACAGCACTGTTTCTGTGAGAGGGCTGCTAAACAACCAATTAGAATAAGTGGTAGAAGGCAGGATGGCCGAACGAGTTAGAGCGTCCGACTCCCGTGTTGGTACATCGTGGGATCGTGGGTTCGAATCCTGGTCGAGTCAAACCAATGATTTAAAAATTGATACTTGTTGCTTCCTAGCCAGACGATCGGCATTATTGGGATAAGGCAAGGAGCAGTGGGATGAGGAAGACCAGTCGTCTGCGACTGAAATTCCCCCTGCTTAAACAACTAATGTACCAACAACAACAAAAAGAGAAAAAAGGCTGAGTTAAGGAAATAATTACATCATTTTTGCAATCTAATATGCTAAAGATATTGCTAAAATACTTCTTTATCATAATCCGCTATTCTTTTGAGGTGGATAATTGATGAAATCGTATGCTTAATATGCTTTAAAAGTCTAATTAAGAGGTTCCTGTGGCTGCCATCTTGCTTGTTTTATTCTCTTCCAAAATCTCAACTGTACACTAATGTAGATAACTATATATATAATATGTCTAATAAATGTATGTAATATATATATATAATATGGACCCCTCTCCCCCATCCACATTTGACAAACAACTATTATAACTCAATGACTCGAGACCCACTACCCTTACTTTAGGCCCATTACCACCACTGAATAACTACATCAACCAGCAATGCACACAATATAAACCACTATACATGCACAACATGGCACTATTTAAAGACTAACCGTTATTAAAACCAAATCTAACTGATATACAAACACAACATATGATTTAACCACTAGTGTACATTACTGCACACTCTATCTTGATGCATATACCTTGCACTATGGTGAGTACATATGCTGTACCCTATGCAGCATAGGCTGCTCCCCCACTTTCTTTTATGTTCAGAATGGGTTGTGCTGCACACAATGATGCATATACCTTGCACTGTGGTGAGTACATATGCTGTACACTATGCAGCATAGGCTGCTCCCCCCACTTTCTTTTATGTTCAGAATGGGTTGTGCTGCACACAATGCAACACATTCCACTTCCACTATGTACAGATGAAATGCGACCACTCTGACGGCTGGAAGACCAGTGCCACGGCGCTGACAAAATATGTATTCAGATGAATACAAATATTTACAAAAAAAATATATATATATATATAATAAATAGCTATATGTATACATAGATAAACACTGCCCTGACAAATCGACATCCACAGCTTGTTTATATTTAAAGATGGGTTTTCTCGGATTAGAGGCAGGGTTGCTATTCACCTCTCCTCTGAATATGCGTGAATGTTTCATCTACAATTTATTCCAATCGATGTGGATAATGGCTCTTGCGTTTACTGTCATTTAAGGTGTCAGGACGGTAAATTAACGAATCATCAAATTACCGTTCCCTGTGACAGAAGACTTACGTGACGCTTTTGGGGTGCGGTGGGAGTGGGATGGTGGTGAGGTGGGTGGGGGTGTGATGGGGGTGTGATGGGGTGTGATGGGGTGTGATGGGGGTGTGATGGGGGTGTGATGGGGTGAAGTGTGGTGTGGTGGGGTGGGATGGTGGTGAGGTGTGGTGGGTGTGGGTGTGGTGTGGTGGGGGTGTAATGAGGGTGAGGTGAGGTGGGGTGAGGTGTGGTGTGGTGGGTGTGTGATGGGGGTGAGGTGAGGTGGGTGTGGGTGTGGTGAGTGGGGTGTGGTGGGGTGAGGTGAGGTGGGGGTGGGTGTGGGGAGTTTGATGGGTGAGGTGGTGGGTGTGGGTGTGGTGTGGTGGGGGTGGGATGGGGGTGATGTGAGGTGGATGTGGGTGTGGTGTGGTGGGGTGGGATGGGGGTGAGGTGAGGTGGGGATGAGGTGTGGTGGGAGTTTGATGGGGTGAGGTGACGTGGGTGTGGGTGTGGTGTGGTGGGGGTGGGATGGGGGTGAGGTGTGGTGGGTGTGGGTGTGGTGGATGTGTGATGGGGGTGAGGTGTCGTGGGTGTGGGTGTGGTGTAGTGGGGGTGTGGTGGGGGTGAGGTGAGGTGGGGGTGAGGTGTAGTGCGGTGGGGGTGGGATGGGAATGAGTTGAGGTGGGGATGGGTTTGGTGTGGTGCGGTGGGATGGGGGTGAGGTGGGGTGGATGTGGGTGTGGTGTGGTGTGGTGGGGGTGGGATGGGGGTGAGGTGAGGTGGGGATGAGGTGTGGTGGGAGTTTGATGGGGTGAGGTGATGTGGGTGTGGGTGTGGTGTGGTGGGGTGGGATGGTGGTGAGGTGGGTGTTGTGTGGTGTGGTGGGGGTGTAATGAGGGTGGAGGTGAGGTGGGATGAGGTGTGGTGTGGTGGGTGTGTGATGGGGGTGAGGTGTGGTGGGTGTGGGGTGTGGTGTAGGGGGGTGTGGTGGGGGTGAGGTGAGGTGGGGGGTGAGGTGTAGTGCTGTGGGGGTGGGATGGGAATGAGGTGAGGTGGGGATGGGTTTGGTGTGGTGGGGTGGGATGGGGGTGAGGTGGGGTGGATGTGGGGGTGGTGTGGTGTGGTGGGGGTGGGATGGGGGTGAGGTGAGGTGGGGATGAGGTGTGGTGGGAGTTTGATGGGGTGAGGTGACGTGGGTGTGGGTGTGGTGTGGTGGGGTGGGATCGGGGTGAGGTGTGGTGGGTGTGGGGGTGGTGTGGTGGGGGTGGGATGGTGGTGAGGTGTGATGGGGGTGAGGTGAGGTGGGGGTGAGGTGTGGTGTGGTGGGGGTGGGATTGTGGTGATGTGGGGTAGGGGTGAGACAGCCACAGAATAGTGACTATCTAACTCTGGCTCAGTTCTTCAGAAGGCAGTGCATGCGTTGTTTGGCTAAAACCGATTGCATCACATTACATGATGTGTCTGTTTCCTAAGCGAAACGAATTAAGCTAAGATTCCTTACACGCGGTATGCGGAATGCGGAATGCGGCATGCGGTATGCGGTATGCGAATGGGAAGATTCCTTCTACACGGTATGCGGCATGCGGCATGCGGCACACGACTGGCTATATTTAAAAAATAAAAATAAACAAGTATACTCCATACTGCACGGTATATGGCCTAATATGCAACTCTTGGTACGTCACATGGAGGTTCTTACCTTTATAATTACCAAATTATAGATAAGTATTCATATTTTTGTGGCTCTGGTACCATTTTTACCAACCAGAACCCCCACCACCACCACTACCAGATGTTTCCCCTCAGCACCCCTGTGTGAAACCGTTCTGTAATGCTCAGTCGCCTCTCCTAGTGTTAAACTAATGGACACATCAGACTCAGGTTTCTATTCACACCCTGTGTGCAGCATACCGCATGCCGCACCGATCGCTACAGGGACCGATCGAGTTGTCGCATTCGCATTCGCATTCGCATTCGCATACCGCGTGTAAGGGTTGTAGCCCATTGAGTTCAAGGCGTTTCGATTTTTTGCCGCATTCGCATTCGCATACCGCATGCCACATACCGCGTGTAAGGAATCTTAGCTTTAGACGTATGAGACAACTTAACTTGCGTCCGCGCCAAACAACGCAGTCAAAAGCTACTCAACTAATTCAACAAAAAATCACCCAACACAGCAATATTAACAGCGGTTTCTTTTAGCTCAAATAGCTAACTTTGGAGATATATTTGAAGTGTAAACATGCCTAATTAATTTTGGAAAGCACGCCAAAACTCTGACTCCATAGGCTTATGCAATAACAAATTCTATTAAATTGACTTAAGCTAGGATTCCATATATGCGTAATGCGTAATGCGTTATGCGTTACGCGTTATGCGAATGCCAGCATTCCATATACGCGTAATGCGTATTGCGTTATGCGTTATGCATTATGCAGTGAAGTATATAAAAAGTATATAAAAAGTGTGTGTGACTCTGTGTCTCTGTGTGTGTCTCTGCTTCCTAACAGGTCCGCCGCATAAACCTAAACGGCTGTCCGTAATTATCAGTCGCCTCCTCCAGCCTTATATCAATGGACAAATGCGACTGATGCTTTTCTGTTCGCAGACACAGAGACACAACACAGAGACACACACAGAGAAACACACACAGAGACACACACACATACACACACAGATACACACACAGAGACACACACAGAGACACAGAGACACAACACAGAGACACACACACAGAGACACACACACACACAGACACACACACATACTGATGCTTTTCTGTTCGCACCACCTTGTCCCGGCTGTCCGTAATTATCAGTCGCCTCCTCCAGCCTTATATCAATGGACAAATGCGACTGATGCTTTTCTATTCGCAGCACCTTTACGCATTACGCATTACGCACCGATCGCTACATGGAGCGATCGGGATAATGGATTTTATTCGCATTCGCATTATGCATTACGCGTATATGGAATGTAGCTCATAGGTTTCAAGGCGTTTCGATTTTTTGTCACATTCGCATTCGCATTACGCATTACGCGTATATGGAATGCAGCCTTTAACATATATACCCTTCTATGTGGCAACAACTGCTTAATAATACATGTGCCACTATCTAAATTAGCTGTGTAGAATCAAATTTATGTGAGTGTTTTGTTTTTGAAAAATGTTGTGCTCCATCGGAGTATGCAACTTTAAAGTATCAGTGGTTACGGTGTGTTATTTTGTCGGAGACTCCTATACTAGTAATGCCCACAAAGACCCATGGCTTCAGAAGAAACTACGTTGTACCTTTTCAGCGTACAATATATGTATATGTATACAACTCATCACAATAGCAATTTACTTGGGGATCAAAAGCTTATTGATCCTGTCTGGATCCACAGCGGAATCGATGCAACATCATTATATGCAGAAATTCTCCTGGCTAAAGTAACTATTTTTTTTGTTTTTAGCAGCATTCAATATAGATATACATATATATATATATATGTGCACATACATCTATGCATACAGGGACCGGATGCGGTGGTTCGATTCCCCATGCCCCCACCTCTGCCAATTTGGATTTGCACCGATGCGTATAATGTACAGCGTCATCAAAGTCTGGTTGCTCTCAGTCATACCAGGTCTATGTGGTATGGGAGGCTAAAAATCCCTTGGGTCGGTACAAGTGTTGGCTTGGGCTTTCTATCGACAAACTGTCTGACGGTGAACACAAGTCTATTCAGACTTATCCATGATAGGTAGTATAAATCTTCAAGAATTTATTTATTAAAAAAATCGTCCTGGTTGTCCTGATATGACCTTGAATGTTGCCAGGACGTAAACTCCAACAACCAGCCAATCCCCGTGGCGATGCCGCGCATTGAGGAGGGACGGGTGAGTGTTAAATACGCAAACCAATGCTGCAGAGGCATTACACAGGCACTCACAGGTATAGCGCATGCCAAATGGCCAGTTTTACAAGAACTAAACACCAGATAGATTGGTTGTTGGTTGTTGGAGTTTTTACGTCCTAGCAACATCTCAGGTCATGTCAGGATGGGTATCGACTTGTGACAGTGCACACTCATGGGGACTTTATAGTGCTGACCCACTGGATATTCAGGCCGCCAGCACCATGACCCGATTTCCCACTCAGTCACGTTATTCTGACACTGAGCTAACCAGTCCTTGCCCTATCCTATTAATGGTCTAAGTCATTGGTTTGATTTAACCGGGAATTGAACTCCTGACCTTCCACACAGGAAGCCTGCGCTCTACTGATTCGGCCACCACCGCGTCCTGTGAACAGCTTAGTTCATCACTATCAGTCAAGCCCCAGTCAGACCGCACTGGATTGAGGAACCGGATAGAAAACGGACGCTGCCCGGTGAAATACGGCAATGTACAGTTTATATACAGTTGGCATCCGGCGTGTCCGTTATCTGTCCGGTGGTGTCCAGCAGTGTCCGGTACAAGTTTTGAACATGCACAAAACTTGTACCGGACACTGCCGGACTGAAGTTTATGGTTGGTGTCCGTTTTAAGTCCGTTTAGTCCGTTTTGTCTGTTTCATGTCCATTACTCAACCGTTAGGTGTCCGGTTTGTATCCTGAAGAGTCCATTGATGGTGCTGTGGGAATTCGGTCCATCGGTTTTTGGCGCATCCATGAACAGTCCGGTAGGTGTCCGGTTGGTGTCCGTTTGGTGTCCGTTTGGTGTCCGGTCCGTCCGTTTTACATTCGGTTACTGTCCGGTTCTTGTCTTGTTCTCGTCCATTGGCTATTCGTTAATGTACGTTTCTTGTCCGTTTAGCGTCCGTTTCGTCCGGCGGCTGTTGCAACAGTTCGACACCGAACACCACCGGACTAGACAATTCTTTGTCCGGTGGTGTCCGGTCCTCAGTCTGGTAAGGTCTGACTGGCCCTTTAGGAAAGAAGTGTTAGTGCAAAAAAGCAGTTTAATGATTCAATATAGGCCAGGAAAGAAGAGTCTTTACAAGAAAGCAGTTGGATATAACAGTTAGATGCGCGATAGAACAGGAACATGGTGGGGTGGTTGTTGGAGTTTTACGTCCTGGCAAAGTCTAAGGGTCATATCAGGATGGGTACGAACTTGTTTTGTTTTTTCGTTTGTTTGTTGTTTTATGTCCTAGCAACATCTAAAGTCTTATCAGGACGGGTACCAACTTGTGACAGTGCACACTCCTGATGATTTTATAGTGCTGCCCCACTGGACGACCAGGCTACCAGCACCATGACCTGATATCCCACTCAGTCACATTATCCTGACACTGAGCCAACCAGTCCTTGCCCTATCCTAATAATGTCGAGCGCCAGGCTAGGAAGGAACACGCATCAATTTTAAAGTCATTGGTTTGACTCAACCGGGAATAGAACTCCCGACCTTCCGCACGCGAGGCCCGCGCTCTATCGATTAGGCCGGTAGACCAGGAACAAGTGCTGCTGTACAAGAACAACTGAAAGAGGCATGCCATCACGAAAGTTAAGCCACATTGAGCCTCGTCAGTACTTAGCTGGGTAACCAGCTGGGACCACAATGTGCCATAGTTGGTTGGTTGTTGGAGTTTTATGTCCTGGCAACATCTCAGGTCATATCAGGATGGGTACCGACTGTTGACAGTGCGCACTCATAACGACTTTATAGTGCTGGCCCACTGGGAAATCAGCCCGCCAGTACCATGACCCGATATCCCACTCAGTCACATAATCCTGCCACTGAGGTAACCAGCCCTTGCCCTATCCTAATAATGCCAAGTAGCCGACTGGGAAGCAAGAAGTATACATTTTTAAGTCATTAATTTGACTCGGCCAGGGTTCGAACCCATGGGTATGAATCCCACGACCTACCAAAACGGGAGACGAACGCTCAACTCATTCAGCCATCCCGTCTGGTAATGTGCCATATACATCCTGATACAGGCTTATATAGCCTACGAAATCAGTAATGGCAGCGGTCGGGACATAACGCCGAGATTTCTTTCTGTATTGTAGTCTCAGTAATGAAACTACTGTTGTGGGGGTGATGAAAATGGGAAATATTGCCCCTAGAGCGGGACTCGAACCCACATCTCTTTGCATTCCGGGCCAGTGTGCTAACCATTACACCACCTAGGCTCCCTGATATCAACACACTACCCATGCCTACCTGTCTATGTGGCTCCTTGCCTGAGAGGTCAGTGCAGACCACTACACTCGTCCCCCTGGAATTGTAAGTCTTTTAATGCTTACAATTACATACACACAGGCAATGCAACGCACTAACATACACAGGGTAGGTTCAACCGCTATACAGCGCGTAGCTTATACAGGATCCTGGTCACGGCAACCAGTGTTGTGGGTGTGATGAAAATGGGAAATATTGCGCCTAGAGCGGGACTCGAACCCACATCTCTTTGCTTTCCGGGCCAGTGTGGTAACCATTACACCACCTAAGCTCCCTGATATCAACACACTACCCACCCCTAACTGTCTATGTGGTTACTTGCCTGAGAGGTCAGTGCAGACCACTACACTACCAGTGTGGTACTGATGTAAAAACCGCAATGGACACCCACACATGCTATATGCATTCTGATAAAGCACGCCACTTGTATAATGGGATAATACCCCATTTATCGCCCAGCCTCCTCTTAGGCCCAGATTCATTATTCAGTGCAGCCTATTTCAATAATACCATTGTCGCACCTGAACGTGCCATACAGCCGTGCACTAAAAACCGCCTGGTGGCTGCTGGGTAATATTTTATCAGGCGGTCAGTGTCACAACATTTAGGGCGGGGGGGGGGGAGACAACACATATGGCTTCAGGAGATGGATAAGAGATGATAAAGCAGCGTTTATTGCATTATCTATGTCCCACAATGTGTTTGGATCACAAAGAGACGCCAACCTAATTCTGAAATACAGCAGACGACCATAACTGACATCATCCAACATGTCCTCCATTTCACCTACATCCCCTGTTTTCCATTCCCCTTTCTTCCCTTCCCACTCTCCTCGCCCACCTCCTCCCTTTCTCTCCATCTCCTTACCTCCCCTTTCCCCTCTTCCTTTCCATCCATCCCAGCCTCCAACCGCCCCCCTTCTTCCCTCTCCTCCTATCCTATCTCACTTCCTCCCTCTCTCCTCCTCCCTGTCCCCTCCCCTCTCTCTCTCTTCGCCTCCCTTCCCCCTTCTTCCCTCCCCATCTCCCTCTTTCCTCGCACTATGCCTCCATTTCTCCCCATCTCCGCTCGCCTCTCCTTTCCCTCCTCCCTCCCTTCTACAATCCCCTTTCTGCCATCTCCTCTCTTCTCTCTTCCTCCCTCTCTCTCCTCCTATGTACCCTCTCCTCTGCCTTCTCATTCCTTCCTATTTCTCCCCCCCCTCTCGCCCCTCTCCTCGCTCATACATCAAGTAAGCCAGCCCATCAATAATATCATCATCATCATCATGCTGTCGGTCGCGATGCGACAAAGACTGCTTTCATTACTTGACTGCCGCTCTCCATTTAGCTCTCTGCTGTGAGAGTTGCGTTCATGAGTCGGTCTTAATGTCTCTCACATTTCATAAAAGCTGCCTGCAAAAGTCTTGAAGTGCTGCTGGCTTTTGCAAGTTAATAAGGTAGTAAATAAACATATAATCCCTTTCGTGCCTTTATACTCGCATAATGCTTATACGTCACATATATAGATCTACCGTACACATCACATATAAACACTCCATATTTTGGGGCAGATACAACATCATGCAAGCCATAGCTTAGCATTTACCAAAATAGCGTTGCTTAGCAATAAATACGACCCATTTGTGCAAGATGGAATAGGTCGGCTTTTTTGTTGTAAAACGCGGACCTGGACAGGGGAGTCACGTGGTCGACCCTGGAGGAACAATCCAGGTCGCGAACCCCAGGTGTGTCCCTGAGCACAGACTACTAACAAATCCCTAATGCAACTATGTGAAATTGAGAAATGGATTGGGTTTCCACAATTTTCTAGCTAAATAGCTGATATATAATATACATTATATATTTTCTATTACGAAAAGCTAGATAGCCACGCAACAATGACTAGACGGGATGGCCAAAGGAGTTGAGCGTCCGTCTCCCGTTTTGGTAGATCGTGGGATTCAAACCCACGGGTTCGAACCCTGGTTGAGTCCAACAAATCACTTCAAAATTGATACTTGTCACTTCCTAGCCAGGTGTTTGGCATTATTAGGATAGGGCAAGGACTGGTTGGCTCAGTGTCATGATAATGTGACTTAGTGGGATATCATGTCATGGTGCTGGTGGCCTAGTCTCCTAGTCGGGCAGGACTATAAAGTCACCATGAGTGCGCACTGTCACAAACAAGTTGGTACCCATCCTGATATGACATTAGATGTTGCCAGGATGTTAAACTCCAACAACCAACCACACAAAAAAGATGGACGCAAGTATTAATATGCCGAGAGTCAAATCTCTGGCTGGGGTCAAACAACCACAACCTTTAATAAATAGCCTAAAACTATATAAAAATAAGAAGGAAACATGGGGGCGGGTATTTTGATTCAGTGTACTTCACTACCACCTTAGTTATCGGTTGTACAACAAATTGTGGGTGGTCAGTATGCTCCAGCAGTACATGCGCATATATAAAAAAGCAAAGACAGATGCTGAGGACAATACTTAGGTTTTCTTTTTCTTGAAGATTTATACTGCCTATTTTATTCATATATATCTTTTGTCAGTGTCATAGCACTGGTCTTCCGGCCCGGAATGTTACAGGTATCTTGGTATTTCCACAATTATTTTGTTATATAGTAACTACATCATGGAAAAGTCTGTATGGTCTTGCTTTTCACCTTTAGACAGTTGGTCGATAGAAAGCCCAAGCCTACACTTTTACCGACCCAAAGGATTTGTAACCTCCCACACCACATAGACATGATATGAGAGCAACTGGCCTTTGGTGACGCTATAAGTTATGCACAATGGTGGAAATCAAAATTGGTAGAAGTGATGGAAGAGGTTTGTAACATTTGTGGTATAATCATATATTCTATATATTTGGGATTAGAAGAAATTATTGAAAGAATTTGGCACACTGGCGCATATGAGATATAATATAATATACGTACTTTCTTCTTCTTCTTTCTTTGTTGTTGTTTTACGTCCTAGCAACATCACAGGTCATATCAGGACGGTCATATATATACTCATATGTATTATATACATTTGTACAAACATAATTATACTCAACACATTTAACCTCATTCATACTCTCGTATTACAATCTAAGGCAATAGAGAACTTTTCTGGGTTTATTTTATATTATTTACGTTAAGGGAACCAAATTGGTTATTACAAACATGATCGTTCCTCGGTCATTGATCGGACCACGCTCCCAGTGATTGCGTTCAGCTGCTGGTAATTGATGGCTTCGTTGGTTAGTTGTTGGAGTTTTACGTCCTGGCAACATCTACGGTCGGGTCAGGACGGGTAGCGACTTATGACAGTGCATACTCACAGCGATTTCATAGTACTGCCCCACTGGGAGACCAGGCCGCCATGACCTGATATTCCACTCAGTCACATTATCCGGACATTGAGCCAACCAGTCCTTGTCCTATCCTAATAATGCTGAGTGCCTGGCTAGGAAGTGACAAGTATAAATTTTGTAAGTCGTTGATATGATTCGACCGGGAATTGAACCCCGGATCTCCCACATGCGAGGCCTGCGCTCTACCGATTCGGCCACTGCGCCCGATAGCTGATTGATTGCCAGCTAATAGATAAGGCTTTTGGGGGGGGGCACATAATATATGAGTTTAGGAGCACAACGTAATTAATTACATAATCCACAGTTAACGAAAGAAGCAATTTAGCTATTTGTAGCTTTATTCTGTACAGAATATATTTTAGGGGCACAATATAATCCCTATTTTAGTTACACAATAAGGATGAATTTAAATACACTATATGCGTAACTGTCAGTTAAGGCCCATTCAGACCTTACCGTACTGAGTACCGGACACACGCAGACAAAGAATTGTCTAGTCCGGTGGTGTCCGGTGTCGAACTGTTGCAACGGCCGCCAGACAAAACGGACGCTAAACAAACAAGAAACGTACATTAACGAGCAGCTAATGGATGAGAACCAGACAAGAACCGGACAGCAAATGAGTGTCAAACGGATGGACCGGACACCAAACGGACACCAACCGGACACCTACTGGACACCTACCGGACTGTTCATGGACGCACCAAAAACTGACGGTCCGAATTCCTGCAGCACCGTCAATGGACTCTTCAGGATACAAACCGGACACCTAACGGATGAGTAATGGACATGAAACGGACACAACGGACTAAACGGACACTAACTGTAGACTTCAGTCCGTTGGTGTCCGGTACAAGTTTTGTGCATGTTCAAAACTTGTACCGGACACCGCCAGACAACACCGGACAGATAGCGGACACGCCGGATGCCAGCCGTATATAAACCATACATTGCCGTATTTCACCGGATAGTGTCCGTTTTTTATCCGGTTCCTCAATCCGGTGAGGTCTGACTGGGGCTTAAGTTACTGAATCACTTTACGCCTACAAAATATTCTGTACAAACCAAAGCTAGAAATAGCTACATTGTTTTTTTAAATTGTGAATTTGCTAATTAATCAATAAGGAGATGTGTTTTCTCGTTCTCAACACAACCAATGTCACTAGGTTGTTGTTTATACTCACATATATGTATTGTGTAAATTAACTATAGCAATATAAATAACTTTTTTTGGTGGTAAATATGTTTATTCTGCTGAATAAGTCTTTTGTCAGTGCCGAAGCACTGGTCTTCCAGCCATTTTTCAATTCAGGGTTATTTATACAAAAGGTATTTAGATTAAGGTATACAATAACTGTTGAATACACAATTTGTACCATGTAACGCAGTGAAATTCTGTAACCCAAAAGTTCCATAGCAATATGGTAACAGTAGTGTCATATAGTAGTGTCATATAGTGTCGCCTCAACGGGCGAAGAAGAAGAAGAAGTGTCATATAACTAGATCAATATTAGTCAGATCAATGTGAGTATTTACATGGTATTTAGAATGTAAGCAGAAGTTATCTTCTGTATTCAGTTGGTAAAGTTGTAGTAAGTTTTAATGTTCAGTTGCAGTTAGGCAAGTGGTATATAAATGTCAGTTTGTTAGAAATATTGTAGTGTAACTCTAGTGTAGTTAGTTATCTGAGTTTATGAATTATGTTGTTGGGATGGGGTTGTTACTAATACACTGGACCACCTGTGACCAGTGAAGCAGTGGGACCAATCCCAGTGCATTTAGGTCTTCAATTTTACAATGTTATTTGGACTGTCTCTGTCATTGTATATGGTTGACTGGAAATAACAGAGGAACAGCAACAAATAAAAAATGGGGGGGAGAACTGAGGCTGAGGGTTCGGTGGTCTGCCAGTAATGGCATGGTGACGCCATGGAACATTCTTCACTGTAACTGCATAAGGGCCTGCCCAATCCGATGTACTCTTAGTGAGTTTCTAAATTCTAGGTAAGAGGATGCTGCCCTGGTTCTGGCTGGTAGGTTGTTCCACATCATGCTGCCTTTGTAAATTGGTGCTTTAATTAGTTTGTTTCTGGAAGGCTTGGGGACTTTGAGTTGAGTGGAATCAGCCCATCTAGTATTCCTTTTTGTGTTGTGTATATATTGGGTCTCTCTGGCTCTTCTGTACATAAGTGATAGGAGATGGAGATGTGGATCTCTTCTAACCATTAAGTAATCTAGGTCTGCTTTGTCATGCATTTCCTTTACACTTAGTGTTTTGCCCCAATACCTTTTTCTTAACACCCGGTTTTGGATTCTTTGTAGCTTAGTCAGTTACTGCTTCATGAGCAATCCATAAATTATATCATTATAGTCTATTATTTGTAGAACTGTTGCTTTATATGGCAGTAGGGCAGTGTTTTCACTTATGAAGCTCCGCATCTTCCTGATTGTAGTCATTTTTAGTGCCAATGATTGAGTTAGTCTAGCCAGCTGTTGATTCCCATCTAAGGTAGAATCAATCACTGTTTCTAAGTACTTGTATACATTTGCCTCCTTAATTTGGTTTCCGCCAGTATGCAGTGTAATTGGTTGTGCTCTTGCCTTCCTTGCTTTGGTGCCTTAAATGACAAACTCAGTTTTATTGGTGTTAAGGGATAGTTTGTTTTCACTACATCACAGGTTAACCCTGGTAAGCAGCACTCTCTGAATCTGATCCATTGCTATTTGGAAATCTATATTCTGTACTGTGAGTGCTGCATCGTCTGCAAATAATGTGAATGTTGTATCCTCTGATAACATTAAATGACTTATGGACATAAACCATTTAAAAGACTTGCAATTCCAGGGGGACGAGTGGAGTGACCCCCATTGACCTCTCAGGCAAGGAGCCACATGCACAGGTGGGCGTCGATAGGGTGAAAACATCAGGGAATCTAAGTGGTGTAATGGTTAGCATGCTAGCCCTATAATGGCAAGGAGTGTGGGCTGGAATCGTGCTCTAGGCGCAATATTTCCCATTTTCATCACCTCCTCACAATACATGGTTGTTTTTTGGAGTTTTACGTCCTGGTAACATGTAAGGTCATATCAGGACGGGTAACGACTTGTGACAGTGCGCACCCATGTCGACTCATGGCGACTTTATAGTGCTGCCTCACTGGGAGAGCAGGCCGCCAGCATGATGACCTGCTATCCCACTCAATGACATCATCATGACACTGAGCCAACCAGTCCTTGCCCTATCCTAATAATGCCGAGCACCTGGCTAGGAAGTGACAAGCATAAAGTTTTAAGTCATTGGTTTTACGTTCGAACCCGTGGGTCCGAATCCCACGATCTGCCAAAACAGGAGACGAACACTCAACTCATTCAGCTATCCCATCTGGTCCATTTTCAACACATGCTTAATTCACATCACTAAAATCAGGGAAGGCTAGAAATGGGAGGAAAATACAGCCACACTTCCGGTTGTGCAGACACACCGAGTCTCAGCTCCAGTCCTTCCTCAGAGACCAGCGAACGGTCACCAGAAATAACGCGTGTTGGAGAATGAACCCTCACAGCTCATTGTTGAGGTCAAGTTGGCTGAGTAGGCTCTTGCCAGGTTTCGAGCGTTAATATTTGATCGACATACAATACGGCCGGTGCCAAAATGATGCTGAGTTCTTAATCCCTGATTGAACCCTGGTGGCTAAAATGCAAACAGTTTGAATAAGAAATTAAGCAGCACATACCGGCCAAGGTACGTTGCAAGTCTTGAATTTCCCAATGTACACCTGCTAAGATCAACTTATGGGATTAACCCTCATTTATCTTGTCTGTTGTGGATATAGGCAATTATTGACTGCATAGTGGGGTGATCGCAATAGCTGGGTTGTGTTGGTCATATTTGGAACAGACACAACGTGTTTCGAAAGACTAATTAAACGACACTTAGACATCCACATATTGGCTAATCATGAGCGCAGCCCTGATGTTAATGCCAAATGACAGTCGTCTACCTTTCCCGACCCCATACGCCCAGAGGTTCACAAAAGAGGTCAATGGGACGGATGAACAGTTAACGCCCATTAATCAACTCAGCTGCTTTTTCGGGGTCGGGGAATCCTGAAATCTGTTTGAGACTGCATCATTATGGATCGGCTATACATAGATATGGATCGGCTATACATAATATATCTGATTCTAGGTAAAGATTTCAATTGCAGATTTGTTGATACAATATATTTTATATAAGAATGAACTCAATAAGTACTTGTATAACTATGAACTTAAAGCTGCATAGTCCGACGAGGCATCAACTTTTCAAAACCAAAACAATTATCTAGATTTGATTCGACATATCTAACTCAAATATTGATGCACTTAGTAACCGTTTATTGCTACGTAGACGGGAATTTTCTGATATCAATATATATTAAGTTGATGGTTATAATCTATCTTGCTTTAGTTTGAGGCAACTTTCATTTGAAATGACTAACTTAGGAGATATTTGAAGTGCAAACATTCAAAATTAATTTTGGCAAGCATGTCAAAACTCTGACACCATTGTCTTCAGCAGTAAGAGGTTATATTCAATCGACTCGCCATTCCCTTTTGTGTGGCAACAGATGCTTAATAAGTGCTTCAATATGTAAGTTAGATATGTAGGATCAAATGTGGGTAATTGTTTTGGTTTTGAAAATTTGATGCTTTTATCAGACTTTGCAACTTTAACAGAACCTGTTACTGCAGAAGCCTGTGGTGTCAGAGTTTTGGCATGCTTGCCAAAACTAATTTCACTGGTCTCCACTCCAAATATCTCAAAAGGTAGCCATTTACAATACAAGTTAGTTCAAACTAAAGTAAGATAGATTGTCAATGTTGCTTGCAACATGGGTAATCGAACAATGCGGAGTCACCGGCTGCGGTTAACATTATTATATGTACATCGACATCTACACCACCTAGCAGGTCTTTTCGAACTACGTAGTATCCACGCAGAACTGGCGGACGTGCATATGTAAATGGACTATGACATCGGTAGATGAAATTCAATACAAAGTAACGAGAAATTGGCGGGATTTGGACTTTTCGGCCCGGCTAGCTGCTATATAAAGCAAGCAAAACCCGAACTCGGTCACTACAACTTGGTGGCGGACGGTGACGGACAATTTACTCTGCCATCCCGCCCACCCCACAATAAGAGACTAGAACTATAGGGTTAAAGCATCTCGGGGCCTTCTCTCTCATTATACTCAAGCATGTACGATTGACAATTTGTTCATTAAAGAAGATCCAAATATATACCATTTATCAGTCTTTGCGTTGTTCAATTATAACAATCAATTTAATATATTTATCTCAGGAAATTGACAGAAACTCAAAACTATCGGACAATGCAACTTTAATGTAAGATCGGGTGCTCGGCTGAAAGATCACCCCTTGGGCAAGCCTTGCTGCATGTTTGTTGTGAAATAAACCTCATTTTAAACTCAACTCGGATCCGCTCTGTAAAAAAAACCCACCGAAAACAATAAAGCAGGCTATGTGTGAAATAATACTTGATATAACATGTGGAATCTGAGAACATTATTAAATATGGCGGTTAATGCGGGAAAGCATATCCTGCTTGAACAGGATCCTCAGAAAACAAGAGTCCTGACTCAACCTGTTGTAGGCTAATGGCTCGTGTAGTGAGTGGTCTCTGGGGCCACCTTAATATTTCATCCTGCCTACTTAGTCATGTCGCTGAGTGCATGGAGGATTCATTATTAAGTGCATGCTTCACATTGACCGCAACTCTCATTGACGTTCTAGGTTTTCGTCAGGATGGATAACAACATGCCGCTACTGTCCTGGGCCTGTTTTGGGATAGGGTTCACTTGTCCCTGAGGAAAGAATGAGGCTGTGACCTGGCATGCAAATATGACCAGGATTATACAATAGACTGAATACACTTGACTAGACACTGAATAGTTAATGTATTTGTACAGCATATATATTATATATAATATATTATATATATTATATTTAATATATATAATAAATAATAAATATAATATTATATATATATCATGTATATTATATATTATATATATACTTGTGACAGTGCGCACTCATGGCGACTTTATAGTGCTGCCCCACTGAGAGACCAGGCCTCCAGGGCCATGACCTGATATCCCACTCAGTCACATTATCCTACCACTGAGCCAACCAGTCATTGCCCTATCCTAATAATGCTGAGCAGCAGGCTAGGAAGCGACAAGTATACATTTTTAAGTCATCATGGTTTGACTCGACCAGGCTTCGAACCCACAAACCCATTCACTCTGTTCCCCAGATCTCCCAAAACAGGAGACGGACGCTCAACTCATTCGGCCATCCCATCTGGTCTGCTCTGATAATTATGATAGGGAAATTGTTAGCAAAACCCAGATCCGCACAGTCATTATTCACTCAAAGCAAACATGGCATAACTACACATTACAGCAGGTCCAATAAACGCGGGCTACCAGATGCATGTAAACACTGCATAAAGGTGCAGTAAATCTACACCCATTAAGTGTGGATAATAACACAGGCAGCCAATGAGCAGGAGGCAAGACGATCACGTGACCTCGCATAATAAAACAAACATAAGGCTTGGCTGCAGCCGTCGCGCTCATCTAGGCTTACAAGCAGCAATATGTTTTATTGTCTATGTTTCTTTTATTGTTTGTATTATTTCACCTCATCCTCATTCACCTTTTTTTCTGTCTCCCGCCCTTTCCATGAAACTGTCTGGCAATGCTAGTGTCGTGGGAGAAATGAAAATAGGGGATGGTGCACCAAGAACTGGAATCGACGTCTGCATTCACACGTTGCTATGTACCGACGCACCGGAAACGCCCCTGTAACGTACCGGTAACGTACCGGAGATGTACCGACGTTTTGCCCAAAATTGCAACACGTCAGCACGCGTCGACGCTCGTTGGGCCGAAACCTTGTAATGTGACAGGGCCATTAAAGGAAGATGGTAAAACAAAAAGTCAGCGACAATGCCATTAGAACTATGGTTAACAAATTAACACCGCAGCCGACCTACCTGGTCGCAGTCCCGGAGAGTGCGAATGTGTTCTGGCACATCTAGGCACTAACTAGGGACAGGGCACAAATGAAAGGAAAGCTGCAAACAAACCAAAGAAACAAATTTTGGGAACACATCCTCAACCACAAGCCTATTCCCATCTCCCTAGATGTACATATGAGGCTACAATATTAGTTATATGATAGTAAGTTATAAAAAAAAACCCACCAAAAACTAAAATAGATACCAACTACTTAAATAAATGCTGGTGGACGTCCGGGATACCAACCCAGAACTGGAACCCAGGCATACACCATAATATTCCTCACATCTTTCCAACATTGAAAACAAGCATCCTCTTGGGAGCTTACCCGCTATAGAATAATTACTGTCTCCCTCCCCCCCCAAAAAAAAGAAATTCCGGGACCAGCATGCTAAATATTCCACTACCTAGGCGCCCTCGATGCATTCACCCTGTCCTTGCCTACCTATCTGTTTGGCTGCTCGCCTCAGGGGACAACATCCATGCTTCTACTACTGCTTTGCTGGGTGTTTTTTTTCACCCTTACACCCTACTACAACTTGTATACATTTCTCTTTGGGCTGGGTCGAGATGGTTCTGTGCACGTGAAAAATACACTCGTCACCTGCATCATTGTGTCGCATCATTCCTTTACGAATCAATCCCATAACACACCTTCTGCACACTATATTAGAAATACTCCATCTGAGTCAGTTCATCATCGTTTCCGTTATTTTCATTTAAAAAATACCCAACACCATGCTATATATAGCAAGGAGTGGGACGTAGCTCAGGTGGTAGAGTGTACACCTGTGAAGGTTTGGATCATGCGATCGATCCTGCTCAGTGGACACATTTGCAGTTTGGGATATTTTCCATTCCAACCAGTGGTCCACAACTGGTTCATCAAAGGCTGTGGTATGTGCTGTCCTGTCTGTGTGAAAGTGCATATAAAAGACCCCTTGCTGCATGTCGGAAAGAGTAGCCTGTGTGGCGGCCGTGGGTTTTCTCCAAAAGAAATATGTCTGAATAACCATATGTTTGACGTCCAATAGCCGATGATAAACACCAATGCACTCTCGAGGCGTCCTTAAATAAAACAAACTTTTTTTATGCTATATAACATAGCATATATCCTTGCAATACAGCACATTTGGAACTGCTCGAATCAACCTTATATCCCAGTTGTAAAACAGAGTTTTTAGGGTGCTTTTGCATTACAAAAACCACAAAAGTACCATGTTTTTGGGTACATACAAACCATGCTATATAGCACAACATATATCACGGCAATAGAGCACATTTCGGCACTGCTTGACTGAACTTTATAGTCCAATGGCAAAATGGTTTTAATAAAAGAACCATGTTTGAGCCTAGGCCTATATACAAACCATGCTATATAGTATAACCTATATCACGGCAATAAAGCACATTTTGGCACTGCTCTAATACACTTTATAATCCAATGACAAAATGGAGTTAAAAAAAGAACCATGTTTTAACCTAGGCCTATATACAAACCATGCTATATAGTATAATATATATCATGGCAATAGAGCACATTTCGGCACTGCTTGAATAAATGTTAAAGTCCAATGGCAAAATAGAGCTAAAAAATAAGAACCATATTTAAAGGTATGTGCAATGTTTTATTGTAATTGCTAGTAGATTGGACCTTATTTTCTTTTTTTTTGGCACATTACTTGTTTAGGCAGGGGAAATTTCAACGGACGATTGGTCTTCCTCAGTCCACTGCTCATTGCTCTTTCCTAATAATGCTGAGTGCCTAGCTAGCAGCGTAAATTCAAAATGGCAATTACACCTTGTCGCTTCTGATATCTTACCCATATGTACCGGCAATCTGACGCATCTCTAGGAGAAAGAAAATGAGGATTACCTACGATAGATAAATGAGGGAGACTCGAGAGAGGAGAGGAGAGGAGGAGAGAAGAGGGATGGAGGGATGGAGGGATGGAGGGAGGAAAGGAGGATATGTGGTTGGTAGATGTAAGCTACGGGGTTCAGTATTTCAGAATCAGGGGGGTTCCGCTTTGAGATCCAGACACATTGCTAGACATAGATAAAAAGGAATGCTATGCCATCTTCTTTTCTCCATGGCTGGGGCTGCTGCTGTGGAGCCGTCACAAACAATAGTATAATTTGAGCCATAATTACATCTAAGATGCCTCATGCTCGACATTGATTTATATAGTTGCATAGTCCGAACGTTTTGAGTTTCTGTCCATGTTCTGAGATAAATATATCAAATTGATTCTTATAATCAGCCATACTTTATTTGAAGTAACTTATATTTCAAATGGCTAAATTTTGAGATATTTGCAGTGCAAACATGTCAAATTAGTTTTGGCAAGCACGCCAAAACTCTGACACCATAGGCTTCAGCAGGAACAGGCTCTATTAAATTGTCTCAGTATCCCCTTCTATGTAGCAACAAATGCTTAATATGTGCATCAGTATCTAAGTTAGATGCGTAGAATCAAATTTAGATAATTGTTTTGGTTTTGAAAATTTGATGCTTCAAATTCCATTTGTGGCGCTCTGTAGCTTGGACGAATGTGTGTATAGACTAATATATATAACATATTTAATATATATATATATAGAGAGAGAACATATCCATACAATAGTCAAAGAATAAAGGATTCTAATTTGAACTGTATTGCTATACTGAAGTGTATTACTATATTGGGAGTAAGTTGCTTTATTGGAGAACATTTGCTATATTTGGGTATATTGCTATATTGAAGTATATTGCTATTTTGAAGTATATTGCTATATTGGAGTATATTGCTATATTGAAGTATACTGCTATATTGGATTATATTGATATATTGGAGTAAATTGCTATATTGGATTATATTGCTATATTGGAGTAAATTGCTATATTGAAGTATATTGCAATATCGAAGTATACTGCTATATTGCAGTATACTTCTATTTTGGAGTATATTGCTACACTGGAGTAAATTGCTATATTGGAATATATTGTTATATTGACGTATACTGCTATATTGGAGTATATTGCTATATTGAAGTATATTGCTATATTGGAATATATTGCCATATTTAAGTATACTGCTATATTGAAGTATACTTCTATTTTGTAGTATATTTCTATACTGGAGTACATTGCTATATTGAAGTATACTTATATTGAAGTATACTGCTATATTGGAGTTTATTACTTTATTTGAGTATATTGCTATGCTATTTTTGAGTATACTGCTAAATTACAGTATATTACTATATTGAAGTATATTGGGATTCAAAACCTAGCTAAGTCAAATCAATGATGTAAACAAATATTTTGGTCAATGCCTAGCCTGGCGCTAAGAATTGCTAGGATATGATGCTAGGATAAGGCAAGGATCAATGGAATGAGGAAGACCAATATTTCACAATTGAAATTTCCACCATTGAAATTTCCACTGTTTAATCAATGAATAAGGGGGCACACAATTCTCAGTCATAATTTTTAATCAATGAATACGCGGGCACACAATTCTCAGTCATATGATGGGTACACTAAGCCATATTCGCGAAAGTTGATTGGTGTGTGCATTGTGAATCACAACCCATGCGCACATACTGAGCACATACAGAATGATTCTGTGTGAAAATGGCCCTCTCACATGCCATCACCATTTCCCTTGTGCGCCATAGCTCAGCGCAAACTACCAGCAAAAAGCAAATCCCCAGATCACCACAAAACATGCCTTTACTCACACTATTGTTATTATTATGTCAATATCAGCCACGGCAGCAGTACCATATTCTCATGTCCCTATCTCTCTCTATATATAGGGATATATGCACATATATTTACATATATACATATATATGTATATATATGTAATGTATTATAAGCATTATGCGAGTATAAAGGCATGGAAGGGAATTATTATTATAAATTGTTCTATTCATTATCTACCAACCACTATTCTCGATGTATTCAATCCTTATCCTACATCCTGGTACTAGTGGCGCCACCTTCGGCCCCGACCCTAACTACGGGTGTTCCCATTGTCATTCGCGCCTGGGAATTTTTTGTCAGCAAAACCCTGGAAACATCAATCCAAAAATTGTGTTAAACATTGCAATCAATTTTTCAAAAGGTTCATTTTTTTACATTCCTATTTTCTTGTTCGTTACTCCATAACCATTTCATCACAAGAAAAGTAGAATTAGTGACAATTAAAATTACCTTCACATAAAAATCTTTTATTTTAATTCAATTTCTGGATTGGTATTTATGGGGATTTGCACCTTATCTCTTCATATATACATATGTAAGTTCACTAAGGCGAACACGGGTTGGGTGAACAAGTGATATTTTATAACTGTGTTCATCATCACAATAATAACAGATAATAAAGCATAGCCGTTAAGCATTGGCGGTGTGCTTAGACATCATTGGAAATGTAATCAATCGATGTGAATTGTCAAATGGGAATCAATAAGAATCAAGTAATCAATAACAATAACAAGATAATAATAACCATAATCATCATCACCATTCTGGCTGCCGCCATGGACTCAAGCGTCCGCCAGACAGAACGGAAGAAAAAAAAAGAAGAATAATGAATAAGAGAAATTAAAGAAAGAAAATTAAACCAAATTTAATTATTAAATAAACGTAAGGAGTATAAGGAACTAGTCTAGAGACAAATTTAAAGCAGTCACAACATGCATGTCAGATAATATTCTTTCAGATAGCGGATGCTGGATGTATTTAAAGAGAGTATCTGAAACCCAATCACCACGGGTCTTCATTCCTTCTATTGAAGACCCCAGCATTGCCAAATAAGTACAGCCCCCTCTTCTTAGTGAGTGACAAGGACCATTCTCTGGTTTGAATCCCGCAAGTTCTGCAAAATATTTAATTATGGCCTGCAGGGTGGCATAGTCAAGTGAGCGAGACCCAGTGGCAATTGAAAGGCTGGTTCGGCTTGGTCAAGGGATGTATTAGAAAAGTGTCCTTTGCACCAACATACTGCACAGAGATCTGTGTTCAATACGTTTGCGACAGGTATTAACAACTCACACTGGCCGAAGTGAATGGTCTTCGAGCGACGCACTGAGATCACCATCCCCCAAGCATAAAACTTAAAGTCTGAGGATGGATTCTGAGTGCGTCAATGACACTTCTTAAGAAGTGCCCTGAAGCCAGTGAGCAAGGCCGTGTGTGCACAAACATGAACTACACTCATGGTCATGAGGCTGAACATTGCCAATAAATGTTTTGGCAAAAGTGGAGCTGTCTGGTGCACCGCGCATTCGAGTTTCCTCTTACCGCAGCCCAAGGTGGTGCGAACAATGTGTAAATTATAGTCAATTTGTGAAACCCCTTCGGAACGTAGGAAAAAATGTAACACCCTTAAATAATTAGTGATTGAGTTGTAGGATAATGTGTGTACTAACCAAGCAATATATAACGCAACCTAAGATGCCGGGCAAGGGGTAGGCATTAGAATGCCTGCAAATTCATCTATGAATTTACAATAATGGCGAACCTGCATTGAGCGAGTGTTAAGGAGTTTGTAGAGTAATAACCCACGCTAAGGGCTGCTACCTCGTCCTGAAGGTCGCTGAGGCCTGTAAAGTTATATAAATATAAATGATGGCAGCACATATTTTTTACAACATCCATGCTGGCTATCCTGGCAATGCTATCAGGTTGGTTAAGTCAACTCAACGAGTTACATATTATGTTAATTTTACTTGGTATGTAACAGGATGTTATATCATAGTTATTAATACACGATAACCAAAATAATTCTTTGATCCAAGACATTATCAGAAGGTTTTTTGAAAGGCCTGTAACAAGTGCAGAATGAACAGTTGCATTGTCTGTGACAAACACAATATTTGTATCTTTCCACTGAGAAGACCAGCGTCTTTCCACGGCAATTACTGCAAACATTTCTCACTCATATTGCAGTATACTCGTCGGAGCACGCGGTGTTCGGTACAGTTATGTGGTGGTTTTGGTTAAAGTCTTGTGACGCATCTGGGTCAAATGCACCGACAAGCCAGTCAGTCATATACATTGCACTTAATCCCCAGGTTGAAGCATCAGAATAGACAGCTGACGACTGGACAAACCTACCCAAAATTTGTGCTCGTCCGTTAAATACATGAATAAAATTTAACCACCAATTTATTTCGAGTTTAAACTCATTTGATATACGGTATTTATAGAATGGTCATTTCAGAGACCTAATTGCCTTGAATATACATCCGGAAAATGAGCGCCCACCTCGGACGACTGACGAACAATGCGATAAGCGTCCAGCCAATTTTTCTAATTGTTTCTGGGTTACCTTTTGCACATGTAGGTATGGCTCTAATTACCGTTAGGACAGTTGTGTTAGGACAGAATCGATATCATGGGTGCAAGAACATGTGCTATCTGAGCACGCACCAGTAACAAAAAAGGAATGAGTGGATAATTCATTTAATGTATCGACCGTTTGTATCCTAATATTAAATCCTATTTGTTCATCCTACTTACTCAACGAATATAACACCAGAAATTAATCAACCATCATGTCTGCCAATTTAGATTTCCACCGCTGTGTATAATTTACAGCATCAACAAAGGCCAGTTGCTCTCATACCATGTCTATGTGGTGTGGGAGGTTACAAAACCTTTGGGTCAGTAAAAGTGTAGGCTCGGGCTTTCTATCAACCAACTGTCTAATGGTGAAAACAAGACTATTCAGACTTATCTATGATAGGCAATATAAATGAGGAGTTCAGACTTAAAACTTGTAAATGCCAATCCAAAAAATTAATTAAAATAAAAGATTTTGACCTGAAGGTAATTCTAATTCTAACAAATTCCATTTTTCGTGTGATGATATATTTATGGAGCAATGAACAAAAAAATAGGTATGTAAAAAAATGAACCTCCTGAAGGTATTACTCTCATGTTTATATCAATTTTCAGATTGGCGTTTACGGGATTTTGCGCCTGAACTCTTCAAATCTTCAACAACAACAAATTGTTGTTGATTTTATCGCTTTTGTAATGGTTAACATGGGGTTTTTGGTGGTTTTTATTGTGTGCGATTTTCTGCGATTTTCAGCTCAGTGTGATGGGGCCTCGAACCGCACTGGCATGACGTACACAGGAGGGCACACGCCATGATAGGTGTGGCCCTTTACGACCCACTCCCGGTGTCCTACCTCGTATTCCAGCACCGTAGTGTCCCAACACATAAAACCGGAACGAGCAAAAATTACCCTTTTACATGGCATGCCATTCTCATCCGGCCAAACAAGGCACACACACACACACACACACACACTCATCAAACCCCCTCCTACCTCCCCCCCCTACCCCCACACTCCCCCGCCATCTCACCTAGGTCATAAACCACAAAGCATTATTTACCCGGAAGTTTGCTGTTACTGTCCTGACATGACCTTAGATGTTGCCAGGACGTAAAACTCCAAACAACCAACCAAATCTAAGGTCATATCCGAATGGGTACCGACTTGGGACAGATTGATTGATTGATTGGTGGTTGCTTTACGCCGTGTCGGCAGCATAGG
This sequence comes from Branchipolynoe longqiensis, assembly GCA_030323885.1. Classification (NCBI taxonomy): domain Eukaryota; kingdom Metazoa; phylum Annelida; class Polychaeta; order Phyllodocida; family Polynoidae; genus Branchipolynoe; species Branchipolynoe longqiensis. The sequence continues at coordinate 72,024,279 of CM059193.1, forward strand.
CCATATTCACGGCGAGAAATGTTAGTTTTTTGTTCAAACCATCGCTTTTACATGTAAAAGCAGACAATCAATTATGTGCCAATAGACACTCATTAAATTAGAAAGCTCACAATCATATAGTTGTGGTCAAGGGAAACAAATTCCCATAGAAAAAGAAAGGTTTTATTAATAATTGATAGAATCTATTTAGTAAACTATATAAGGTGGTACAGTCCAGCTGCCCTCAAAAAGGCTCAAATGTTTTCCTGTTTTACCTTAGTGTGAGAGTGCACACTCATGGTGACTTTATAGCGCTGTCCCACTGGGAGACCAGTTCACCAGCACTGTGACCTCATTTCCCCTCACTCACATTATCCCGACACCAAGACAACCAGTCCTTGCCATATAACCTAGCAGTGCCGAGCGCCAGGTTAGGATATATACATTTTTCAAGTCTTTGGTTTGACTCTGCCGGGGATAAAAAAAACACAAGTGATTTGGTGAATAGGAACTTGATGAGTGGGTACTGCTGCTGCTTCTGCTGCTTCTGCTGCTACTTCTGCTGCTGCTTCTGCTGCTGCTGCTTCTTCTGCTGCTTCTGCTGTTGCTTCTGCTGCTGCTTCTGCTGCTGCTTCCGCTGCTGCTTCCACTGCTGCTTCCGCTGCTGCTTCCACTGCTGCTTCTGCTGCTGCTTCTGCTGCTGCCTCTGCTGCTGCTTCTGCTGCTGCTGCTTCTGCTGCTGCTTCTGCTGCTGCTTCCGCTGCTGCTTCTGTTGCTGCTTCTGCTGCTGCTGATTCTACTTCTACTGCTGCTTCTACTGCTGCTTCTGTTGCTGCTTCTGCTGCTGCTTCTTCTGCTGCTTCTGCTGCTGCTTCTGCTTCTGCTGCTTCTGCTACTGCTTCTGTTGCTGCTTCCGCTGCTGATTCTGCTGCTGCTTCCGCTGCTGCTTCCTCTGCTGCTTCTGCTACTGCTTCTGCTGCTGCTTCCGCTGCTGCTGCTTCTGCTGCTGCTTCTGCTGCTGCTTCTGCTGCTGCTTCTGCTGCTGCTGCTGCTGCTTTTGCTGCTTCTGCTGCTGCTTCTGCTTCTGGTGCTGATTCCGCTGCTGCTTCCGCTGCTGCTTCCGCTGCTGGTTCTTCTGCTGCTTCCACTGCTGCTTCTGCTCCTGCTTCCACTGCTGCTTCTGCTGCTGCTTCCGCTGCTGCTTCCGCTTCTGCTTCAGCTGCTGCTTCAGCTGCTGCTTCTTCTGCTGCTTCCACTGCTGCTTCTGCTCCTGCTTCCACTGCTGCTTCTGCTGCTGCTTCCGCTGCTGCTTCCGCTTCTGCTTCAGCTGCTGCTTCAGCTGCTGCTTCCGCTGCTGCTTCTGCTGCTGCTTCTGCTGCTGCTTCTTCTGCTTCTTCTGCTTCTGCAGCTTCTTCTGCTGCTGCTTCTGCTGCTGCTTCTGCTGCTGCTTCCGATGTTGCTTCTGCTGCTTCTTCTACTGCTGCTTCCGCTGCTGCTTTCGCTGCTGCTTCCGCTGCTGCTTCCGCTGCTGCTTCAGCTGCTGCTTCTGCTGCTGCTTCTGCTGTTGCTTCTGCTGCTGCTTCTTCTGCGGCTGCTTCTGCTGCTGCTTCTGCAGCTTCTTCTGATGTTGCTTCTGCTGCTGCTTCTACTGCTGCTTCCGCTGCTGCTTCTGCTGCTGCTTCTGCTGCTGCTTCTGCTGCTGTTTCTGCTGCTGGTTCTGCTGCTGGTTCTCCTGCTCCTTCGTCTGCTGGTTCTGCTGCTGCTTCTGCTACTGCATATGTTGCTGCTTCCGCTGCTGATTCTGCTCCTGCTGCCGCTGCTGCTTCCTCTGCTGCTTCTGCTACTGCTTCTGCTGCTGCTTCCGCTGCTGCTACTGCTGCTTCTTCTCATGCTGCTGCTTCTGCTGCTGCTGCTTCTTCTGCTGCTGCTGCTTCTGCTGTTGCTTCCACTGCTGCTTCCGCTGCTGCTTCTGCTGCTGCTTCTGCTGCTGCTTCCACTGCTGCTTCTTCTGCTGCTTCCGCTGCTGCTTCTGCTGCTGCTTCCGCTGCTGCTTCAGCTGCTGCTTCCGCTGCTGCTTCTGCTGCTGCTTCTGCTGCTGCTTCTTCTGCTGCTTCTTCTGCTGCTTCTTCTGCTGCTGCTTCTGCTTCTGCTGCTGCTTCTGCTTCTGCTGCTTCTGCTGCTGCTGCTTCTGCTGCTGCTTCTGCTGCTGCTTCCGCTGCTGCTTCTGCTGCTGCTTCCGCTGCTGCTTCTGCTGCTGCTTCCGCTGCTGCTTCTGCTGCTGCTTCCGCTGCTGCTTCCGCTACTGCTTTCTTATGGTAGGATGTCTACCCCACCTCCTGTTTGTTCACAGCGGGGGGGGTTTTATTCAAGTACTAACGAGCATCAATGATGCACAACTTTGATTATCACAACACAGATTGTCTTTTCAAAGTGACCGCGCGGTGGCCGAATCGGTAGAGCGCGGGCCTCGCGTGCGGGAGATCGAGACTTCGGTTCTCAGTCGACTCAAACCAATGACTTATAAAATTGATACTTGTCGCTTCCTAGCCTGGCGCTGGGAGTTTGGTTCCCAGTCGAGTCAAACCAAATGGCTTATAAAATTGACACTTTTCGCTTCCTAGCCCGGCGCTTGGCATTAATAGGATAGGGCCAGGACTGGCTAGTTCAATACCAGGATAATGTGATGGAGTCGTGCATCGGGTGATGGTGCTGGTGGCCTGATTTCCAAGTGGGGCAGCACTATAAAGTCGCCAGAAGTGTGCATTGTCACAAGTCTGTAGGTACCCATCCTGATATGATCTTAGATGTTGCCAGGATGTAAAACTCCAACTACAAACCACCCAACAATGTGATTTTGTCACACAGGTCTTCGGGAGTTGTCGTTTGAGTTATCCCCTTAGTTTTACGCGGACTTGCATGTCATTATTCTGCCTGCCTTACGGTGTCAGCCTATTGAGGAGGTGGTAATTAATGCCGGCTTTCTGAAAACTCTCGAGGTGCTGAGCCAATGACTCAGAACCTGCGCAGAGCACTCACAGAACATTTCCAGAACACTCACAAAACACTCACAGAACACTCACAGAACACTCACAGAATACTCACAGAATACTCAAAGAACACCCACATAACACTCACCGAACACTCACAGAACACTCACAAAACACTCACAAAACACTCAGAAAATATTCACAGAACACTCACAGAACACTCACAGAACACTCACAGAACACTCACAAAACAGTCACAGAACACTCACAAAACACTCACAGAACACTCACAGAACACTCGCAGAACACTCACAGAACAGTCACAAAACACTTACAAAACACTCCCAGAACACTCCCAGAACACTCCCAGAACACTCCCAGAACACTCACAAAGCACACACTCATCACCCACAGAGCATGTGGGGTTCAAACCCTGGCCGACTCCAATCAATGACGTCAATATTTATACATCACCTTGAGACCCACTACCACAGTTACCACTCACTCTGCTTAAACACTAGGATGACACCCACTACAACAGTTAGCATACACTCTGCTTAAGAATGACCATGACACCGACTACCAGAGTTATTACTCACTGCGATTAAACACTGCCACAAGTACCACCACGACATCAACTACAACCAAGTAATACAGTGACACCCACTACCACAGTTACGACTCACTACGATTAAACACTGCCACAAATAACCCCATGACATCCACTACAACCGTCAATACACACTGCGATTAAGCACTGTCACAAGTAACACCATGACATACACTACAACCGTCAATACACACTGCGATTAAGCACTGTCACAAGTAACACCATGACATCCACTACAACCAAGTAACACCATGATATCCACTACCACAGATATGACTCACTGCGATTGAACACTGTCACAAGTAACACCATGACATCCACTACAACCGTCAATACACACTGTGATTAAACACTGTCACAAGTAACACCATGACATTCACTCCAACCATCAATACACACTGCGATTAAGCACTGTCACAGGTAACACCATTACATCCACTACAACCATCAATACACACTGCGATTAAGCACCACCACAAGTAACACCATGACATCCACTACAACCATCAATACACACTGCGATTAAGCACTACCACAATTAACACCATGACACCCACTACAACAATCAATACACCCTGTGATTAAGCACCACCACAAGTAACACCATGACATCCACTACAACCGTCAATACACACTGCGATTAAGCACTGCCACAATTAACACCATGACATCCACTACAACCATCAATACAGACTGCGATTAAGCACTGCCACAAGTAACACCATGACATCCACTACAACCATCAATACACACTGCGATTAAGCACCACCACAACCTCCACCATGATACCAACCACCACCTCCACTGGTTGGCTCAGTGTCAGGATAATCTGACAACAATTTGTTATTGGGGTTTTTGGGTAGTTTTATTTTATTACGGACGGGGCTGCCCTCTATGGAAGATCTTCTGATCAAAAAGAATCTCCGGTGGACTGGACACCTCATCAGGATGTCATCAGACAGGCTACCAAAGCAGATCCTCTATTCTCAACTATCTTCTGGCTACAGAAAGAGAGGGCGCCCTCGTCTCTGGTTCAAGGATACCATCAAGAGAAACCTGAAGCTGAGAGACATTAAGACCGACTCATGGACGCAACTCTCACAGCAGAGAGCTAAATGGAGAGCGGCAGTCAAGTAATGAAAGCAGTCTTTGTCGCATCGCGACCGACAGCATGATGATGATGATGATGATTTTATTACAACATAAAAGGAGTTGCTGCGAGTGTCCATCCATGGTGCTGGCGGCCTGCTTTCCCAGTGGGGCAGCACTACAAACTCGTCATAAGTGTCACAAGTCGGTACCCATCCTGATACATTGATAGGACATTAGATGTTGCCAGGACGTAAAACTCCAACAACCAACCCATCTACACTATGACACACACAACAACAGTTAGCACACACCGTGATTAAACGCAACCACAACCACAACCATGACATCAACAACCAGCCCCCCCCCCCAACTCCCAATCCTCCCCACCCCCACCCCCACCCTCATCCCACCCCCACCCGCCGCGCTGCGCGACCTGCTTAGTGGCGCGCAGTAAACTCTGGAGCTATGCGCAGGAAACATGGGCGACATCCGGTCGGCGACCTGAAAGAGCAATATTAATGCTCTCCTGTGCGGGCGGGGTGAATGTGCCACCTAATGAGCACTCTCCGGCCCGAGGTCTCGCGCGCCACCGTCAGTTAGCGCGCCTTTAGGGTGAGGGCTGTGCTTGGAGAGTGAGCGGTGAGTACGGGGTGATGGGATGTGGGAGGCGGTGATGGGCGTGTAGGTGGGGGGGGGGGGGTAGGATGGGGTGGGGGGAATCATCAATGTTGTATGTATGGGGTGACAAAGGTCGGATGGCGTGACAAGATGAGGGTGGAGAGGACACGGGCTGGTTGAAGTGTAGGGGCAAGGGTTGGGTGGGTGGGTGAAAGGGGGGGTGCAGACTTGAAATAGGGGTGGCGGAGGGGTGGAGGGAGGGGGAGGGTAGTGGAGGAGGGGGGAAAGGCTAATGAGCGGAGAGGAGAGGAGACGCGAGGAGAGGGGAGGAGAGGGGAGGGGAGGGGTGGCGGAGAGGAGAAGGGAGGGGAGTAGAGATGAGGGGGAGGAGAAGAGAAGAGAGGAGAGGAGAGGAGAAGATAGGGAAGGGCAGGAACGACAGGGGGAGGGGACGTGGGGGGATGGGCAGCGGCAGGGCAGGGCGGGAGGGGAGTGGAGGAAGGGAGGGAAGGCTAACGTGAAGGTGAGCGGAGAGGAGAGGAGAAGCGAGGAGAGGGGCGGAGAGGGGAGGAGAGGGGAGGGGACGGGGAGGAGAGGGGAGGGGAGTACAGAGGAGGGGAGGAGAAGAGACGAGAGGAGAGGAGAGGGAGGAGAACAGAAGAGAGGGAAGGGTAGGTACGACAGGGGGAGGGGATGTTGGGGGATGGGTAGGGTGGGGGGTGCGTAAGGAGGCAGGAGGAGCTGGAAGTGTAGCAGGGGAGAGGGACAGGGGGAGTTTGAAGGGATTGAGGGGGGCGGAAGGGTGAGGGGAGGAAAGGGAAGGAGGAGAAGGTGGAGGCAGGTGACGAGAGGGGACAGGAAGGTGAAGGTCGCAATGAAGGGGAGGAAGGGCAGGGGCATGGGGGTAGGGAGGGGGGAGGGAGAGGGGAGAGGAGGGTTGAGTGGGGGATGTACACCACAGGGAGGGAGTTGGGAGGTAAGAGTTGAACAGCCTGTCAGGGTGGATGACCCAAGTAGTGGCCAGGGGCGCGGGTGACAAGAGGTGAGTCGGTAGGGGGCGGGAGGGACATGCCCCAACAACTAAAGCTTGTTTATGGGGGTCCGTGATTATGGTTTATGATGTCCGGCCGGGAACTAGTGAGGACTGGAAGAAATAGGACACAGGCTGAGAGATGTTGGGTGGAGATTGGGGAGGGGGGAGAAGTAGAGAGGGAGAGAGATTGAAACAGAGAGGGGAGAGGGTGAGAGGGAGAGAGGGGAGAGAGAGGTGGAGAAGGAAAGAGGACACATGCTGAGAGAGGTTGGGTGGAGATTGGGGAGGGGGGAAGTAGAGAGGGAGAGAGATGGAAAGAGAGAGGGGAGAGGGAGAGAGGGAGAAAAGGGAGAGAGAGGTGGAGAAGGAAAGAGAGAGGAGAGAGGGAGAATAGGAGAGAAAGAAAGAGAGAGGAGTGAGGGGAGAGAAGGGAGAGAAGGGAGAGCGAGGTGGAGAAGGGAAGAGAGGGAAGAGAGGAGAGAGGAGAGAGGCAGAATATAAGAGAGAAGGAAAGAGAGAGGGGAGAGAGGAGAGAGGAGAGAGGAGAGGGGCAGAATAGAAGAGAGAAGGAAAGAGAGAGGGGAGAGAGGAGAGAGGGAGAATAGAAGAGAGAAGGAAAAAGAGAGGGGAGAGAGGAGAGAGGAGAGAGGGAGAATAGAAGAGAGAAGGAAAGAGAGACGGGATAGTGGAGAGAGGGAAGAGAGGGGAGAAGGGAAGAGAGGGAGAGGAGAGAGGGGGAATAGGGGACAGAAGGAAAGAGAGAGGAGAGAGGGGAGAGATGATAGAGAGGAGTGGAGAAGGGAAGAGAGAGAGTGAGAATAGGAGAGAGAAGGAAAGTGAGGGGAGAGGGGGGAGAAGGGAGAGAGGGGAGAGAGGGGAGAGACCGGAGAGACGGGAGAGAGGGGAGAGAGGGGAGAGAGGGGAGAGAGGTAGAATAGGAGAGAGAAGGAAGGAGAGGGGAGAGAGGGGAGAGAGAGGTGGAGAATGGAAGATAGAGGAGAGAGGTAGAATAGGAGAGAGAAGGAAAGAGAGAGATGGGGGAGATTGGGGAAAGGGGACAGGTGAAGGGAGAGGCAGGGAAAGAGGTTGCTAAATTGCAACCAATGGTACTTCTTTTATTATTATGATTATTATTATTATCATTATTATTAATATGAATAAGCAATGCTCAGGACCAACCCCCGCTAAATCTCGGAGAATTATTTATTTATTTATTTATCAACTCGAGTATATTATTAACCAATCGCTGTCATCCACCCTGCTTGCTGCATAGCGAAGTTCGACGAGCTATTTCCGTTTCCGTTTGCTGGATTTTGGTAGTATTCAAATGGCAGTCCCCATACGGCTGCTGGATTTTGGTGAATCCATTTTCTACCTCTATGAATACTGGTATTGTTTATGTATGTATATACACGTGTTAGTCCTAAGCCTCCCCCTTGGGGGGGGGTCGGTATTATTATTATTATTATTATTATCCACGGTAGATATAAACTTATACTCTAGGGCGTGAATGGCATCATCCGAGGCACACATTTCTGTTGTGCTTTTTTTTAAAGTACATTAGAATTAGAAAATGTTATATTGATCATTAAAAAAGAATAACTTTAATAAAAAAAAAACCTGTGTTCACTGTATTATCAATTGATGAAAACCCTATGTAGTTACTGTCGCCGTCACTGACCTTAATTCCAGTGTTAATGGAACCCAGCTCGTATTATCAATTTCATTTATCTTACCAGAGTAAAATGATCAAAGATTCTCCTAAGATTCTCCTAAGTAAGTGCTTTTCTGCTCAAGGGGGAACCTCCCCTGAATGTATTGGGTGTCAGTCCCTGCTGACACTCAAACACATTTGACTAAGTTGCATTGATTTTTTGGCCCTGCGCCAACAATTCTACACTGCAGACAGTATGCATGACCATTTAACTAAAGTAAAACAAGAAAACATTTTAGCCTTTTTGAGGGCAGCTGGACTGTACCACCTCATATAGTTTACTAAATAAATTCTATCAATTATTAATAAAACTTTTCTTTTTCTATGGGAATTTGTTTCCCTTGACCACAAATATATGATTGTGAGCTTTCTAATTTAATGAGTCTATTGGCACATAATTGATTGTCTGCTTTTACATGTAAAAGAGATGGTTTGAACAAAAAACAAACATTTCTCGCCATGAATATGGCCTATGCTGCTGACACGGCGTAAAGCAACCACCAATCAATCAATCAATCAACCTAAGTAAATAATAAAAACACAGCACCCCCTCACAAAAAAACCCACAAAAATGAGAAAACAGACTTCCGCCCCCCACAAAACAAAACAAAACCCAGCTATGGCTCTTGCCAAAACTGGTTAACATGATTAGGCCATGACCAGATGGGAAACCAGGTTGATCACTTGGAGATCATCCCTCGGGAATCAGTGAGGGAGGGAGCAACCCAAGGCAGGGACCCCCTCCTCCTCCCCCTCCCCCTCCCCCTCCCCCTCCCCCTCCCCCCTTTGCTACCCCATTGGACGCCCCATTGATTGTGTCCGGCCTGACAACCCCGATTAGCCTGTAATCTGTTGCGCAATGTGTGAGGAGCAGCCATCCGTGACACAAGACGAAGGAGCAAAAGGACACGGACCGCTGACGATGTGATTAAGCCATGTGCCTTATGTGCAGGATCAATTACCCGAGTTGTGTGTGTGTGTGTGGGGGGGGGTTCTATTGGTGTAACAAATAAAGAAATTATAATATTGCATGGTTATTGTACGTTGTTCATTGTTGTTCTTCGTCCTGACAAGATCTAAGGTAATATCAGGTACCGACTTGTGACAGTGCACACTTATGGCGACTTTATAGTCCTGCCCCCCTGGGAGAACAGGCTGCCAGCATAATGACCCAATATCCCACACAGTCACATTATCCTGATACTGAACTTATCAGTCCTTGTCCTGTCCTATTAATGGTCAGCACCCGGCTAGGTAGTGTTTCGTTTGTTTGTTGTTGTTTTACATCCTAGCAACATCTAAGGTCATGTAAGGACTGCTACCGGCTTGTGACAGTGCGCACTCATGGTGATTTTATAGTGCTGCCCCACTGGGAGACCAGGCCGCCAGCACTATGACCCGATATCCTACTCAGTCACATTATCCTGATACTAAGCTAACCACTCTATTTCCTATCCTATTAATGTTGAGCACCAGGCTAGGTAGTGATAAGTACCAATTTTGTGGTGTTCTCTGTGGCGGAATGGTTAGAGTGTCTGACTTTTTTCTAGGTCTGACTCCAAATCTGAAGGTCAGTGGTTCGATTCCCCATGCCCTCCACCTCTGCCAATTTGGATGTCCACCTCTGTGTATAACTTACAGGGGCATCAAAGGCCAGTTGCTCTCTAGATACAAGATTCACCCCGTACTGCTGCAGTAGCCACAGGAGGGGTGCATCCCAACCCTATGTAAAAGCTGGCGAAAAAACGGGTCAAAGAATTGAGAGCCTAATTTCACAAACTAAGAAGCAACAATTATTCTTTACATCTGTTTTATTATTAGCCCGCTACTTTTGAGTTGAAAAATATAATATAATATCTAGTTTAATAAGATTTAAAAGTGAAATCGACGGCGTTCTGCGGCCGCCATCTTGTCTTTTTGCATTCTCTCCCATTTCACCAAATCTGTGCCGATATAAGTAACCATTTGATACTGGAGCCACAGTTTCTAGTTCAGGTTCCATACTAAAGCTATTTTCGCCCGTATTTAGACTACGTTGACGTTCACCCGTGTACTACAAGTACCGGGTGAATCTTTTATCTAGTTGCTCTCATACCATGTCTATGTGTTGTGGGAGATTAAAAATCCCTTTGGTTGGTAACAGTGTAGACTCGGGCTTTCTATCGACAAACTGTCTCATGGTGAAAACAAGTCTATTCAGGCTTATCCATGATAGGCAGTATAAATCTTCAAGAAAAAAGTTGGCAGGCAGCCACCGGCAGGCAGCCACCACAGGCAGCCATCGGCAGGCAGCCACCGGCATGCCGCCACCGGCAGGCAGCCACCGGCAGGCAGCCACCGGCAGGCAGCCACCGGCAGGCAGCCACCGGCAGGCAGCCACCGGCAGGCAGCCACCGGCAGGCCGCCACCGGCAGGCAGGCACCGGCAGGCCGCCACCGGCAGGCAGCCACTGGCAGGCAGCCACCGGCAGGCCGCCACTGGCAGGTCAGCCACCGGCAGGCCGCCACCGGCAGGCAGCCACCGGCAGGCCGCCACCGGCAGGCAGCCACCGGCAGGCAGCCACCGGCAGGCAGCCACCGGCAGGCAGCCACCGGCAGGCAGCCACCGGCAGGCAGCCACCGGCAGGCAGCCACCGGCAGGCAGCCACCGGCAGGCAGCCACCGGCAGGCAGCCACCGGCAGGCCGCCACCGGCAGGTCAGCCACCGGCAGGCCGCCACCGGCAGGCAGCCACCGGCAGGCAGTCACCGGCAGGCCGCCACCGGCAGGTCAGCCACTGGCAGGCCGCCACCGGCAGGCAGCCACCGGCAGGCCGCCACCGGCAGGCAGCCACCGGCAGGCAGCCACCGGCAGGCAGCCACCGGCAGGCAGCCACCGGCAGGCAGCCACCGGCAGGCAGCCACCGGCAGGCAGCCACCGGCAGGCAGCCACCGGCAGGCCGCCACCGGCAGGCAGCCACCGGCAGGCAGCCACTGGCAGGCAGCCACCGGCAGGCAGCCACCGGCAGGCAGCCACCGGCAGGCAGCCACCGGCAGGCAGCCACCGGCAGGCAGCCACCGGCAGGCAGCCACCGGCAGGCAGCCACCGGCAGGCAGCCACCGACCACCACCCTGAAACACCTTTTTCGTTAAATTTCCTTCCCTTTAGTTTAAGAAAATATATTTGATTATAGAAATTCAATAACTGGAATCCTGGTGAAAATATCGACCCTGGTCGGTTAGGGAATGAACAACGCCATAGTAGCTAGGTAGCTAAGTAGGTACGTTGCTAGGTAGGTAGCTGGGTAGGTTGTTAGGTAACTAGGTAGGTATGTTTTCATTAGGTAGCTAGGGAGATATGTAGGTAGGGTACTAAGTATGTAGGGAGGTTACCTGGTAGGTAGGTTGCTAGGTAGCCATGTAGGTAGGTTGGTAGATTGCTACATAGCTACGTAGCAAGGTAGGTTACAAGGTAGGTAGGTTGCTAGGTAGCTACGTAGGTATGCATATAGGTAATTATGTAGGTATGTAAGTATGTAGGTAGGTAGTTAGGTAGGTAGGGACGTAGCTAGCTAGGTAGTCATGTCCATAGGTTGCTAGGTAGCTAGCTAGATATGTCGGTTACTATCTATGTAGGTAGGTTGCTAGGTAGCTAGATGGGTAAGTAGGTAGGTTGCTAGGAAACTAGGTAGATAGGTGCTGGCAGTCGACACAGCTCCATCAATTATGGATTGCCTTCAACTCTGGGCTCAGACAGAATCATAAAGTCCCGCTCCTCCAGTGCTTGGTACCCAACCCCCGCGCCCCCTGGTGGGAAAATCCCCATTGTATTCCATCCTAGTCACCCAGCCGGGCAGCTCAGATACTCACTAACCACACAGAGCTGTGCGCGCAAATAAAATACTGTTATATCTAGATTGTACAGGCATGGATGTCATCACTTTGAAATTGGGATCCCTTTCTGTAATTTTTAGTTTTGGGTCACTTTTGTAAGTTTTGAATTTGCTTTCGAAACTCATCTGCACCTATTATTGAAAGTGTGGAAAAGCGAGCTGCCTATTAACAACATATATACACATAGATATGTTCTCCGTCCATATGCTGCATCTGTCGCAATCAGGATCCACATACAAATAATAAAGTAAAATTCACCACGAGAGATTTTAATACATGCAATGACACTTACTGGCAATCTGGCATGCAGTTTTAGAAGAAGAAAAAACAATTACACTAAAGAAGAGAATTAGAGTACAGTTCCGTTAATACCCTAGGTCATCGCACCAGTTTAACCAAATCGACTTTTGGACTTTCTAATTGTTATAATGTTTGACGTAGTTCCCTTATAATTCCTGATGGCGGCTGCGCGGCTCCTCCAGTGTCAGCCGCCACATGCGCCATCGGCCCATGCTGGCTAGGCGCGTGCCATATTCTTGTCTTTACTGCAATTAACTCTTGGTTCAAGTATTATTAAGCGGCTCTCTCCCTCTATTGTTTTGGTTACTCTACCCGAGTCCCAGTTCTGGCTGCGCCTGTCTCCACGCAGGAGACCGGCCTGACTCTGGAACTGGCCTGCTGGCCTAAGCCTGCCCCATGTTATCCTAAAGTTATCCCCGAGAGAGCCCGAGATTGATTCCCATCCCCTGAGTTATGTTAAACTTACTCCGGTACAGCAGTCCTGATATTATTCTTTGTCCACCCAGATACTTAGAGAAGTTGACTTAGTTTCGATTAGATGAATAAGAGGAATGATTCGTAATGGTAAGGAACAGCACTGAACTCCAATTCACATTTATTAGTGAACAATCGGGTTTATTATCAGCCAGATATCACATGTAAGACATCATCATTAAACGCCATTTATCCATATCAAGTACCAAACTTCATCTCTCTAATATAATCAAGTTACATTAGCACTTTCACCCATCAACTACATGAATAAATATGCAATATGTTGGAGTGAGTAACGACGCGTCCGCATGGTCTGAGCCCTGAGATCGAACCTCTTCCTATTGCCAAGAATGCCGCTGCTGTCACCATGGGGCATCTCATAGCAACAGGAGTCAACAGCGGCATCTCCCGCGCATGTGTGGCTCCCTATGGCCTATTTAGGCGGTGGCTCGGAATCTAGAACTCATGGCCCTTCCCAGTCTGCCAGGAACCACACTCGGGTGCAGGCTCACCCACTTCATATATATATATATATATATATATACATATATATTCATCTTGGTTATGAAATTATAAAATCGATAGTTGTCACTACCTAGCCTGGCGCTCGGCATTACTAGGATACAACAAGGACTGGTTAGCTCAGTTTCATGATAATGTGACTGTGTGCGATAGCGGGTCATGGTGCCAGTGACCTGATCTCCCAGTGGGGCAGCATTATAAAGTCGCCATGAGTGCGCACTGTCACAAGTCAGTACCCATCCTGATATGACCTTAGATGTTGCCAGGATGTAAAACCCAAACAATGTAATCCACCAATGGATGTTGATTCATGGTTGCGGCTTTTGATTGTTGTTCCGTGATTCATTGTTTCCAACCCCACCTCTCTTCTCCTCCACAACATCCTGGCCACACCCTCGTTGTTAGAATAATTAAAAACGCGCGCGTAACCCGAGGGGGGGGGGGTACTCCCCTCCCCGGCATCCCCGGCATCCCCTGGACCCCCTCCCTCTGACCAGGTGTCGCTTATTGTTAGATCGCTGTCCCGACCTCACAGGGGGCGCCACGCGTAGGTCCGGCTCGACCAATCAAATCGCGGGAAGACGCAGGTGCCTGAGTGGGACCACTGACCTCAGCGGAAGTAAACGAGAAACAGAGGTCAGTTGCCCATGGCGAAGACTGTGAGGCGTGGCTATATTTAGAAGCGAGCAGTTATCCAGGCCGAATGAGTTAGAACGTCCGCCTGCCGTGTTGGTAGATCGTGGGTTCGAATCCTGTTCGAGTCAAACCAATGACTTAAAGATTGATACTTGTCGCTTCCTAGGCACACGCTCGGCATTACTAGGATAGGGCACGGAGCAGTGGAATGAGGAAGACCAGTCGTCTGCGACTGAAATTTCCACTGCTTAAACAACTAATGTACCCAAACAAAATCTCACAGACAAACACAACTAGAATGTATTTGTGTTTTTGTTTTAGTTTTAGCTTTGTTTTTGTGGGTCAATTTTTAACAGTTTTGGGCGTGTTTTTTTTGTTTAGTTTTTTTATTTACGGGGGGAATTGGGAGTTCTGTCTAAAAGGGAAAACAATCGGTAATAAGATGACTAAAGTAAAGCTTGTTTTATTTAACGATGTAGATCTAGATCACATTGATTTTTGTATCATTGACTATTGGACGTCAAACATATGGTCATTCTGACTTATTTCTTTTGAGGAAACCCTCTGTCGCCACATAGGCTACCCTTTTTGATAAGCAGCAAAGGGTCTTTTATTTACACTTTCCCACAGACAGGACAGCACATACCACAACCTTTGATGAAACAATTGTGGAGCACTGATTGACTAGCCTTTTACAATGAAACATAAAAATAAAGTCAAGAAATTAGTTCCTATCAATTTCCAAATCAATAGTGGTGCATAACAAATGCTTAAATGAATTTCCAAGACTACTTACGATATGATTTAGATTTATTTTTGAAATTGTCGCAAAATTAAGAGCTTGGTTAAATAATCCCCACGACGGACTCCACTTGCCTAGAATAATTGACTCTATTGATTTGCGAAGCCGAAAATCTCGTTATATTCAGATGTCTTTGTTTGGTAATTCAAATAAAGAAAACTGTTTACCTGGATAAGTTGTTTTAATGTTTGTGATTACACTCATGCATGGAGGGCATTTACTAATATACACAGGGTAGGTTCACCAACCATAGAGCACGTAGCTTGTGCATGATCCTGGTCATGGGACCAGTGTCATAGAGGTGATGCATACAATGGGAACATTGTGACTAGAGCAGAATTCGAACCACACTTCTTGCCATTATTGGGCTAGTATCTCATCCATTACACTACGTGGGCTCCCTGATACAATCACCCTGTCCACGCTTACATGTCGATGTGACCCCCTGCCTGAGAGGTCTGTTGTTTTACATCCTAGCAACATCTAAGGTCATATCAGGATGGGTGACAGTGTGCACTCATTGCAACTTTATAGTGCTGCCGTACTGGGAGACCAGGCTGTTGGGCTTCATGACCCAATGTCCCACACAGTCACAATATCCCGATACTGTGCGAACCAGTCCTTGCCTTATCCTATTAGTGCCGAGCGCCAAGCTAGGTAGTGACAAGTATCAATTTTGTACGTCATTGGTTAAGGCCCTGTCACACTACGACGTTTCCTACCAACGCGCGTCGACGTGTTGCCTTTTTGGTCGAAACGTCGGTACACGTCCGGTACGTTACCGGCGCGTTAACGGCGCGTTACCGGCGCGTTACCGGCGCGTCGGTACATAGCAACGTTTGAAGGAACAAGTCGGCGCGCGTCTGCGCGCGTCGGGGCGCGTCAAGGTTTTGTGCTTGCACAAAACTTTCGACGGGCCGCAACGCGCGGCAGCGTTTTGGGGGGCGCGTTACGGACGCGTTTAGCAACACGTCGACACGCGTTGGCGGCGCGCAGGCGGAACGCTGGCAGGACGTTGATCAACGTCGGTTAACGTTGGCTTTTTTTTCCCCAAAATGCGAGCGTTCTGTCGGCGCGTCGGGAACGTCAGATCGACGTGTTGTGGGCGCGCCATTGGCGTTGCTCCAGCGTTTCTCGGCGCGTTGGACGTGTTGCCGGCGCGCCTCGATGCGTTGGCCGCGCGGTTGTGGACGCGCTGCGGGCGCGTCCTAACGTGTTGCTCGCAGGTATGTACGCGTTGACATGGTTCTAACCCAACACCAACGCGCCGACAGCGCGCCGACAGCGCGCCGATGGCGCGCCGATGGCGCGCCGGTGTCACGCTGGGAACCCGTTGGCGGGACGTTGGCATTCTGTTCCGCCGCGCGTCGAAGCCCGTTGGCCGCGCGCTAATAGCACGCTACTAACACGCTGTGCCGCGTCAAACTTTCTCCCAAAGCGCCGAAAAGTTTGACGTTTCTCGACGGGTTGCAAATATTTTGCGCGTTGCCGGCACGCCGGGGGAAACGTCGTAGTGTGACAGGGCCTTTAGACTCAGCCGTCATTTGAACTCTCGATATACCGCAATGGAAGCCTGCATTCTTACTGATTCGGCCACAGCGTCTGTGTTGCAACCAGGACAAATATATATATGCCGAGCTAGGTAGAAACAAGTATCAATTTAATATGTCATTGGTTTGACTCGGCTGGGATTCAAACCCCCAACCTTCCGCACAGGAAGCCTGCGCTCTACCAATTCGACCACCACGTCCGGTCAGCGGTTAAGATTCAAACTTCAAACCTTCCGCACTGGAAGCCTGCGCTCTACCAATTCGACCACCATGCGCGGTCAGCGGTTAAGATTCAAACTTCGAACCTTCCGCACAGGAAGCCTGCGCTTTACCAATTCGACCACCACGTCCGGTCACCAACCTTAGATAGAACCCATTCACTTCACCCGGCGTGGAAATATACCACCTTTTTGGTTTTTATTGCACCTCATATAGAGTAGACAGCAATCTAATGTTCCAGAATAATACTGCTCAGTGAAAATGCCTATGCTATGCTCTAATTTAGGACCTGGGACCTCTAGCTTCTCCTACTACACCATACCACATGTGAGCAGTGATCTCAATGATTAATTCACGTCGTGATTTATTCACATGATTAACATGTTGCTGACATGATTTATTTACATCCCCCTGGCGTCAAACCCTCCTCCCCCTCCTACCCCCTTCGCCCCCCCCTGCCACCACCACCCACCCCGCCCACACACTCCCCATCTCCCTCCCGCCAATCCACAACCACACGTGACATGACCGACGAGATCTCGTGCCCAAGACCAATGGCGGGATTTACTAACACAATTTACAACCAAAATAAGGTGGTACCAAAAGACATACGCCAAAATAACTATCTTATTTTAACAAACATATGGACAAATATCTATGTTATTTAAAGAGAAAATATGCCAAAATAACCATGTTATTAAAGAAAAACATATGCCAAAATAACTATGTTATTTTGAAACACATATATGTCAAAATAACTATGTTATTTAAAAAAAACATATGCCAAAATAACTATGTTATTTTTAAACACATATGTCAAAATTACTATATTGTTTGTTTAAACTTAAAAAGGAATTTGCTATTTCTGATGGGTAGCCCTACTTGTTATATGCGGGAGGACAGGGGTTAATTTCTTTTTACTGAATGTATTTTATTCAGCGAATAATGTCTTTTGTCAGCGACAGAGCACTGGTCTTCCGGCCATTCAGTACAATTTGTTGGTACATAAATGACAATATCAGTTGCAATAATAACCACATGAAAATCCTGTTCGATAATAAAAGCATAATTTAAATGAACTATTAGTTGTAATAGTAACCGCATACAATTCCAGTTCAACATATGTATTATGCACTTGGTGAGTATGCATCACATGGTATTGTTGCATGATTCTAGAATTGTCTTTAAACGCTTCATGGCATGCTTCTATTTGCAAAGGCACAGCACAGTTTGAAACTGATCGTATATCTCAAGCTAAACAAAAGTGTCATCAGAGAAAAGACCATCTCCTTCATCTAGCAGACTCTCTGACTGCAGCTATTTAACGTACCACCATACATTCCGAGCACAAATTGGACTCGTTCGGCATCGATGAGTTCACAACAAATGATGAGTTGCTGTCATCATCGCCACTGAGGGACAACCAAGAAGATGTGTGAGGGAATCCCATATTATAACATCTTCAACAGACAACTGTGAATCTAGCCCAATATTGTCCTCACATAGCAGGTGTCTTGTCCCCAGAAGGATACTGAAATTAAATAGTTTTCTATATTGAAAGATTGTCCTTACATGGTTGGTTGATTTGTTGGAGTTTTACGTCGTGGCATCATTTATGGTCATGTCGTGGGGGTGATGAAAATGGGAAATATTGACCCTAGAGTGGGATTCGAACCCACATCTCTTTGCATTTCGGGCCAGTGTGCTAACCATTACACAACCTAGGCTCCCTGATATCACCACACTACCCATGCCTACCTGTTTATGTGGTTACTTGCCTGAGTGGTCAGTGCAGACCAGTACACTAATCCCCTTGGAATTGTAAGTCTTGTAATGCTTACAATTACATACATACAGGCAATGCACTAACACATACATACACAGGGTAGGTTCAACAACCATACAGCGCAAAGCTTGTACAGGATCATGGAAACGGCAAACAGTGTCGTGGGGGTGATGAAAATAGGAAATATTGTGCCTAGAGCGGGACTCGAACCCACATCTCTTTGCATTCCAGGCCAGTGTGCTAACCATTACACCACCTAGGCTCCCTGATATCACCACCGTACCCACGCCTACCTGTGTATGTGGTTACTTGCCTGAAAGGTCAGTGCAGACCACTACAGTCATTTCAGGACAGGTACTGACTTGTGAAAGTGCGCATTCATGGCGACCTTATAGTGCTGCCCCAGTGGAAAATCAGCACCATTACCTGATATCCCAATCAGTCGGATTATCCTGACACTGAGGCTAACACATCCTTGCCATATCCTATTAAGGCGGAGTGCCAAGCTAGGAAGCAACAAGTATCAATTTTGTAAGTCATTAGCCGTGTTTACACGGGGAATTGTGAAACGATCTAGACAAAGCGATTTATATGAAGCGTTTTAGAGGCGCGTTTACACGGACGGAGTTTGAAAGTGTTTTGGCGCTGGGAACCAGCAGTCTTAGTGGTCCGCCTGTAGCTGGCGAGCACTGCTATTTGTTTAGTTTACACTTGGCGATTCGACGCCGATGTAGCTGCTACGTTAATATCGCTTGGAATTTAAGGTTAATTTAATTAAATTTCATTATTTGAGTATGTAATTCTGTTAAATATGATCGCATTCAATAGATTTCGGCCTAATCGGTCCCTAACACTGCCGGGCACCAGCGATAGTTACAGCTGAGCTTGTAGCTGGCGAGCACTGCTATTTTACACTATTGCCACCCGGGAACCAGCTGAATCGCTTCAAATAAACCACCTCGCGAGGTGGTATAGATGAACCATTTCATATGAATCGATTCAGCCCTAAAACGCCTCAGAGTCGCATTTACACGCCAAATGTGAGTCGATCTAGGCAAGTCGTTTTATATGAAGCGTTTTAAATCGCCCGTGTAAACAGAGCTATTGATTTCACTCGACCTGGAGTTAAACTATTTTGTAAGTCATTGGTATCACTCGACTTAGAATTGAACCTCCTATCTCCCGCATGGGAGGTCTGCGCTCTACCGATTCGGCCACCGCGTCCGTTTGTCCACACATGGGAATGGGTGCATCTATCACCAGGGGTCACGGAAAACTGTCACTACTGTTTCCCTGAATAATCTAGTGCCACCAACATGGTCGCGAAATTGTTAGCAAACTGTCACCGGGCTCACCTCTCGCTCACACCTACCCATCAGGCATTTAAGTTTCCATGACAACAGGGACGCTGCAGATAGTTAGACTCTCTAATTGCCGCCACGGTGAAGGTTGCAGTTGAAAGGCCAACACATTTGTGAAAAGTGAACAGGTTCTATCCATGCACGGCCTTTAGAGATCCGGAAAAGGTATTTGTGTACAGTTCCTTTCCGCAAGTATTGCACATAGCTTCATGTATCACCGCAGTAGCCGAATCGGTACAGTGTACGCTCCACATCCGGAAGGTCGAGAGTTTTCAAACCCGGCCTAGTCAAACCAATCACCTACAGAATCAATCCAATGACTAACGGCTTGTTGCTACCTAGCCTGGCGCTCCGCATTACTAGGATAGGGAATGGATTTGTTGGCTCAGTACCCAGGATAATGTGACTGTGTGGGAAATCAGGTAATGGTGCCAGCGGTCTGATTTCCCAGTGGGGTAGCACGATAAAGTCGCCAGGAGTGCGCACTGTCACAAGTCAGGACCCACTCCGATATAACGTGATATTGTCATGGCGGTGATGAAAATGTGAAATATTGCGGCTAGAGCGGGACTCGAACACACATCTCTTTGCATTCCGGGCCAGTGTGCTAACTATTACACCACCTAGGCTCCCTGATATGTCACCACACTACCCACGCCTACCTGTCTATGTGGCTCCTTGCCTGAGAGGTCAGTGCAGACCACTACACTCATCCCCCTGGAATTGTAAGTCTTTTAATGCTTACAATTACATACATACAGGCAATGCACTTACACCACATCTCTTTGCATTCCGGGCCAGTGTGCTAACCATTACACCACCTAGGCTCCCTAATGTCACCACACTACCCACACCTACCTGTATATGCGGCTCCTTGCCTGAGAGGTCAGTGCAATAAGTTGCCAGGATGTAAAACCCAACAAACAATTAATTTGGTGTCCCATTTTAATCGATGGGTAACTATTTATATCGATATTAAAACTTATTGGCCATCACCTGCTGTGAATTCTCATTTGATGTAATCTCATTTGGAGAGGTCATCTGACATCTGATGGCAGTTGAAGAACTAATGATGCAGCACGCTCTGTGAAAAAGGTCTTATAGGGGATTTCCACCACCAATCCCCGCCCTCTGACGGCAATAGAAGTACTAATGATGCAGCATGCTCTGTGAAAAAGGTCTTATAGTGGATTTCCACCACCAACCTGGCCTCTCATGGCAGTGAAAGAATTAATAATGCAGCATACTTTGTGAAAAAGGTCTTATTGTTGATTTCCACCACCAACCTGCCCTCTGACGGCAGTGTAAGTACTAATAATGCAGCATGCTCTGTGAAAAAGGTCTTATAGTGGATTTCCACCACCAACCTGCCCTCTGACGGCAGTAGAAGAACTAATGATGCAGCATGCTCTGTGAAAAAGGTCTTATAGTGGATTTCCACCACCAAGCTGCCCTCTCACGGCAGTGTAAGTACTAGTAATGCAGCATACTCTGTGAAAAAGCTATTATAGTGGATTTCCACCACCAAGCTGCCCTCTGACGGCAGTGTAGGTACTAATAATGCAGCATGCTCTGTGAAAAAGGTCTTATAGTCGATTTCCACAACCAACCTGCCGTCTGATGGCAGTATAAGTACTAATAATGCAGCATGCTCTGTGAAAAAGGTCTTATAGTCGATTTCCACTACCAACCTGCCCTCTGACGGCAGTGTAAGTACTAATAATGCAGCATGCTCTGTGAAAAAGGTCTTATAGTCGATTTCCACTACCAACCTGCCCTCTGATGGCAGTGTAAGTACTAATAAGCAGCATGCTCTGTGAAAAAGGTCTTATAGATAGTAGATTTCCACTACGGACCTGCCCTCTGACGGAGTGGAAGAACTAATAATGCATGTAGCAGTTGGCTGCAGTGTGGTCTGTGGAAAAGGTCTTTAGCGGATTTCCACCACATGAATACAGCTTTTGTTGACAAACATACGTAATGTTAACAACTAATCAATAGGTTTCGTTGTAGAAAGTCAATATTATATGTTTTTATCTAGATCAGAGCAAGAACAAACTGCTATATCTATAGTAAAACTAAATCATCTAGCGCTAAGGCCAAATACAATTTAAATTGCTGATCGTCCCAGCCCGTCCCTGAAAAACCGCCCAGCCCTGATTTTAATTAGTTTTTCTTAAACTGTTAAAAATGTGTCGGGCTAGCAACAATTCAACTTTCGTAACCACACAATCTGTGCAACATAGATCATATGTATTATGTCTATGTCATCCACCAGACGCTATACATAACTGGGGGGAAAAAAACACACAAAACACAAAACCACCCGGCTGATCCTAATTTGTGTGATCAAAAGGCTCATCACCAACCTTTTTTTTATTTGACCTAATTACACAATTATGAAATTCGCCATATATTCAAGACAACCAATGCTTGTTTTAAGCAATTTCTTTCTTTGTACCTTTTGAAAGTATATTGTTCGCGATTAATTCCCAATTTTGATTTTCCGACCGGGTTTAATGCGGCTCGGTGCGGGGTAAGGACGACAATGGGGGTGGAAACCCTACACCTCAACAAACCACCGATCTGTTGACATCCCCCATTCTCTGCAGGAGTCCGCTGCGCGGGAAATTAGAATTGTAAAGAAGGACCCGGTAGTCACCTGCGCATGCGCAAGCCGATATGCGCATGCGCAAACCCCCGTCTGCGCAGCGTCAGACAAAGAACGCAGCTGTCAGTCACCGCGATACCCGAAGTGCTCGGATCTACTTGCATCGTGGCCCGAATTTCCCCGTATTATCGCTCACATTTCAGTCACGCTCCGGGAGATGGCGCCACCGCTACATTACGCAATCACGGCGGTGATCACGTGAGTGTGAGAGTCACGTGATTGGTGAACTGCCAGAGCGCCGTTGACGTTGAGTTATAGTCGTCGTTATACTGATGGATTATGCTCCAAGAAAAATGGCGGGAAAAGATTGTTGAGGCAGACGACAATTTTTTGTTTGTTTTTGCTCCAAAAATATCACAGCATAGCGATTGTATGCAGGAATATTAATTATCCTCAGATTTGTAATGGATATTGGAGATCCGTGTAGACTAGGAAGATAATGCAGGAATCCAATATCAGTAGAAGAATTGCTAGCAAAACACATGCGTTGGTCTTGGTTTAACCAAATCTTCACTGACCATAAAAACAATTCACCCAAACAGCCAAAGTCGCTTAGCGTTCACTTTTTTAATAATAAAAAGCACAAAAACAATCTCACAAGCAATTAGTAAGTAAGCCATACAGATTTTTGTGTGATGTTTTCTTCTACACTACGTAGTCGTACTTTGCTTGAGAGGTTTTGAAAAGTGTTATTTTTGTGTGGTGGAGTGGTTAGAGTGTCTGACTTTGTTCTAGGTAGGACTCCTAATCTGAAGGTTGGTGGTTTGATTCCCCATGTCCCCACCTCTGCCAATTTGGATTTCCACCGCTGTGTATAACTTACAGCGTCATCAAAGGCCAGTTGCTCTCATACCATGTCTATGTGGTGTGGGAGGTTTAAAAATCCCTTGGGTCGGTAAAAGTGTAGGCTCGGGCTTTCTATCGACAAACTGTCTAATGGTGAAAACAAGTCTATTCAGACTTATCCATGATAGGCAGTATGAATCTTCAAATAACAAAAAAAAACACCAAAATATGGGGCTAATTTTATAGGTCAAGTACCCAAGTTCCACTATCCGATACAACTCGCCTGTATCGGATGGAAAGACCAACTTTCTCCGACATAGCATTGATATCAGTGATACATGCAATGTTGTCTTATGGCATACAATTCACTTTTGCTATGTGTATTAAAAAAAAGTTATTGTTGCCCCTTTGAGTAAAAGTTTTGTCGGGGGTGGGGTGGGGGGGGGGGGCGACAACCGTATTCGTAAGAGTGGGAGAGTTAGTGGAAGTGGAGCCTGTGAATAGCGTGAGAAGGGGGATCTTGTCTGAACTACAGGGCAATTTAAACCAAGAATTCACCATAATAATTTAGCTTTAAAAAAACCCTCCAAAACCACAAACTGAAATTATGGTTTCCACCCTCTCAAAAATATGCACACAAAAACTTGTATGTTACTAATATATTCGCCTTTGAAAAGAGAGCGACAGCGACAGAGAGACAGGGACATATAGACAGATAGAGAGAAATATAGACAGGCAGAGCTATGGAGAGAGACATGGAGACATGGACAGATATATACAGATAGAGAGACAGAGAGACTGAGAGAGACATAGAGAGACAAAGACAGGGAAAAACAGAGATATACATAAACAAATAGAGAGAAACAGAGAGTCAAAGAGAGATAGAAAAAGACATATATATAGAGAGACAGAGAGACAGAGAGAGAGGTTGTTTTTGTTCTTTGTTTGTTGTTTTACATCCTAGCAACATCTAAGGTCATATCAGGACGGGTACCGACTTGTGACAGTGTACGCCCATGGCGACTTTATAATTGCTGGCCCAATGAGAAATCAGGCCGCAGGCACCATGACCCGATATCCCACTCACGCACATTATCCTGACACTGAGCTCACCAATCCTTGCCATATCCCAATAATGCCGAGCAGCTGGCTAGGAAACGACAGGTTCGGATCTCCCGATCTCCCAAAGCAGGAGACGGCCGCTCAACTCATTCGGCCATCCCGTCTGAGACAGAGAGAACCAGAGAGAGATACAGAGAGAGACAGAGATAGACAGAGAGTGACAGAGCGAAACAGACAGCCAGAGACACAGAGAGACCGAGAGATATACAGAGAGAGACATAGAGTTTGTTTGTTTGTTGTTGTACGTCCTAGCAACATCTAAGGTCATATCAGGACAGGTACCGACTTGTGATAGTGCGCACTCATGGCGACTTTATAGTGCTCCCCCCCTGGAAGACCAGGCTACCAGCACCATGACCTGGTATCCCACTCAGTCACATTATCCTGACACTAAGCCAACCAGTCCTTGCCCTATCCCAATAATGCCGAGTGCCTGGCTAGGAAGCGACAAGTATCAACAGAGAGAGAAAGAGGAAGGATTCCTCTGCTGCTAGAAACGAAAAGAAGTTGCTTTTGTAGAATATTTTTTTCGGTTGATATTTTCAGACTTCTCTGAGATAGATAGATGGTGAGTGAGAAAGGGAGAAACACAAACATCAGAAGGAAAGAAGAAAAAACCAGAGAGAGAGGGTGTGATTGACGATAATCACACGGTGCGCGGCCTCTCATGTTTCCACACTTAACGAGAGGCAACTGTTCACACCTCGGGCCGCTCACGCAGCCTCTCTATACTACTGAAAACAGTTTTCACACGTGCAAGACTTCGCCATGCTATAAGCTAGGCACCTGGTCAGGTTGTTGTAGTTTTAAGTCCTAGAAACATCTAAGGTCATATATCGGGATGGGTACCGACTTGTGACAGTGCACACTCATAGCGACTTTATAGTGCTG
This sequence comes from Branchipolynoe longqiensis, assembly GCA_030323885.1. Taxonomy (NCBI): domain Eukaryota; kingdom Metazoa; phylum Annelida; class Polychaeta; order Phyllodocida; family Polynoidae; genus Branchipolynoe; species Branchipolynoe longqiensis. The sequence goes on from CM059193.1 coordinate 72,049,302, forward strand.
CCACACTGGGAGACCAGACCGCCAGCACCATGAACTGATATCCCACTCAATCACATTATCCTGATACTGAGCCAACCAGTCCTTGTCCCATCCTAATAATGACCAGTGCCTGGCTAGGAAGCGACAAGTATACATTTTTAAGTCATTCATTTGATTTGACCAGGGTTCGAATCCCACGATCTACCAAAATGGGAGACCGATGATCAACTCATTCAGCCATCCCGTCTGGCGGCCATTAAAAAGGTCTTTTCACTACCCATGTATGTGCTGCATAAGCCATTATACAAGTATAATAAGGCCGGCAGCTTCCATCTGGTCCTCAGCCTCTATTCCTTCCTCCCTCAGTCATCGACTGGAGGAGTCTTAACGGAGTCGTCTATTGTTCCAGCCTAGCTTACCTCAAATCTGATTGGGGGTGCCACCTGTCTCCTCACGCATCACCTGCCTCCTCCCATCTACCCTCAATGTACCGCTGAATATAGAATATATGTATATATATATATAATATATATATAATATATATATATATAATATATATATAATATCTATATATAATAATTATATAATATATATAATATATAAAGTCTTTGCTACAGTACTATAAGGAGACAAGACAAGGAAGTGGATTGAGATATTCCAGTGCACGAGTGACAGTATTGACGCCGCTGGTCGGGTTGGGGGTGGTGGCGCCACCTGTCCCAACTGTGAAAAGGGGTCACCCATAAAGTAGTACATGACATATGGGTGATCATATAGGGAATATTCCCTTTCGCACCTTTATACTCACATACATCGTATACACCACCTATATATATATAATATTTATTATATATATATTATATATATTATATATATATACCTACGTATATACAACATATATGCAGATGTAAGCGAATACGCACTGTGCCTCCCCCGGCGGTGTGGGTCGGAACTAGCTTAGTTCACCGCCTCGCCGCCGGGTGCTTACATATATGCCTTGGGCTATAGCCTCCCTTCAGCCAGTCACTATAGGCCTCCCTACGGTCAACAACACAGTCTACCTGTTACCTGTGTCATACCTGTGCCATACCTGTGCCATACCTGTGCCAACGGACGGCGTTATGCGGAGTATCGTGAGCTAAACAACTTTGTATATTCTCCTGTTTTTCTCGATCGACACACTCTACTGTACCTGTGTGTCGATTTTCTGCTGCTAAGGAGGAAAAACCGATTAAGGGAGGACGATCGGTTTGAGTCGAGTATCATGAGCAAAAGACTTTACATACACTTCTATGATTTCGCTCGATCATTCGTGTCAATATTGGATTATCCTCTTGGACTCGTGACAGGGTATCAATTGTGTGTGTGTCGATTTAAGGAATCATTCTGACAGGAGATCGACAATTATATCCATTTATTATTTTATTCTATAATGATCGGTTAGATTCTAATACTCATATGCAAGATGGCGCAGTCGATATGTATATCTATTTATTGATATGTTTTATTATTATTATTAATTATTATTCTATAATAATTGTTAGATCCTGATCTCGTGTGTGTGTGTCGAGTTAAGGACCATCTATCACACGACGGGAGATCGACACTGATATTTATTATTATTTTATTCTATAATAATCTTTTAGATTATATAGTATTTATTTATTATTATTTATTAATCTATTCCACCTTCCGACTTTTCTACTTTATTATTTATATGCAAGGTATCTCATTGACTTCCTGTGTTCGATTTACTGCTTCGACCCAGCTGAACATTGAATTATTATTATTATTTATATTTATTTTATTATTTATTATCTACCAACTCCACTGATACCTTTTATTTTATATCTATCTTGATCAAGATCTGTTACTGTGTGTCGAGGTCTCGAATCGATGTGACACTGCCATTGATACCATGTTATTGTTATGCTCTATGTGAGCTCATGAACCTTATCCAAGCATTTCTTGCTTCTTTCTTTTACTTATTTTACTTTATAATTATTACATATTTATCTGAGACCTTGACTTGACTGACTCTGATTATCAGATGAACCGGTTCTCTTAATTCAACCGGAACTGGTCCCCTTTAATTATTTGCGACTTTCTACATCGCAGCTCAAACCGATTTATCTATAATACACATAGGACAAATTAATATGCCACGTGCCTACTGCACGTTCTGCAGCGATATACACAACGAGCCGGTTAACGAGGCCTGCTGGACTCGCTCGTCAGGACGACGCGCGACACGCTCAAGCACCCGTTCCGTAACTGACAAGATGGCTGAAGGCGGGAAACCAGATTCGGTCAAGACAGATAAACCTGCAGCGGATCCGATAGACGTCGAGGAGCGGGAAATATCCGACCGGATCGAGGCGCTGAAACGGCGCAAACACCTAGCGGAGCTGGAGAAGATCGAGCGTGAACTTGAAGAGGATGTGCTGGAGCTAACCGCCCGACACAGTTCGCGAAAACGGAAGGATGGATCGGCGGACCGGACATCGCGACGCAGCACAAGCAGCAACGATTCCCGGAGAAGGAGCACCAGACGACGCTCCTCTTCGCCGAGACGGAGGAGACGCCGCTATCGCCACCGAGGATCAAGTTTGTCATCGTCTGATGACCGGTCTGTCAGCCGCGAAAGGAAAGCAAGGAGTAAGTGGTCTTTACGTCGTCATGTTGAGGACGGAAAGGACGTGAAAAAGCTGACCCCTTTTGAACTTATTGAGGCTACCGTTAATTGGGTGGTCGCCTCGAAAGAAACGGACGGTGAGAAGCTTCTCCGCATCCTAAAACATCTGGGATATATTGCGGGGAAGGCGAAGTCAGGTACGTTCATCGAAAGGGCACACGTTAATTACGACAGAGCAATCAGGAAGCTTGCTGTCCTCGATGGCTACGAGGCCTTCTCCGCAGGTAACCCCGAGGTTGCACTCAAATATTATGCATTTGAGCACATGCGGAAGCAGGGGGCGGGGGGAGGAGGCACACCTGCAGCTAAGGGGAGCTCCAGTCGTACCGGGCGACTTTATGCCAAGGACGGGAAGAAACCCTGTTTTTCTTTCAATAAGGACCACGGGTGTAGTAGGGACGACCGCACATGTAACTACGGACACTGGTGCTCCCTCTGTGGCAGCAAAGCGCACACTAGGACCAAGTGCCCTAAAGAATAGAGGTCTGTCGGCGAGTCGGCGAGACGTGTCCCGGTACTGTGTCCGGGGGATCACTACGCTATTGTGAAGCCAGATCCTTGCGTCAAGGTAAATTGTGTTGCCTGTTCGACTCCGGCTCCCCCGGCCGACCTCCGTGCCCCCCAAACCTCAGACTATGTGTGTCCGATGGATTTGTGTGGCGACCCTGGTGTGTGTAGGGAAAGCGGTGATTGCCACCCCCTGTCCAGGGGAACTAGTGTTGGAAATGTTGGTCCAGCAGTTCGAAACCGCCCATTGTGTATACAATCATAATATTGGTGGCCAGAAGGAACTTTGCAGTCATACTATTGACTACACCAGTGACGTTTGTGTCCCGGCCCCTAAACGTCCAGACTGCCCTGCCACCGTGGACACTCTGCATGCAGACGTCTTAAACCATGGCTCAGATATGTGTGACATGCCACAATGCCCCGTAATTGCCAGCAACTGGTTTTCTATTGTTATGATGGAGGGTACTTTCCATGTAACCGCTACTGACGTAAACAACCATTCCTGTGAACCAATTACATTTGTAGTAACCATGTCATGTGTTAATGCAAGTTGTACCTGCATACATTACATAGGCCCAAACAGGGTGCAGCTAAAACCATGCCACGCCATTTGCGAATGCTTCCTCAGAGGTGAGGTTGATCATGATTGGGAATTCATTATATACGGCTGTATTTTCGGCTTCAAAATTATAAATCCCAGTTGCCCTGCTAACTATCGGGCCACAGCTAAAACTCCTCGAGTTAATGCAGAAAAGGTTTTTATTGATAAGAAACTCCGTGAAGAGCTGAGCTGCGGATATATTTCCCGCGATGATGCCGCTCCCATCTGCAGCCATAATATATTTGCAGTTGCCAAGGCGAGTTGTGAGGGCCTCCGCACCATAACTGATTGTAGCAGGCCGGCGGACAGGTCTGTTAATAACTACGTCAATAATGTCGCCCAGACTTTCTCCTACCAGGGCATTGACGATTTGGTCACGCGGCTTGAGCACAATGACTTTATTGCCACGATAGACATCAAGGATGCCTACCGGGCCGTTAGCATACACCCTTCCGACCGCCCACGCCAAGCTATACGCTGGGACTTCGGAGGGCGCAAAGGTCCCGAGGTTTTCTTTGATAATCGCCTATGCATGGGCCTCTCCTCGAGCCCCTTTATCTTTAACCGTATCTCGGATTTTGTTATACGTTGTGCCAAGAGAGAGGGTGTCAATAGAGCAATCAACTACTTAGATGACTTTGCTGTAATTGGTTGTTCCTTCAATGACTGCCTAGCGAGCCAATTAACAATCGCCGCTATTTTGCGCAGAATCGGTTTCTATTTAAGTTACCCTAAATTTCTAGCACCAGCACAGTGCGCCCGTTTCTTGGGCATCAAAATTGATAGTGTCCGCCTTCAGCTTAGACTCCCACCTGACAAGATTCATAAATTAAAGACCCAACTCTCCCTCTTGGCAAACGCAAGGCGTCTCGGAAGGACCTCGAAAGGTTGGGCGGTCGTCTTGCCCACTGTGCAACTGTCGTCCGCGGGGGTCGCTCCTTCTCCACGAGGATCTATGACGCTATTCGGCAGTTGAAGAAGCTGTACCATAAGTTCAGGCTGAATGATGAGTTCAAGTCTGAGCTCTGCTGGTGGCTCGACTATGTCGAAACCTTCAATGGCTACACTAAGCTCCTCGGCTCTCACGCTGTCGCCGTCTCTGTGTACAGTGATGCCTCTGATTGGGGTTTTGGGGCGACCCACTCGGACGACTGGCTCGTCGGCTCCTTCAGCGCCGGTGAGGGTGCCCTTGAGTCCGAGGTCGGACACCATTATGCCGACTCCGGAGGAGTCCACTCTGACACGCATATCAACCTTAAAGAGATGTGGGCGGTGGTCGCCGCTGCCCACAGGTGGGGCCATCGTTGGCAGGATACGCGCGTCGTGTTTGTCACTGACAACAACACAGTGCGGGCAGCGTTGGCCACCGGCCGCTGTGTTAACAAACAGATTATGAAATGGGTTAAGGAGATTTTCTGGGTATCTGTTCATTATAACTTCGACGTTAAATCTGTCTATATAAACACTAATGATAATACAACTTGTGATGCCCTTAGCAGATGGCGCGATCGGGCCAGTAGGGACCGCATTAGTCAGGCTGACAGCTCCCGGCGGTTGTGCTGCGCTCATAGCTTTGATGCTATCTAGTAACTTCCTTCTCTGTCGGGGTGTGTCTGCGACTATGCCATTTTCTGTCTGGGTGTGTCTGCGACTATGGCATTTGAGCCCAGCCAGGTGCATTTGATGTTATTCCTAATAAATATTGTACCCACCACTCTGGCTCCAGTGCTATTCTTACACCTACGTATATACAACGTATATGCAGATGTAAGCGAATACGCACTGTGCCTCCCCCGGTGGTGTGGGTCGGAACTAGCTTAGTTCACCGCCTCGCCGCCGGGTGCTTACATATATGCCTTGGGCTATAGCCTCCCTTCAGCCAGTCGCTATAGGCCCCCCTACGGTCAACACACATTTTTATTCTTCTTTTATTTTTCTATTTACTTTTCTCTTTTACATTACCTTTATTCCTTTTACCTACTTATTCACTTTCTTCTATCGGTAGGGCATTTGAGCCCAGCCAGGTGCATTTGATGTTATTCCTAATAAATATTGTACCCACCACTCTGGCTCCAGTGCTATTCTTACATTATATATATATATTATGTATATATTATACATATATTATATATATGCTTTCTGCCTGCCGGTCCGTCCGACTAACAAAGTCAGCGCAATTGGTACCACCACTGTTTGGTTGGTTGGTTGTTGGAGTTTCACGTCCTGGCAACATCTAAGGTAATATCAGGATGGGCACTGTTTGGTAGTGGGGGCTCATTACGGACTACTACAGTATTTTATCAGGATTTCTTTTCTTTAACAGCGGAAGCTACACAGAGACATGTGACAACAAGCAACCTCTCTAGCTTACAGTAAATCTAACCACCGGAAGTAATGGAGCCACCATTACCGGAAGCTGAGGGAACGGCCACTTTCTTTTAAGCATCCCGATACAATTACGGGAGTGAACAAATAAAATGCGACCAGACGGGATGGCCGAATGAGTTGAGCGTCCATGTCCTGTTTTGGTTGATCGTATGATTCGAAGCCATGGGTTTGAACCCTGGTCGAGTCAAACCAATGCCTTCAAAATGTATACTTGTCGCTTCCTATCCAGATGCTCGGCATTAATAGGATAAGGCAAGGACTGAGTGGCTCAGTGTCAGGATAATGTGACTGAGTGGGATATCAGGTCATGGTCTGGTGGCCTGGTCGCCCAGTTGGGCAGCACTATAAAGTCAGCATGAGTGCACACTATCACAAGTCGGTACGCATCCTGATATGACCTTAAATGTCTCCAGGATGTAAAACTCACTACAACCAGCCAACAAATAAAACGTTTTTGTCACAGGTTCTGATTTAATGAAAAATGCTGTATTTGGAATCGTAATAGACGAGATCACCGTTCCGACTGCGCATGCGCTGAAAACAGCGCTAGCAGTAAAGCAAATGCGTATAGCCATTGAGTTTGCCGATACATGTAGGGCAAAACTTTGATTTTATTCAAAATTTAAAAAAATACAGAACAATTTGGCATAAACATGTATGCACATATGCAATATAATGATCTGATGAATATAACTAACACAAAACCAGCCATAGTTACACATTTTGAGCTTAGAAACATACAATTCCACACAAAACAATCGGTCACTTTATCCACATCACTAATATTAATTCTTGTTCTAAATATTAAAATGCCAAATGTGTCAACAGACACTTGTTTCAGAGAAATATATAACCATTATCTGATTAACCCTACTCATTTTCTAGTTCTACATATGTCATTAACCATAGGATATAAATAAAAACATGAATAAAATAAGTAAAACTGACTCTGGCTATGGCTCTAACACTAGTCTGAGTGCCCAGATTTGTCTAGATCTAAATGCACATGGCATAAGATGTGCATATTATATTGATGTAAATGCAATGTTGGATAAAAGATTAATATCTTAATTTATTATATATATTTCTTTAGTTGGTATTCTATGTTTTAAACAAGAGGTGAGATGAGCTGAAACTAGCACATTTCATAATGCACCCAGTGTATTAGCATGTGCCATGAGCTTCTCGCGGGCTTGTTTTGCTTTGACGCATCCCAAAATGCACCGCGCCGCTGGAATGGTGATGTAGTCTATTGAGCAGAGCTTATCTACTTAAAAACACACAAATATTTATTCGTCCAAATAAACCAATAATTTCTACTCCAACAGAGTGCTTTAGTGGGCCATATTAAATGTTCTTTTATGTAAGGTGAAAATTATCCTACATAACATCATATATCCTAATATAATACAACTATACACAACCCGATAAAGAAGGCTTAAATTGGAATATAACTTCAACAACACAATAGTTATATCATGTATAAAGCAATGATCATTTGTCCCCACATTAAGATCTAACGGTCTTGCTGGGCTTATACATAACATTCTTTAATTAAAACAGAGGACTTGCTGTGTCTAATTAAAACACCGTATTTGCTTAATTAAGCTCGCATATGAAGCAAAGCTGGTACGCGCTTACACCATTTTGTTCCATCGAGAAATTCTATAGCATGAAATATATCACTTTTAATTGTACTTCTAATAAATACGAGACATTATCGCTGGGGAGAGTAGCTATGTAATACTGCAGCTGCTCGGGTATTCCTTCTTTTTCTTTTTTTTTCTTCTTTCTTTCATTCTTTCATTCTTTCTTTCTTTCTTCATTCCTTCCATATAGGCTTTCCCGGCCACCCTCAGTGTAATGAATACACAGTAGTACCTAGACAGTTCTGTTCAAAAACAAGATCACCTAATTAGTGACATTGTCTATAGGAACGCAAATATGTTAATTGCTTTTAGCCAGATCATTTTCAGCGCAATGTTCAAAAACAAGATCACCTAATTAGTGACGTTGTCTATAGGAACGCAAATATGTTAATTGGTTTTAGCCAGATCATTTTCAGCGCAATGTTCAAAAACAAGATCACCTAATTAGTGACATTGTCTATAGGAACGCAAATATGTTAATTGCTTTTAGCCAGATCATTTTCAGCGCAATGTTCAAAAACAAGATCACCTAATTAGTGACGTTGTCTATAGGAACGCACAAATTTAATTGCTTTTAGCCAGATCATTTTCAGCACAATGTTCAAAAACAAGATCACCTAATTAGTGACGTTTTCTATAGGAATGCAAATATGTTAATTGCTTTTAGCCAGATCATTTTCAGGGCAATGTTCAAAAACAAGATCACCTAATTAGTGACATTGTCTATAGGAATGCAAATATGTTAATTGCTTTTAGCCAGATCATTTTCAGCGCAATGTTCAAAAACAAGATCACCTAATTAGTGACGTTGTCTATAGGAACGCAAACATTTAATTGCTTTTAGCCAGATCATTTTCAGTGCAATGTTCAAAAACAAGATCACCTAATTAGTGACGTTGTCTATAGGAACGCAAACATTTAATTGCTTTTAGCCAGATCATTTTCAGCACAATGTTCAAAAACAAGATCACCTAATTAGTGACGTTGTCTATAGGAACGCAAATATGTTACTTGCTTTTAGCCAGATCATTTTCAGTGCAATGCTAAGAAACAAGATCACCTAATTAGTGACGTTGTCTATCGGAATGCAAATATGTTAATTGCTTTTAGCCAGATCATTTTCAGCGCAATGTATGGACGGATAAAGAAATACCGAGCATGAAGCCCGTAGAACTATGCCTTAAAGATAATGTGATCGCAGATATAAAAAAAACCCTGATATTTAGGATGACTTAGTGGCTGGGGAATAGATGGATCTTATTATACTCGTATAATGGCTTATACAGCATATATATATTGTTTGTTTGTTCTCTTTGTCTACACACACATATATACTGTATATGTCCCAATAGAAGCACACTACCCAATAGAATCACCCCCCCCCCCCCCATTTCAAGATTGAAAGCACACACAGATTTATGATCATATTCTGACTGAATGCACATAAAATAAGACAATCCCACTTTATTTCAGAGGCACAACAAAAACAAATACATGAAATCCATGATGTCCCTCGCACCTCCATGCCAGTGTGCACATCTATTGGGACATATACGGTATATATATATTTACTAATATATATGTATATGTTAGTATATATACAGATGCATGTATTATATAGATGTGTATGTATATTTACAGATATAATACTATATAGACATACATATATTATGTACGCATATATATGTATTTGAATAGTTCTGTTAGTTTCTTACTAAGACTCCCCCTGGTGGGCAATGCTGGAGGCACTCCTCCAGGGGGCGGGCTCTCTGAGGGGCCTGGGTGGGGCTCTTCTACTATTCATTATGCCCTGGAGGCCCCAGCCCGCCTCCTGGTCCTGAATCAACCAGGAGACACCACCGGCCCCCGGGAGACCGAGGAGCAGCGACGGGCCTTCTGTAGGGGTGGGGGGGCGGGAGGGGGATGGGGATGGGGAGGGGGTGTAGTGGGGTGTGTGCTGGGGGTGTGGAGGGAGGTGGTGGGGAGGGGTGGGGAGGGGATGGGGAGGGGCGCAGAGGTGGCGGGAGTTGGCGGGGAGGGAGGTAAGTGGGTAGGAGGGTGGGTAAGTGGGTAGGGGTCTGGGTAGGAGGGTGGGTAAGTGGTAGGTGGGTGGGTAAGTGGGTAGGTGGGTGGGTAGGAGGGTAGGAGGGTGGGTAGGAGTGTGGGTAAGTGGGTAGGAGGGTGGGTAAGTGGGTAGGAGTGTGGGTAAGTGGGTAGGAGTGTGGGTAAGTGGGTAGGTGGGTAGGAGGGTGGGTAAGTGGGTAGGAGCGTGGGTAAGTGGGTAGGAGTGTGGGTAAGTGGGTAGGTGGGTGGGTAGGAGGGTGGGTAGGAGTGTGGGTAAGTGGGTAGGAGTGTGGGTAAGTGGGGAGGAGTGTGGGTAAGTGGGTAGGAGTGTGGGTAAGTGGGTAGGAGTGTGGGTATGTGAGTAGGAGCGTCGGTAAGTGGGTAGGAGTGTGGGTAAGTGGGTAGGTGGCTGGGTAGGAGGGTGGGGTGTGAGTAGGATGTGGCGGTGGTTGGTTGTTGGAGTTTGATGTCCTGGCAACATCTAAGGTCATAACAGGACGGGGTTGGGGTAAGTGAAGGGTGGGATTGAAGGAGAGGGAGAAAGGTTTGTTCGTTTATTGGGGCTTTTACGTCCTGGCAACATCTAAGGTCATATCAGGATGGTTATTGACTTGTGACAGCGCGCACTCATGGTGGCAGTATAGTGCTGCCCCAATGGGAGACCAGGCCGCTGGCAACATGACATGATTTCCCACTCAGTCACATTATCCTGATACTGAGCCAAACAGTCTTTGTCCTATCCTATTAATGCCGAGCGTGAGGCTAGGTAGCGACAAGTATCAATTTTGTAAGCCACCGGTTTTACTCGGCCGGGATTCGAACTCCCGATCGGGGGTCGGCGGCAAGGACTGACTGTACAAGGTGTGATCGGAAGAAGGATAGTGTGGGTTTGAAGTCGGATTGAGTCGGTTGAGGTGGGGGTGGGGGTGGGGGTGGGGTGGGGGTGGGGTGGGGGTAAGGAGCGGGAGGGAGTAATGGGTGAGAGGCAGGAGGGCTGAGGAGGTAAGGGGACCGGGTAGGGTTGGGAGGGAAGGCTGCGGATAATGGCCCTGTCACACTCTACGACATATAGCCTCAACGCATGCCAACGTATGCGATTTTGCGCAAACACGTCTGTGTATGTCGACGTACGTTATGTATACGTTGGGTATACATCGTATACGTTCAGGGTACATTGGCACACATCGTCGTACGGCGAAGTACGTCAGGGCTCTGACATTTTTTTGAACATTTTCAAAAGTTTGGCAACGTGCGCCTTATACGTTCGGCATACGCCATGTGTACGTTATTCATACCTTGCCTCGCCGGTGCGAAAGTACAGTCCTCGACCAGTCCGCGTGCTGCCAATGTATGCATACAGGGGCTGTCACATTATGCCACATCGCGCCAACGTACACCGACGAATGTGATTTTTGGCCGCTACGTCAGGATACATTGTTATGCGTTACACATGCATTAGGCGCTCGTTGGTATATGTCAATGTATGTCAATGTTGAGATACGTCGTCACGAGTCAGGGGATCAGCAAAGTTTTGTGCATGCACAAAACTTTCGACATATGACAACATTCGACATGTGTGGATTTTACGTTGGCCGTATGTAATGCATATGTTAGGCATACGTCGATGTCCTTTAGACATATGTTAGACAAATGTTGTTCACTACGTTGTACTACTTTGACCTATGTTAAAGGCAGTGGGAATGTACAGTCTGTGTACTGACAACGTATGGATAACGTATGTCTAACATATGTCAAATGTATGTTTAGCATTTCTCTAGCATGTCTTGATGTATGTAACGTATGAGGCATAGTTCTGGTGATCGAATAACTTATATAATGTTCACCGGCGTTCTGTGAACGTACCATGAGCGTAATTCGAGCATTTTTCACTTGGAAGCACGTTCGCCACATGTTGGTTATAAGTTGGCCATACGCTATGTATATGGTATGTACACATCCAAGTTTGGCCCCCACACTGAAAAGTTCAATGTAAAAAAGTGATTTTACATGTTGGCTGCGTGCTTGCGAGATGCATCGTAATGTGACAGGGCTTTTACGTACTCCTAACCTAACATACTTCGCATACTTTGAACAAATGCCTGCCATATCTCCTGCATATTTAACGTATGCGCCATACTTCTGGCGATGGAGTAATGTATGTTATGGTGCTGTCACATTACGACACTTCTCGCCAACGCGCTTCGACATATGTGATTTTTTGGCGGAACGTCAGGGTACGTCAGGAAGCGTTATGCGCGCGTTAGGCGCGCGTTGGTATTCATTGATGGACGGCGATAGTCGGCGAGGGTTGGCAGCGCACATCAGAGAATCGGCGAAGTCTTGTGCTTGCACAAAACTTTTGACGTGCGACAACGCGCGGGTGCTAACATTATGGCGACGTTAGGGGCGCGTCGAGATACGTTAAACGCGCTGGAATAACATTATGCGAACGCTAGGCACATGCCACGCGCGTGTGAGGCTTGTTGTGCCAAACTGTTGCTTTGTTTGTTTGTTGTTGTTTTTCATCCTAGCAACATCTAAGGTCATTTCAGGATGGCGCGCCAAACTTTTTTTTTTTTTTCCTCACAACGTCGGCCGCACGCTACCAATACGTTGCGCTGACGTGTCTCGACGATGAAAAGTGATTTTGCGCATTGTCGGCACGCTGGCAAGAAGCGTCATCATGTGACAGGCCTATAACGTTGGCCAGCGTCCCATGAGCATATGTGAGCATTTTACGAACGTGCTGCAAACGTTTTGTGAGGCACACATTACACCACTCGACCTCTCATTCGGTGTCATATGCGAGCAATACGTTATGCGTATGTTATGCTACGTTCTACATACGTTCTGACTGGGGTGGTGACTGGGGTGGGGATTGAGGTGGTGACTGGGGTGGGGACTGAGGTGGGGACTTGGGTGGGGACTGGGGTGGTGACTGGGGTGGGGACTGGGGTGGGGACTGAGGTGGTGACTGGGGTGGGGGCTGGAGTGGGTGACTGGGGTGGATGACTGATGTGGGGACTTGGTGGGGACTTGGGTGGGGACTAGGGTGGGGACTTGGGTGGGGACTAGGGTGGGGACTGGGGTGGGGACTGAGATGGGGACTGGGATGGGGACTAGGATGAGGACTGATGTGGTGACTGGGGTGGGGACTGATGTGGGGAATGTGGTAGTGACTGGGGTTGTGACTGGGGTTGTGACTGGGGTTGTGACTGGGGTGTGGACTGGGGCAGTGACTGGATGAGGACTGAGGTGGTGACTTTTGAGGTGACTGGGGTGGGGGCTGGGCGGGGACTGGGGTGGGGACTGGGGCCGGGGACTGGGTGGGGACTGGGGTGGGGACTGGGGCCGGAGACTGGGCGGGGACTGGGTGGGGACTGGGTGGGGACTGGGCCCCAGGGACTAGGGTTGAGGATCGGGGTTAGCCAGCATTATCCAAGCAGGAAACTAGGATCAGCAACAACATCTGGCCATCGCAACCACACCCTCTATTTTTAAGGATGATCCATAATTAGTAAGGATGAACCAGCTATCATGTGATCGCTATCAGTGTCTCTTCAAATATTTTTAGCTAGCATCTAAATTTGAATAAATACCCAGAACCACACCATCCCCCTAAAAACCCCGACTCTCCATTCGCTCCTTTCAAAACCCAATTAGGTGGATTTTTTTAATAGTTTAATTCATTGTCTCATGTATAATAATCTAATGTTACCTCTAAAGCTCATTATTACTGTATACCGATGACGTCATTCCAGATTCACCTGCATATGCAATGAAGCCATTAGTTGAGATATCGCTCTCATTGAATAGACAATAACCAGATAACACAAAACACAAAGAAGGACAAACATCGGTAAATTTCAAAATGTCCACTTCACATTGTTTACCCACACATAGACTTCTACATATCAAATTAAAGCTCCTCACTTGACGGATTCAAAGATGCCGGTTATAATTATAAACAACACACTTTTTGAAATTTAGATTTTTTTTTTTTTACAACTTTTCTCTCTATGGCCAGATCCCACACTTAAGCCTTACCGAGATGCTGCTTGCTGCGCAGACAAAGAGTCGCCCCGAGCTGCTCCCCGCACACCCCGAGACACTCACTGCCACCGGGCAACCCTTACACACCCACCCACACACACACAGCGACACTCACACACCCACACACACACACCCGACACCGCACTAATGTGACAACGCGCCAGCTCTGCGATGATCTATGGCTGCTCGGGCTACAATTAAAACTTTACAGGTTGCCCGCCAAAAACAACACCTGGGGTCGTCAGCGAAGCGCTTAATCACCCCTCTAGTCATGGCGCAGATCGAAGATGGATACCTCCCGGCTGCCCCCCCCCCCCCATCCCCCTCCTCTCTCAGGCTTCCCTTTCCCAGTCCTTCCCCCTAAACCTCCACCCCGCCGCTCTCCATAGCAGCTACAAGCCAGGCATCTGACACCCCATACCCCTAACAGCCCCCACCCCTCCACTCCTCTACCACCCCCATATGCCCCAAATCTTACTATCCTCTCCTTTCAACTTGCTGCCCCCCCCCCCCCACCCCACACGCCACAGCCATTGCAGGAAAGCCCCCCCCCCCCCATATCACCCCACCAATCCACAATCCTCTCCCCCCAACTCTTTATAGAGGTAACCCCCTTTGTTGACTTATTTATTATCCAACCAAGTCTGCTGGTTTTACTTTATTTGTTATTTTCCCTTGGTTTAATTATAATCTACTGTTTACTTCAATTTGAAATAACTTTTTGACGGGTTAACTTTTGCAGATATCCGAAGTGAAAATATCTGAAATCAATTTCGGACACCATAAGCTTCAGCACACCATAAGCATCAGACACCATAAGCTTCACCATAAGCTCTAGAGCGCATTGATTTTTATCATCAGCTATTGGATGTCAAACATGGTCATTCTGACATAGTTATTTGGAGGAAACCCGCTGCTACCATATAGGCTACTCGTTCTGTTAAGCAGCAAGGGGTATTTTATATGCACTTTCCCACAGACAGGACAGCACATACCACATCCTTTGATAAACCAGTTGTGGACCACTGCTTTGAACAGAAAATAGCCATTAATTTGAGTTAATATTCCTGCCATGCAACAATACATATTTCATGAGTGCACCGCTATCTAAGTTGAATGTATAGGATATAATCTAGGTAAGCACATTGTATGCAGGTATTGTATGTAGGTATTGCAGGTATAGCAATACCTCAGGGAGTTTGATGCCCCTGCCTTGCAGAGTTGTAAACCACTGCCTTGTGGTAAAGGTTCTTGACAGAACCGAAGACTAAGGGAGCAAACCCTAAACAGAAAACCATGTCACAGCATTAAGGGCAGTTGATGTATGCAACTCCCAACATCTCCCGACCAGCCACTGCAGGGACAAATAGTTTTGTGCCTGTCTTGACATGTTCTTGCCGGTGTGAAACCTCTATTTGCTCCCCGAGAGAATGCCGCTGGTAACTTGCAAAAGCCAGAAGCACTTCAACACTTTTGCAGGCAGCTTTCATGAAATGTACTTGAATGGACGGGGCTGCCCTCGATGGAAGATCTTCTGATCAAAAAGAATCTCCGGTGGACTGGACACCTCATGAGGATGTCATCAGACAGGCTACCAAAGCAGATCCTCTATTCTCAACTGTCTTCTGGTTACAGAAAGAGAGGGCGCCCTCGTCTCCGGTTCAAGGATACCATCACGAGAAACCTGAAGCTGAGAGACATTAAGACCGACTCATGGACGCAACTCTCACAGCAGAGAGCTAAATGGAGAGCGGCAGTCAAGTAATGAAAGCAGTCTTTGTTGCATCGCGACCGACAGCATGATGATGATGAAGCACATTGGTTTAGAACATTTGAAGCGTTTATTTTATTATGCAGCTTTAAGAGACTTCATCCTGACTCATCTTTGAGGTCAACAGAAGGTCTCCAATATAGGGAAAGTCCTCAGTAAATCTACGGAATTGTCGACAGATAATGGGTTCAGAAGAAGAAGAAGAAGAAGAAGAAGAAAGAAAAAGGAGAAGGAAAAGAAGAAGGAGAATAACAATTTAATAAAAGGATAATTCTTTGGAAAGCAAGTGTAGGAAAGCACCTTTTAATTGGGACGCAATGGCCGAATCGGTAGAGCGCAGGCTACCCTTGTGAAAGGTCGGGAGATTGAGTCCCGGTCGATTTAAGCTATTAACTTAGAAAATTGATACCTGTCGCTACCTAGCCTTACATTACTAGGATAGGTCAAGGACTGGTTAGCTCAGTATTAGGATAATGTGACTCAGTGGGGTATTGAGCCATGGTGCCAAGGGCCCAGTCTCCCTGTGGGGCAGCACTATATTGTCATCATGAGCGGACTCGGTCACAAATTGGTACCAGTCCTGATATGTCCTTAGATGTTGCTAGGGTGTAAACCCCCAACCAACAAACAGCACTATTAATGTATTTTAATCCAGCAAAAACATTCTGCACGCATAATCACAAATCGCCACCTTATCATCTCAGTAGCAGAAACTGTTGGTGTTGTAGATTCATTGATTAATTAGGTCCTTATGACCTTAGATGTTGCCAGGACGTAAAACTCTAGCAAATAAACTTCAAAATTGGTTTGTTAGTGTAACCTTATCAGTGGCACACCCCTCACAAACCTACTCACAGATCACCCATCTTGTTTACTAACTTCTGAACCTCAAAGGTTGGTTGTTGGAGTTCTACGTCCTGGCAACATCTAAGGTGATATCAGGACGGGTACCGACCTGTGACAGTGCGCCCTCCTCGCGGCTTTATAGTCTCTCCCACTGGGATACCAGGCTGCCAGCAGCATGCCCTGATATCCTACTCAGTCACATTATCCTGACACTGAGCCAAGCAGTCCTTGCCCTATCCTAATAATGCCAAGCGCCTGGCTAGGAAGCGACAAATATCAATTTTTAAGTCATTGGTTTGACTTGACAAGGTGTAGAATGGCTAAAGCTCAAATCTGTGGTTGTGTAGGCAGGCTATAGTGAAATCAATACAGACGAAGAGAAAGGAAGAGTATAAAGTGTGAAAGAAGAGAGAGAGTCAAGCCCTCTGGTTTATTATTTATGTGGTACATGGGTTCATTGTAGAGTATCACCCCACCCTTTTCCCCCAAAGGGAAACAAGCATTCTTAGTTCTACCAATAGGGATCCAGCATTCCTGGTCCCTATGGTTACCAGTGATCTGCCCACCACCACCAAGCTATGGGGCTCTCCTAGCCACCACCTGCCTTGAGCCTGAGTGTGGTGATCGTACCTAGTAGAGGGTGGAGGGGGTAGGCTCTGAGTGCCCCTTACACACAGCCCTGCCAGCACCACTATGTCTATTTACATCCCATTCAGCCACCACCAGCACCGACATATACATACATGCACCTGGTCACGTATACTCGATCAGTAATAGAACATTTGCATTCCGCCCAATGCAGTAAATCGGAATATTTTACAAGGGGTTCGAACCAACCTATGGGTTCGAATCCCACGATCTACTTAAAACAGAGAGATGGACGCTCAACTCATTCGGCCTCCTGCTTGGTGTTGTAGCACTAGGTTTGTAGAGACAGATTTGTCGCCCTCTCGGCTGGAAGATCACCCCTTTAGGAAGCCCTGCAGTGACCTTACTACATGTCCTAGTCCTGATATGACCGTAGATGTTGCCAGGATGTAAAACTCCAACAACTAACCAACCAACTACAATGTTGGAGGTTACATACAAAACGAGAAGGCTGTTCAAGTTAACCATGTAAAATACATCCAAAACATCATTTTAACACACATCAATAGCATCATTTTAACACACACAACAAATTCAACTAAGATTGTATTGATTACAGTTAAGCCAACAGAATTGTTTCTCACAAGAAAAGAGTTGGACAAAAACGTTTGGGTTGATGTATGGTGTCGATATGCAAATTTTCATATCTGGGTCATTCTCTAAAACTGGGCACAAAAGTGTGACATGGAAACCAAAAGTGAAAACCTTCCAAATAATAGCAAATATCCTGTCAAATAATAGCCTAATCCAAAGTACTATGAAGGTTTGCATGTTGTGCATATGTCAGAGTTGAAAAACTTGAGTTTCACTTTTTGATTTAGATCTTATACAAATTGAGCAATACATTAATATCACTCGTGTAACATGAAAATCAAAGACACATCCAGAACCTCATTTTAACATATACAACATAGTCAAACAAGATTTTATTGATTACTGTTAAGCAGAGAAAGTTATGACTTACAAGAAATTAAAAAAATAAAAAAGTTTTTAAAAAGTTTGGCTACATGTGTCAATGTGTAAATTTTCACATTTTCACTCTAGCGCAAAATCATACAATTATAATTTTGATTTCTTTCATGGGATAAATTCAATACATGTAGAACTGCTAACATACCTAATAGACAGAGGCTGCAATACCTATTTGACTTGATATCCATAAAACAAAGACTTAATTATCAGCATCGTAACGTGGAGACCAAATATGTGGTGCCCAGGTTTGGAGAATAACCCATCTTCACTTTCGCACAAAATCATATAAGCATATTTTGGATACGTTCTGTGGGATAGATTAAATACATGTAGTATTGCTAATATTCCTAATACACAGAGTCAACAATAACTATTTGACTTACTATCCGTAAATCTGACAAAATCGTTAACAATGCAATGTGGAAACCCAACATGTGGTACGCAGTTTCTGAGAATGACCCATATATGATGGTGGTGTCGTTAATGATTATTTAGAGCACCGCGGGGGAAACAAATAGATATACAAATTCATTGAGTAATGAACTAAAAAGCTAGTGTGGTAAATGTAAGTAAATGCAGATCTATTCGGTGATACTGCAAGTCTGCAGTATGTACACATTTGCTCAGTGAGTCTTCATATGCATCGGCACAGACTGTGTGTGTGTTGCCTTAAATTATAGACATCGTGCCCTCTGGCGGCGGCTTCTGTGTGTATAAGGCAGGGAATGCAAACAATGACATGAGTACAGTCAACCCGCAATAATCAGGATGAGATGTTCGATTATCCTGAGATTGTAGGGGAAAAGATTTTGATTTTAAAGTTGTATAGTCTGATGGTTTTGATGGGCCATTTTCTGATCCTTTTCTTTGGTGATGAATTTATTTACCCTGCTCATTGTTCATGTTGTTCGTCAGCATGGGTAATTTGCGGGTGAACGAGGACTGCTCCTGCGGTGGTGCCACCAGGGCTCGAACCTCAATGACCAAAAAACCCCTGTCGAACCTCCACGGAACCAATCGCGGCACGCGAGATCTGACGTCACTTCCGGTCGATGACAAGCCACTAGATCCTGGAATTCCGCACATCACCTCCAGACACCGGACCAACAACAACTACAAGCTTACTCAGCTGCCCACCCATCCCCACAAGAACAAGACCACCTTGATAGGGTTCAGAGCCTGATTTCCTGATGTTGACTTAATTTGATTGATTGTTCTTCATGTGCTTGATTGACCACACTTGTTGATTAACCATTACCTCTTATTGACTTCATTTGATTGATTGTTCTTCATTTGATTGATTGACCAGACTTGTTGAATAACCATTACCTATTATTGACTTCATTTGATTGATTGTTCTTCATTTGCTTGATTGACCACACTTGTTGATTAACCATTACCTATTATTGACTTCATTTGATTGATTGTTCTTCATTTGATTGATTTACCACACTTGTTGGTTAACCATTACCTATTATTGACTTCATTTGATTGATTGTTCTTCATTTGATTGATTGACCAGACTTGTTGAATAACCATTACCTCTTATAATGAGGACTGTCATTGAATAAAGCCCATGTCATGCAGTTCCTTGTTTGTGTTGTAAATTATGGATAAGTGTGTTAACACTTGTTTTCATCGCTGGGCACCACTGATCCAAAGACATTATATTGGGCGTTATAATCTATTTTCCATTGATATATTTTAATTTAGTCTGACATAGCTTTTCTTTTAAATGGCTACCATGCAATAATTGAAGTGAAAACATCCTAAATTAATTTTGGCAGGTTTGACGAAATTGGCTTATTATCCTTTTTATGCAGCAATAGATTGTAAAATATTTGGGAATTTTATTTATATATTTCTTTATACGGTACTTATTTGGCCCATAGTGTGTAAGCTCCCAAAAGGGTGCTTGTTTTCAACTCTGGACAGCTGTGGGGAATGTTATTGTGTATGCCCGGGTTCCACTTCCGGGCTGGTATCCTGGACGTCCACCAGTATTTATTTAAGTAGTTAGTATCTATGTTAGTTTTTTTTTGTTTTTTTTTGGTATAACTTCCTATCATATAACTAATATATTAGCCTACTATGTACATCTGGTGAGATGGTAATAGGCTTGTGGATGAGGACGCATTCCCAGAATTTGTTTGTTTTGTTTGCAGCTTTCCTTTCACTTGTACCTTGTCCCTAGTTAGTGTCTAGATGTGCCAGAACACATCCATATTCTTCGGGACTGCGACTAGGTGGGGGTGATTTTTATTTAGTGCTATGCACCCAAGCAGGTGACGGCTGCATTGGTACTCTGCAGCCAACGGGCTGCCAGGTACCAGCTAGCTAGGTCACCTGACTGATACCCAACTACATTGGGACTCTGCAGCCAATGGGCTTCTGAGTATCAGCTAGTGTAACCTGACTGATACCCGGATAAAAACCTATAAATAAGGGTGCAGGTCACATGCTCTGTCTCTTTCACCATGACCACCAGTCAGTTCAGACTATGTACACATGCCTGTAGCAATTATGTCGGGATTAACAAACCATGTGAGTAGAATGTTGTCTTCTTGTGGATGTTTCAGACACTGAGCCAACCAGGATAGCAGAAGTAGATAAGGGATATAGAAAAAGATACACAAACTTTTCAAGATGCTTCAATAAATACATCAGTATCCATGTTTGATATGCAGAATCAAATTTATGTAAGCGTTTCAGTTTTTGGAAATTCCTTCAGTCAGTGTGTTTGTTCGTTTTTGTTTGATGTCCTAGCAACATCTAAGGTCATATCAGGACAGGTAACGACTTGTGACAGTGGGCACTCATGGTGACTTTTATAGTGCTGCCCCATTGGGAAATCAGGCCGCCAACATCATGACCCGATATCCCAATCAGTCACATTTTCCTGACACTGAGCTAACCAGTCCTTGTCCTATCCTATTAATGCCAAGTGCCAGGCTAGGAAGTGATAAGTATCAATTTTATAAGTCATTGGTTTGACTCGACCAGGAACCAAACTCTTGATCTCCCACACATGAGGTCTGTGTTCTACCGATTCAGCCACCGCACCCGGTCAGTCAGTGTGAGTTGCTTGTAATAAATCAGATATCCACGCAGAACGCTGTATGAAGCACTTCAGTATAGAAACTAATGGATGGCCCAATGAGTTGAGCACCCGCTTTCACTGCCTTGGTTAAAACCCCAGCCGAATCAAACCAACCATTTCAAAATCTATACTTGCGTAGTAGACTGCATTGATATTCCAGACAAGGAGCCACATAGACAGGTAGGTGTGGATAGGGTGATTTCATCAGGGAGTCTTGGTGGTGTAATGGTTCACACACTAACCCTGGAATGCCAAGAAATGTGGGTTCAAAACCTGCTCTAGGCATAATATTTCCCATTTTCATCACTCCCACAACACTGGAGCCATGACCAGGATCATGCACAAGATATGTGCTGTATGGTTGTTGAATCTACCATGTGTACCATATATATGTCCCAATCGACGCACAATGCGCGAGTACAGACACATAGATGCACGTCTCTTCAAAGTTAAAGAATTTCATGGATTTGTTTTTGTCATGCCTCTGAAATAAAATGGGATCGTCTTATTTTATGTGCATTCAGCCTGAATATGATCGTAAATGTGTGCATGCCTTCAATCTTGAAATGGGGTGTGTGCTTCTATTGGGTAGCGTGCTTCTATTGAGACATATACAGTATGTATATATACGCAAGTGCATCACCTGAACGTATGTACTTGTAAGTATTAAACAATTTTTTAACATAACCGTTTAAAAGACTTACAATTGTAGGGAGATGAGAATAGTAGTTTGTGCCAAACTCTCATATCAGACAAGGAGCCACATAGACAGGTGGGTGTGGATAGGATGATTTCATCAGGGAATCTAGGTTGATTGATTGATTGGTGGTTTCTTCTAGATAGTGTACAAGGAGCCACAGCGACAGGTGGGTGTGGATAGGGTGATTTCATCAGACAATCTAGGTTGATTGATTGATTCGTGGTTGCTTCTAGGTAGTGTACAAGGAGACGCATAGACAGGTTGGTGTGGATAGGGTGATTTCATCCGGGAATCTAGGTTGATTGATTGATTGGTGGTTGCTTCTAGGTAGTGTACAAGGAGCCGCATAGACAGGTGTGTGTGGATAGGGTGATTGTATCAGGGAGCCTAGGTAGTGTAATGGTTAGTAAATTAGCCCCAGAATGGCAAGAAGTGTGGGTTCGAATCCTGCTCTAGGTGCAATATTTCCCAATTTCATCACCTCGACGATACTACTCACCCCCCTAGCCTGGCACTCATATTAAAACTAAAAAAATAAGCAAGGGACAGTGGAACGAGAAAGAACAATTGTCCGTGATTGAAATTCTCCTTCGCTTAATCAACGGATATATAATAACACGCGCAAAACATGTATTATCACTCATGTATTATCACTCATGTATTATCACTCATAGTAACTCAAAGATAATGTTAAGAACACCCGATACAAAAGTGACCCATTTCCGTAGAGATATGCCGTGCCAAGTGTTTGACAGCTGAATGATTAAATCGCGAATGTTTCCTGTACACATTCTACAGGGTTCATTCAGGGAGCGTAGGTTCATTCACAACAACTGATCGATGAGACTGTATGCTATGGGGGGTAGACGGAACATGAATTATTGATTACATCCATGTCAGTAGACTCCTTCCGCCAATATGGATGTAAGTAACATTGTATTGATTAACACCAAGACTTGACCTTATTTTATTTAGTTTTTTGTAATATTTTTATTTTATTCATATAAATAGATATTTTTTTCAACGCTGTAGCACAGGTTTCCACCAATATGGATCTAAGTAAAATTCTATTGATTAACGTAAAGTCTTGACCTTATTTCATTATATATATATATTTTAATTTTATTTTATTCATATAAATAGATATTTTTTTCAACGCTGTAGCACAGGTTTCCACCAATATGGATGTAAGTAAAATTGTATTGATTAATGCACACACTTCATCTTATTTCATTATAAAATTATCTTAAAATTGTATTCATATAAATGGATATTTTGTCCACGCTGTAGCACAAGTTTCTGACTATATGGATGTAAGTAACATTGTATTGATTAACACAGAGACTTGACCTTAATTCATTATATTATTTTAATATTTTTATTTATTCATATAAATAGATATTTGTTCAATGCTGTAGCACAGGTTTCCGCCAATATGGATGCAAGTAAAATTGTATTGATTAACGCACAGACTTGACCTTATTTCATTAAACACAGTGTTGCGGGGGTTGATGACAATGGGAAATATTGTGCCTGGAGCAGGTTTCAAACCTACACTTCCATTCCGGGGCTAGTGTGCTAACCATTACACCACCTAGACTCCCTGATCTAATAACCTTATCCATGCCTACCTGTCTATGTGGCTCCTTACTTGATAGGTCAGTACAGATTCTTACATTATTATTATTATTATATGATGTAGCAAGTATAAATATAAAGGCTTAGCTATTTAGATTCCTACATTATTATTATTATTATTATTATTATATGATGTAGCGAGTATGAATATAAAGGCTTAGCTATTGATATTCCTACATTATTATTATTATTATTATTATTATATGATGTAGCGAGTATAAATATAAAGGCTTACCTATTGAGATTCCTTCATTATTATTATTATTATATGATGTAGCGTGTATAAATATAAAGGCTTAGCTATTGAGATTCCTACATTATTATTATTATTATTATTATTATATGATGTAGCAAGTATAAATATAAAGGCTTAGCTATTTAGATTCCTACATTATTATTATTATATGATGTAGCAAGTATAAATATAAAGGCTTAGCTATTGAGATTCCTACATTATTATTATTATTATTATTATTATATGATGTAGCGAGTATAAATATAAAGGCTTAGCTATCGAGATTCCTACATTATTATTATTATTATTATTATATGATGTAGCGAGTATAAATATAAAGGCTTAGCTATTCAGATTCCTACATTATTATTATTATTATTATATGATGTAGCGAGTATAAATATAAAGGCTTAGCTATTGATATTATGAATGTCAGAGATGGGACTCGACGGGAAGATAATTCTAAAATGAAAGTAGCGCAATCGGTTTATTTTCTTAATGATCTAATTATGAAAGAATAATCCGATTGTGGAATCCGCCTTTAAGAGCACACACACTCGGTGGCTTCACCCCATTCCCTCCCTCCCACCTCCCCCACCTCCCCTACCACCACCCTCCCCCAACACACACAGACCCAGGTCATCAGGCATACTCCCCGTTCCTATGGCTACACTACTATGGTGTGACACTGGTCCTCCTTGGACCAACTTAGGAGCTATTGCCGGTAAGACAGGGTCACACCGACGCGGAGTGTCGCAGGTGGACCAGTGTAGCCTCGCTCTGAGTTCAGGAAGACAAAGCAGTCTCATTGTAAACCTCAGGGACCAGGAGGAGCCCGGATGTCTATGGTTGAACGAGTGGGGTGGGGGGAGGGGGGAGGGGGAGACCGCTGGGGAGGAGGAAGGGGAGGAGGAGGGAGTGGGGGAGGAGGGGAGGAAGAGGATGGTGGAGGGGGTGATGGAGGGGAGGAGGAGGTGGAGGAGGTGGGGAGGAGGGGAGGGGGAGGAGGGGAGGAGGATGGGAGGAAGAAGGGTGGAGGAGGAGAGGAGGGGAGGAGGAGGGAGGACGGGAGGAGCAGGGGGAGGAGGGGAGGAGGAAAGGGGGAGGAGGGGAGGAGGAGGGGAGGAGGAGGGGAGGAGGCGGGGAGGAGGGGAGGAGGAGGGGGAGGAGGAGGAAAGGAGGAGGGGAGGAGGAGGTGGAGGAGGGGGGAGGAGGGGAGGAGTAGGGGAGGAGGAGGGGAGGAGGAGGTGGAGGAGGTGATGAAGGGTGGGGGGAGGGGGAGGGGTGGGATGGCAAGGAGGGGTGGACGGTGTGGAGGATGGGGAGGAGGAAGAGCGGATGAGGATAGGGGGAGGGGTGGATGAGGAGTCAAAGAGGGGAGGGGGTGAGGGGGTGCAGAGCGGGGAGGGGGGGGGGCAAGATAGGAGGGAGTGGGGAAGGAGGGGGTAGCAGGAGTGTGAGGAAAAGAGGGGGATGGGGAGGAGGGAGGGGAGGGGAGGAGGAGATTGACGCGGTGGAGGAAGGGAAGAGAAGGTGGAGGAAGAGGTGAGGGAGGAGGTGAGGGAGGAGGTGAGGGAGGAGGTGGGGGAGGAGGAGGAAGGTGAGGCGTTGGAAGAGGGGATGATGAAGAGTGAGAGGAGGGGGAGAAGGAGGTCAGCGGAAGAGGGGAGGAGGAGTGGGAAGAGGGGAGGAGGATGAGAGGGCATAGGAGGTAGAGAAGGAAGATGAGAGAAGAGAAGGTGGAGGAAGAGGAGCGGAGGACGAGGGGGAGGAGGAGGAAGGTGGCTCAACTACTAACACTTCCCTGATAATAAGTGCCGACATATAACTATCGTGTGAAGCAATAAATAAAGATAATGTCTATCTAATACTTAGAGTACAAATATTAACAGTTGTCAGTGTAAGGCGTTGTATGATAACATGATAAAATGACTTTCTGATAATCTGGTTAAAACCGATCTAAACTTATGCACAAATAACATCGACACGGGCGTTTCTATGGACTTGCACGGTGTTTTACTAATAGCTCGCCTACTTTTATTCACGCGCGGACCGAGATTCTCGCAGCCACTAATTCACCCCGCCTAAGGCGATTATCTACATCCGGGGGCAGTTGAAGACAAAGGCCAAGCTGCTTGCTATTTGAAAATTGAAAGGCATTGGCGATTTGGATGTTGACTTGTTACCTGTAAGCAATTTCAGCGATAATCAATTAGTAAAAAGTGGGTCACCTGAGGGGAAGTCACGTGATGAGTATCCATCACGTGGTTTTGCGCGCAAGGTGCGGGTAGGTATGGGTTTCCAGGATGGGGGTGGGGTGGCGGGGAGGGGTTGTGGTGGTTTTCTTTGTGGTAGGGGGTTTGTGCAGGTCATGACTTGTGTGCGTGTGTAAGTCGGGTTGTAAGAAATTGTGGTGGCTTGTATAGGTTGGTATTGGGTTGTAAAGGCTTGCATTGGTTTGTATTGGCTTGTATTGGCTTGTATTGGCTTGTATTGGCTTGTATTGGCTTGTATTGGCTTGTATTGGCTTGTATTGGCCTGTATTGGCTTGTATTGGCTTGTATTGGCTTGTATTGGCTTGTAAATGATTGTATTGGCTTGTATTTGTTTGTATTGCGCTGTCTTAGTTTGCACTGAGATGTTTTGTGTTGCACTGGGTTGTGTTTGGATGCATTGGGTTGTGATTGGTTGTATTGGGTTGAGTTTGGTTGTATTGGGATGTATTATGTTAGCTTTGGTTGCATTAGGTTGCATGGATTCGTGTTTGGTTGCATTGGGTTCACTTTGGTTGTATTGGGTTTAGCCTGGTTGTATTGGGATGTATTATGTTAGGTTGGGTCGCATTAGGTTGCATGGATTCGTGTTTGGTTGCATTGGGTTCACTTTGGTTGTATTGGGTTGAGCTTGGTTGTATTGGGATGTATTATGTTAGGTTGGGTTGCATTAGGTTACATGAGGTTGTGTTTGGTTGCATTGGATCCACTTTAATTCTATTGGGTTGAGCCTGGGTTGGTTTGTATTAGGATGTGTTTGGTTGTATAGATTAGTGTTTAGTGCGGAGTTGTTTTGGGTTATTTAGAGTTGCGTGAGCTTGGTTGGGTTGAGTTGGGTTACGAGTCGGTGTATCGGGTATTGACGAGCTCAAATGGGTTGCTCATGTTGGTAGGTTTGTGCTGGGTGATCCTGTGTTGTGGTGGGTTGCATTGCGTGCGGATGGGTTGCGTTGTGGGGTGTTGTGTTGGGCTAAGTGTGGGGTGTTGTGTTGGGTTAAGTTGGGTTATCTTGGGTTGTCTTTGATGGTGGTGTCTTGCATTGTAGTGTGCTGTGCTGTATTGTGTTTTTCTGTGTTGAACAATGTTGTATTGTGTTGGGTTGTGTCATGCTGTGTTGTATATTGTTGTTTGGGTTTGGGCTATGTTGGATTATTTGAGTCTTAGGATTGTTGAAGTTTCAAGATGTATATTATATTAAAATCTGACCATCCGAGCAGGTCTGGTGGCGGTAGTGACCAGACACAGCTGGTATCAGGGTGGCCAGGAGACACTCACAGGTGGCACCCTAGTGGTAGAAGCAGGAACTAACTCCTATGACAGTAGGATAGTAGGTAATAACTAATATATAGAAGAGAACTGATAAGTGGTAGTGTCCTTGTTTATATTCCCATAATAGATTATAGAGCACATATATATATATATTATATATATATGATATATATTGCAACTTCGCTATGTACATATTTTTATATTGCCACTTCGACAAGTCATACATATAGGCCTATACACACATATATGGGTCTTTTTCTAAAACTGGGCACAAAAGTTTGACATGGAAACCAAAAGTGAAAACCTTCCAAATAATAGCAAAAATCCTTCCAAATAATAGCCTAATCCAATATCCTATGAAGGTTTGCATGTTGTGCATATATCAGAGTTGAAAATTTTTTTATTTCACTTTTTGAATTAGATCTTGTCCAAATTGACCAATACATTAATATCACTTGTGTAACATGAAGAACAAAGATACATCCATAACCCCAGTTTAACATATACAACATAGTCAAAAAAGATTTGATTGATTACTGTTAAGCAGACAAGGTTATTTATGACTTACAAGATGAAAAAAAGAATGGCTACATGTATGGTGTCAATGTGTAAATTTTCACATTTTCACTCTAGTGCAAAATCATACAATTATAATTTTGATATCTTATGTGGGATAAATTCAATACATGTAGAACTCTTAACATACCTAATAGACAGAGGCTACAATAATTATTTGACTTGCTATCAATAACACAAAGCCTTAATCATCAGCATCGTAACGAGGAGACCAAATATGTTTTGGAGAATAACCCATATATATAATATATATATATGAATAGATACATATACTTTCCATGTATGCGTGTGGGTGTGTGGAGAGTAGAGTTAGAGGGTTAGGGGTGTGTGACAGTGGGGCTTGCACATTCTGTGGGATATATTAAAGTTGCGTAGTTTAATGGTTTTGAGTTTCTGTCACATTTCTGAGATAAATATATTAAACTGATTCTTGTAATCTATCTCATGTTAGTTTGAAGTAACTCTTATTTTAAATGGCTAACTGTTGAGACATTTGAAGTGCAAACCTGACAAATTACTTTTGGCAAGCGTGCAAAAACTCTAACACCATAGACTTCTGCAGTAACAGGTTCTATTAAATTCAATCAGCAGTTCCTTATATGTGGCAATAAATGCTTAATAAGTGCATCAGTATCTAAGTTAGATATGCAGAATCCAATCTAAGTGATTGATTTGGTTTTGAAAATGGGATGCTTCATCAGACTATGCAGCTTTAATGGACATTTCTCACCAGGGACTTAACCCACTGCGCATGTCCGGAAGTGTTTGCGACTAATCCATAAGCTTAGACACTGGCAGCTCCCTCTTGTGTCATACTAGATGCAGCAGCTTTAGTCATGCGCACAGGTGATCGCTCTCCTACATTTGAACAATACCGATGATTCTTACACTGTGTGGCTATATTTACATATATATGAATAATTCAGGCACAAAAGCCGATGATCCATCGTAGTAGTTATCCGTAAAACAGAATTTGTTGTTGTGCTTCATTGGTACGGTCTATCAATTCTATATCAAGGGATGCGTTATATAGGGGATGTGTTGGTTTCTGCGAACAAACAAATTTGATTATCGGAATGACGGCAGCTTCAGTTAAAACCTGGCAGTCGTGGTTTCATTTCGGCCTAAATGGCATTTGTCGGTTGTTGCGCCTGAACTTTTCATATGAAATATATGTATACAATATAATATTTACTTAGCTACATGGATAGAATTTCCTCCGCAGAATCTAGGAGAATAATACTTCGCCTTAATATGGTGGTATCTTCCCAACTCCTCCTGTGTTCCTACTTCCATTTAAGCTTCTTCTCCCTAAGCCCTCCCCCTTTTCTGCCTCCTCTCCTCCTCCTCGTCCTCCTTCTCTTACTATCATTTCCTCTTTCCGCCCGGCCCTCCTCTTCTATCCGATCCCATCCTTCCCCTTCCGCTGCTCCTATTAATCCCCCCAACCCACTTTCTCCTCCTCTTCTCCTTCCCTCCTCTTCCTCACTTCCCCCATCTCTCGATCCTCAACCCGTCGTCCTTTCCATCCTCATTATCTCTCCCTTCTCCACCTTCTCTTCACTTCCCCCTTCCCTCTCTTCCTCTTCCTCTTCTTCTTCTCTCCTCCTCATTGTCCCCCTCCTCCACCCCTTCTCTCTCCCATCACCCGTTCTCCTCATCTTCCTCTTTCCCTCCCATCCCCATCTCCCCTACTCCCTCCCTCCTTCTCTTCAACCCCCCAGACCCTACCGCTGGTTCCTCGCTAGTTCCTCTCGTGTGGACAATACCAGCGGCCGTCTAGTCATGTTTGCTTACTCTGACGCTTCTGCTACCTCGTGTATTTACCCCACACTCCGAGGGCCCGACTATGCATGGCTAAATCCCACATTCCCTAAACTTCACCGATGATTAACACCACCCGATGCAGAGCTAATTCCCACTTTCTTCCCTCAATTCCCACTTTCTAACTATATTTCCCACTTTATGTCCCCAATTCCCATTTGCTGTCATAAATTCCCACTTTTTGTCTCCAGTTCCTACTTTCTGCTGCAGTTCCTACTTTATGTCCTCAATTCCCACTTTCTGTCCTCAAATCCCACTTTCTGTCCTCAAATCACACTTTCTCTCTCCATTTCCCACTTTCTGTCCTCAATTCCTATTTTATGTCTTTAATTCCCACATTCTGTCCATAATCCCCCTTTCTGTCATTATTTCCCACTTTCTGTCCATAATCCCCCTTTCTGTCATTATTTCCCACTTTATGTCAACAATTCCCACTTTCTGTCCTCAGTCCCTACTTTCTGTCCTCAACCCCCACTTTCTGTCATTAATTCCCACTTTCTCTCCTCAATTCCCATTTTCTCTCTCTGTTACTACTTTAAAACTCAATGAGGTCAAAGTTTTAACAAGCCCGCTAAAATTGAATTTTACATGTATACACTACAAATATCTCAAAATGTTAGTCACTTTAAAGCAAAATTACTTCAAACTAAAGTAATGTAAGCTATGATGATCAACTTAATATATTCATCTGAAAATATGGCAGAAACTCAAAACCATCAGATTATGTAACTTTAATGGAGACAATGCGCCGAAGCATATTCAGTCAAGCTCAATGTCGGCATTTTTGTTTGGTTGGAAGTATTATTTGTGATGTTTGCCAGAGGAGGAGGGGGGGGGGGGGTGTAGGAGGCGGTGTGTGTGTGTTCTGTGTGGTGTGTGTGGTGTGGGTGTGTGATGTTTAGGTTTGTGTGGACGTGGTGTTAATGTGAGGGTGTGTGGTGTGTGGTGTGTGGTGTGTGGTGGGTGGTGTGTGGTGTGTGGTGTGTGGTGTGTGGTGTGTGGTGTGTAGTGTGTGTGGTGTGTGCGGTGTGTGTAGTGTGTGTGGTGTGTGTAGTGTGTGCGGTGTGTGTGATGGGTGTGGTGTGTGGTGTGGGTGGGAGTGTGGGTGTGTGATGTTTGGGGGTGTGTGGGTGTGCTGTTAATGTGAGGGTGTATGGTTGTAGGGTTTGTGTGCAGTGTGCAGGGTGTGGTGTGTGTCGTGTGTGTGGTCTGTGTGGTGTGTGTCTGATGTTTAGGTTTGTCTGGGCGTGGTGTTAATGTGAGGGTATATGGTGTGTATGATATGTGTGGTGTGTGTGGTGTGGGTGTGGTGTGCGTGTGTTGTGTGCAGTGTGTGTGGTGTGTGGTGTGTGGGGTGTGTGGAGTGTGTGGTGTGTGTGGTGTGTGTGGTGGTGTGTGTGGTGTGTGTGTGGTGTGTGTGGTGTGTGTGGTGTGTGTGGTGTGTGTGGTGTGTGTGGTGTGTGTGGTGTGTGTGGTGTGTGTGGTGTGTGTGGTGTGTGTGGTGTGTGTGTGGTGTGTGTGGTGTGTGTGGTGTGTGTGGTGTGGTGTGTGGTGTGTGTGGTGTGTGTGGTGTGTGGTGTGGTGTGTGTGGAGTGTGTGTGATGTTTGGGTCTGTGTGGGCATGGTGTAAATGTGTGGGTATATGGTGTGTATGGTATGTGTGGTGTGTGTGGTGTGTGCAGTGTTTGTGGTGTGTGTGTGGTGTGCGTGGTGTGTGCGTAGTGTGTGGAGTGTGTGGTGTGTGTGGGTGTGTGGGTGTAATGTTTGTGTCTGTGTGGGCATGGTGTTAATGTGTGGGTGTATGGTGTGTATGGTATGTGTGGTATGTGGGGTGTGCAGTGTTTGTGGTGTGTGTGTGGTGTGCGTGGTGTGTGCGTAGTGTGTGGAGTGTGTGGTGTGTGTGGGTGTGTGGGTGTAATGTTTGTGTCTGTGTGGGCATGGTGTTAATGTGTGGGTGTATGGTGTTATGGTATGTGTGGTGTATGTGGAGTGTGCAGTGTGTGTGGTGTGTGTGGTGTGTGTGGTGTGCGTGGTGTGTGTGGTGTGCGTGGTGTGTGCGTGGTGTGTGGAGTGTGTGGTCTGTGTGGGTGTGTGGGTGTGATGTTTGGGTCTGTGTGGGCATGGTGTTAATGTGTGGGTGTATGGTGTGTATGGTATGTGTGGTGTATGTGGTGTGTGCAGTGTGTGTGGTGTGCGTGGTGTGTGTGGTGTGCGTGGTGTGTGCGTGGTGTGTGCGTGGTGTGTGGAGTGTGTGGTCTGTGTGGGTGTGTGGGTGTGATGTTTGGGTCTGTGTGGGCATGGTGTTAATGTGAGGGTGTATGGTGTGGGGATGCAGAGTGTGTGAGCCGATCTAAGATGTGTGTGTTGTGTGGGTAGTGTTGTGTGTGGGGGGAGTGTGGTCTGTGGGTCTGCGGGGTGTGGGCCACCGGAAAGTTGGGTGTGTGTACCTGAATG
This sequence comes from Branchipolynoe longqiensis, assembly GCA_030323885.1. Taxonomy (NCBI): domain Eukaryota; kingdom Metazoa; phylum Annelida; class Polychaeta; order Phyllodocida; family Polynoidae; genus Branchipolynoe; species Branchipolynoe longqiensis. The sequence continues at coordinate 72,081,547 of CM059193.1, forward strand.
CATGTAAAATTTGGTACATGTGGAGTGCATGGTGTGAATGTGAGGGGGGTTTGGTGTTGGTATGTGTATTGTGGGAGTGTCAATGTGGGATGAGGGGTATTTGGGTGTGTGTGGTACATGTGTGTGGTACTTGGGTGTGTGAGGGTGTGTGGCGTGACTGGGATGTGGTGTGGATATGTACGTTGTGGGAGTGCCAGTGTGGGGTGTGGGGTATTTGTGGGGTCTGTGGTGTGTGCTATATATGTGGTATTTGGGTGTGTAAAGAGGTGTGGCATGAATGGGATGTGGTGTGGGTACATACATTGTGCGATTGACAGTGTGGTGTGTGATATATATGTGGTATTTGGGTGTGTAAAGAGGTATGGCGTGAATGTGATGTGGTGTGGGTACATACATTGTGGCAGTGACAGTGTGGTGTGTGATATATATGTGGTATTTGGGTGTGTAAAGAGGTGTGGCGTGAATGTGATGTGGTGTGGGTACATACATTGTGGCAGTGACAGTGTGGTGTGTGATATATATGTGGTATTTGGGTGTGTAAAGAGGTATGGTGTGAATGTGATGTGGTTTGGGTACATACATTTTGGCAGTGACAGTGTGGTGTGTGCTATATATGTGGTATTTGGGTGTGTAAAGAGGTGTGGCGTGAATGTGATGTGGTGTGGGTACATACATTGTGCGATTGACAGTGTGGTGTGTGATATATATGTGGTATTTGGGTGTGTAAAGAGGTATGGCGTGAATGTGATGTGGTGTGGGTACATACATTGTGGCAGTGACAGTGGGCGTTGGCCGTATGGGGGGTGGGGTGGAGTTACAGAGTTGGTATGTGTGTGCGGGCGGGGGGGGGGAGGGGGGCTGACCGGTAGTGTGTGTGTGTGGGGGGGGGGGGGGGGTGAGGATACCCGTGGCAGCTGTGTTTCGACTTTCCAACCAGAGACCACAGCACGCCTGCATGTCTGTGATATTGCGCCGCCGGGAGTATGTTTCCCCGATCTGAGACTTCAAACGGCACAGATCAATGCGCACTCTCCGGTCGCACGTCGCCGGGTGTGTCGCCTATGCGATGCTGGCGATTGATTGCTGGTTGTGTGCTTGGAGAGTGGAGTGAGCAGGTTGGGTGGCATCAGCTTGTTGGTTTGGTCCTTTTGTTGTTGTTGTTGTTGGTGGTGGTGGTGGTGGTTGGGGGGGGGGGTGGCGCTGTGCGTTTGATTTATTAAAGGTTACTGTTGCCAGGTTACAGATATATATATATATATATATATATATATATATATGAGTCAGCCTCACGAAAATGGGCCAATCGGTGGTCAATTGAAGATGTTGGCATTGCAATTCTTAAAAGTGAAGTGCATTTCGTTGCTTCATATTAAATTATCCTAGAAACAAATAAGGTTGTTGTATTTTATCGACCTTTACATTCAGGATAAATTTAAGGACTTTCCAACACCTCTGTTAAATGCTAAATTATAATTATACCGATCGATGCCGACATCCATCCTCGACGGCGACAACTTTAACAGATGTCGGCATCACAATTCTTAAAGTGTAGTGCATTTCTTTGTTTTATAATAAATATCCTAGAAACAAATAAGGTTGTTGTATTTTCTCAACCTTTACATTCAGGATAAGTTTAAGGACTTTCCAACACCTCTGTCAATGCTAAATTATAATTATACCGATCGACGCCGACATCCATGCTCGACGCCGACAAGTTTCCCCAATTGGCCTCTTTTCGTGATCCTGACTCATATATATATATATATATATATATATATATACCTAACTCTTTTTACTTAGATGTGATCTCGGGTCACTTCAACTGAGTGTATATATATGTGATGTATATGCATAATACAAGCATAAATGCCAGGGGAACATATTTCTTCCTCCATCGGCGCATTGGTGGAGTGCCCCACCCCCCTCCCCTCCCAGCTGTCGGGGAGTTGTATACGGCTGGCCCCCTTCGCGCCACACACACTGGAGGATTTTTTAAATTTTGTATATGTATATAAATCTATATATAATACCAAACGATGCTTAAGTTTTAGTGTCGTTCTGATCACTACTCGTCTGTTAATCGGCGCTGCTAAAGTTGGAAGTTTAGCATATTTAATTTTTGTCAAAATTCATGGGAGTGCGTCTGAAATTACAAATAGGTTAATTAAGTTGTCAAGATTGGAGATTAGATTTCGATGCGATATAAGGATCGAGAAGATTGCAATGGATGTTTGGAACTACTAGAAGAATTCGTGTAGATTCGGTTTAATGTCTCAAATAATATTAGAGACAAGCAATTTCAAAAGTTTGCGGTTCCAAAATATTGCTAATATTAAGTTTCAAACCTAAATCTTAAGCAATTCAAGTGAAGAATGTTATTCTTCTCCAAGAAATAATATAGTAAAAATTAACATCCGCTAAACACAATAAATAGTATTAACCTAATACACACAAATATCCGTATTAAAATCTCGTATAGCCTTATAATGTGAATCGTTCCAATAATGTGAATCGTTCCGTGAAAATGACTTGAAAATTCATCAAAAAAGATATCTTAATGAGGCAAATAAATTGCAGACCTGTCAAGATCTCCTTGTCAGGTTGGGCACGAGATTGACCCTAATACCTACACAAGGGTCATAGCTTAGGGGCTGCCAAAGGTCAGCGTTAGAGGTCAAGGTCAAAGTTCACCCATAGGGAGTGGGGTGGCTCATCCTCTAGCATTTCATCTGTCAGCGCACAGGCTCGAACAACTGGTAGGGTGGGGGAAAGGGCAACGTGTGTTTGTGTGTGGGTGGGTGTGTGTGTGTGGGGGTGTGTGTGTGTGGGTGTGTGTGTGTGTGGGTGTGTGTGTGTGTGTGGGTGTGTGTGTGGGTGTGTGGGTGTGTGGGTGTGTGGGGGTATGAGGTGGGTGCGTGGGTGTGTGGGTGTGGGTGGGTGTGGGAACGTGAGTGTGTGGGTGAACATATGCGAGTGGGAGTCTGAAAGTGCGGGTGTGTGGCTGTGGGTGTGTGCGTGTGTGTGTCGGTGTATGTGTCGGTGTGGATGTATAGGTGTCGGTGTGTGTGTGGGTGTCGGTGTGTGGATGTGTTGCTGTGTGAATGTCGGTGTGTGGGTGTGTGTTTGGGAAAGTGAGTGTGTGGGTGAGCATGCGCTAGTGGGAGTCTGTGAGAGTGTGGGTGAGACTGTGGGTGAGAGTGTGGGTGAGAGATAGTGTGTGGGCGTGTGTGTGTGAGTGTGTGTGAGTGTGTGGGTGGGAAATCAGGTCACCATCCCCATCACCTGATATCTCACTCAGTCACATTATCCTGACACTGAGCCAACCAGTCCTTGACCTATCCTAATAATGCAGAGCACCTGGCTAGAAAGCGAAACGTGTTAATTTTGATGTCATTGGATTGACTCGACCAGGGTTTGAACCCACTGGTTAGAATCCCACGATCTACCAAAACGGGACACAGACGCTCAACTAATTCGGCCATCGCATATGGTCGACATTTACTATGAGGATCCTCAAATTAGTTATTGCTCAAATTGACATTTAGTCTGGGGGGGGGGGGGGTCCTGAAATTAGTTATTTCATGGCACATCTTTCCATCCTGTTTTACACAAAGTCATCAAAATGTTTTATTAGGAAAACTCTGTTATCTCTTTGGAAGTGAAATAATGATGATGAATAAAACCAACTTCCATTTCCGGTGATATGCGCATCCCTTTTCTTGTGACTTGTCTCGAGATTTGTCCTGATTTCATTAGCGATATGATGCCACCACACGTTTTAGTAAACAGACGTGATCGCAAAGCCTTCCCCCTTTTTGTAACCAGGGTTACAACTGAGCCGGTTGCTATGGTGCAATAATCCCCTTAAAGTTACTGGATAATTGAGATGATAACACATTTAACCCCAATTAATAATACATGATATACATGTATCGCGTATTATGACGTAGATTTAGGATGCCACTTCTTAACTCACCTTTGAATTATTTCTTTGTTATGGTTTTTATTCAGCGTACAGTAAAATCTCTCTAAACCGACCGACTTTGGTACCGACATTAAGTGATCCATTTAGGGAGGTGGTCGGTTTTGGGAGTTAGAGTATGGTTAGAATGGTATTGTTGGGACACAAATAAAGTGATCGATATAGGGGGGTTGTCGATCTGTGGAGGTGGTCGGTTAGAAAGGTTTTACTGTATATATATATATAATGTCAAATAATGAAAGTTATTATTTTGTATATTTTCATTTGTATCATCAGTAGTTTTGATTATTATGCAAGTATTTGTCTTCATTAAATTGGAATGTCCGGCGGTTTAAAATTTCTTTAAATATATGTGCTATATAATTCATTATGTGAATATAAATATAGAATAGTCCCAAACATTTTTCGGTGCTCCTGTCTGGACACCTCTCGCTTCCAAACATCCATTATTCTCTGCAGCCCCCCACCCCCACCTTCTGGTAACCGGGCACTCTCTGCTTCCCGCCGCCTGTGAACCGACTCCAACAGTCTCCCAGCTATCACTTCAAATTATGTTGAGCATTATAATCTACTTCATACACCATAGGCTTCTGCAGTAACAGATTCTAATAAATTCCCTCAGTATTCATTTCGATGTGGAAACAAATGTTTAATAAATACGCCACTATCTAAATTAGATATACAGGATCAAATCTAGATAAGTGTTTTGGTTTTGAAAATGTTTTCCCTAAACCGGTCTATACAGATGGACATTGATTCAACGTTCCTTCTATACAGCAATAAATGGTTAGTAAATGCACTATGATTTAATTTGAATATGTAGATTACAAATCAGGCAAGTGCTTGGCACTAGAAAATGTTATGTTTTCATTGGATTGGAAACTTGTAATCGAGCCTAATGGAAAGAATTCTTCATTGTGATTTTACTTCTTTTTTTAAATGTTAAACCAGACGGGATGGCCGAATGAGTTAGATCGTCCGTCTCCCGTGCTGGTAGATCATTGGATCGTGGGTTCGAATCCTGGTTGAGTCAAACCAATATCTTAGAAATTGATACTTGTCGCTTCCTAGCCAGGTGCTCGGCATTAATAGGATAGGCCAAGGAGCAGTGGAATGAGGAAGACCAATCGTCGACGACTGAAATTTCCCCTGCTTAAACAACTAATGTCCCAAAAAAAAGCAACAAAGAAAACCTCTTGAAACTCCTCCCGCATACATACATATCAGTGAGCAGTATATGATATAGGTAGGGTACTTTGTGACGTCATTAAATTCAAAGTTTTCACATAAAGAACACTGCCATTGGAGGGGAGCCTATGCAGGTCTCCTACGTTGAGACATCAAGGGAATGTCTTGTGGTTAGTTATACCCCCATCAGACCAAGCTCATGAAAATGTTGCTGAATGGACTCAAACTGTGTGCGAATGGAGTGGACATAGTAGCAACTTGTTACAGTCTATTTACAAACAGAATGGATGGGCTAGAACGGAATGGTGCTCCAGAACTTTGAGCATGCCCAAAATGTTCTTGCAGCCACATTAAACCCCGACCACAGCCTGTTTTAGAACGGGGTTGGACGTTTTGAGAACTAGTTTGGTGTGATGGGGGTATTAACTGTGACTAGGTGCCGGCAGCAAAATTTACAAATATGCATTGGGTGCAATATTTTTATTCCATCCTGTAGACATTGAAATTACAAGCCTAAATAAAAACAGTTAGGCTATATATATTATTGTTGTTGATATAATAATTTTGTATGATTCAAATATAAAGATGTATTAATTTTGAATTAAATGTGGAAATTTGACCAAATATAATAAAATGTGGAGGGATGTCAGGGGAGTTCTGCTGACCAATTTCCATTCTACATATATAAGGAATTAAAATTGTCAATTGCTAAATCAATTAGTCAAGCAGATTTAGACACACCGGTTGTGAGATGTGAAGCACTGATATCTAGATATATGATTTCCCTGAATCGAACTGTCTCTGCAATGCTAAATAAAGTGTATATGTATTACCCTGGGACATCAAAACGAAGACAAGTAAGGAATACTATTCAGAGATGAAATAACATAAATAAATAATCGCATTGAGCCTACCAGCATTGCCCACACCCATCCAAATCTAATCCTGATATGACCTTAGATGTTGCAAGGACGCAAAACTCCAACAACCACCGGTGTCTAATTGTTCGTGACGAGTTTCTACACAGGGATCAGCTTACCGAGATACCAGACGAGATGGGCGAATGAGTTTAGCGTCTGTCTCCCATTTTGCTAGATCATGGGATTCTGGTCGAGTCAAACCAATGACTTAAAAATGTATACTTGTCGCTTCCTAGCCAGGCGCTCGGCATTATTATACAGGATAGGGCAAGGACTGGTTAGCTCAGTGTCAGGATATTGTGAATGAGTGGGATATCAGGCCACGGTGCTGGCATCCTGGTCTCCCAGTCAGGCACAACTATAACGTAGCCATGACGTCACAAAGTAACCTACCTATATCATATACTGCTCACGGATGTGTATGTACAGGGTAGGAGTTTCAAGAGGTTTTTTGTGTGTGTTTTTTGGTACATTAGTTGTTTAAGCAGGGGAAATTTCAGTCGTGGACGATTGGTCTTCCTCATTCCACTGCTCCTTGCCCTATCCTATTAATGCCGAGCGCCTGGCTAGGAAGCGACAAGTATCAATTTTTAAGACATTGGTACCCGTCCTGATATGACCTTAGGTGTTGCCAAGACATAAAACTCTAACAACAAAGAAACAAACCAAGCTTATGAAGACTCGTCGACACCTCACGACTTGTAGTCGCAACTTTCTATGAGATAAATGATTGCTCACCGAAATGATGTTGATGTTGAGCATTCACTTCCGGTCAGTTTGATTGGCTGCAGCTGGTACCGGATGAACTGCATAGAACTCAGTGTAAGTAGTATGTGGAATCTGGAGCCATCCTCAGGGTAAGGCCAGTTCCGGGGAACTTTAAAGTTTAAGCTGCATAGTCCGATGAAAGCATCAAATTTGTCCAAACCCAAAACACTTCATTAGCTTTGATCATACACATCAAATTTAGATAATGAAGCATTTACTAATGCCTAGGTCACAAATTCTGCGATCACCGTACGGTGCTGCAGTCTGCGGTGTCTGTTGCAATTTATGAAAATGTTATGGTGTTGCGGTCTGCGGTTTATCCAGTCACAATGTGGTGTTCTCTGTGGCGGAGTGGTTAGAGTGTCTGACTTTTTTCTAGGTCGGACTCCTAATCTGAAGGTCGGTGGTTCGATTCCCCATGCCCCCATCTCTGCCAATTTGGATTTCCACCGCTGTGTATAACTTACAGTGACGTCAAAGGCCAGTTGCTCTCATACCATGTCTATGTGGTGTGGGAGGTTAAAAAAATCCCTTGGGTCGGTAAAAGTGTAGACTCGGGTTTCTATCGACAAACTGTCTAATGGTGAAAACAAGCCTACTCAGGCTTATCCATGATAGGCAGTATAAATCTTCAACAACAAAAAAAAAAGGTCACTGCAAGGCATAGGTCACCGTACGGCGCCTTAGGTTTTGTTGTCTGTCGCCACACTAAAGACATTTTAAGACATTTTAAAACATTTTTTTATTTACAATTTCCATACATTATTGCACAAACATATGAAGAGTTCAGGTGCAGAACCCCGTAAACGCCAATCCAAACATTAAGATAAATGTTGTATTCAAACCTTCAAAACGTAATTAAAAAAAAAATTCTTACTTTTTATTTCAATGCTCCATAACCGTGTGATCAGAAGAAAAGTGGAATTAGTGAGAATTAAAATTATTTTCAGGTCACAGTCTTGTCACTTCCTAGCCTGGTGCTCTGCATTATTAGGATAGGGCAAGGACTGGTTGGTTCAGTATCAGGATAATGTGACTGAGTGGGATCAGGTCATGGTGCTGGTGGCCTGGTCTCCCAGAGGGGCAGCACTATAAAGTCACCATTAGTGCACACTCTCACAAGTCCGTACCCGTCCTGATATATATTTTTTTTTTGTGACAAGTTTTTTATTCTGCCCATAACGTATAAGCTCCCGTGAGGGTGCTTGTTTTCAACGCTGGACAGATATTACCTTAGATGTTGCTAGGACGTGAACCAAACAGAACAAACCATCCGATGATCATGGGCAGTCAGTCTGGTAATCCCACATAGCCACAGAGTCCGCCCACACTAAACCTGCCTGTAAGGCTACACACACCCATTCACACCCCCACCCCCACCCCCAATGCCACCCCCACCCCCCATAACTAAGCAAAAGCCGCTCCCGAAGCAAACCAGGCAAGTTCAGACACAAAGTAAAGCTTGTTCTATTTAACAGCATCTCTAGAACACATTGATTTTTGTATCATTGACTCATCATCGTCATCATCATGCTGTCGGTCTCGATGCGACAAAGACTGCTTTCATTACTTGACTGCCGCTCTCTATTTAGCTCTCTGCTGTGAGAGTTGCGTCCATGAAGCGGTCTTAAGCTGATTTTCCGCTGTCGACGGAAGATGAGTTCGAGCAGCGCGGTCCTTGGTAACCCGGACGACGACCGAGCCGGTATGGTGTTTTGTGCGGTTGTACATTTCATGAAAGCTGCCTGCAAAAGTGTTGAAGTGCTGCTGGCTTTTGCAAGTTACCAGCGGCACTCTCTCGGGGAGCAAATAGAGGTTTCACACTGGCAAGAACATGTCAAGACAGGTGCAAAACAATTTGTCCCTGCAGTGGCTGGTCGGGAGATGTTGGGAGTTCCATACATCAACTGCCCTTAATGCTGCCACAGTGACATGGTTTTCTGTTTGGGGTTTGCTCCCCTTAGCCTTCGGTTCTGTCAAGAACCTGTACCACAAGGCAGTGGTTTACAACTCTGCAAGGCAGGGGCATCAAACTCCCTGAGGTATTGCTATACCTGCAATACCAGCAATACCTGCATACCCCCCTCATTGGCTATTGTACGTAAAAATACATGGTCATTCAGGAAACCCGCTGCCGCCAGGTAGCTACTCTTTCTGATAAGCAGCAAGGGGTCTTTTACATATGCACTTTCCCACAGACAGGAGAGCACATAGCACAGCCTTTGATGAACCAGTTGTGGACCACTTGTTGGAATGGAAAATATCGCAAACTGCAAATGGGTACACTGAGCAGGATCTATCGCATGACCCACACCTTCACAGGTGGACACTCTATCGCCTGAGCTACGTCCCGCTCCGGTCGTTCAGAAACATTCGTACACAAGCCAGGTTTATGCGCATATAATCCCGGAAAACGGTTGCACCCACACCTACGGGTACTCGGTCCAGTCCCACCCGCCCACAAAACCCACGCATGCGCACCAAGGATAGGGCAAGGACTGGCAGTGTCAACATAATGTGACTGAGTGGGAGGGATATCAGGTCATAGTGCTCATGACCCAGTCTTCCAGTGGGGCGGCACTATAAAGTCACCATGAGTGCCCACTGTCATAAGTCGGTACCAGTCCTGATATGACCTTAGGTGTTGCCAGGATGTAAAACCCCAACACACAGCCAACCAAGTCATACTAAATGTTCTATACCGTTACTAGATGTCGATTACCGCAACCATCTAGTAAATATCATCTGCTGCAATGAAATTCCATCATTAAATGTCATCTTCTGGAAACAAAAGTCACCTTCTGCTATTAAATGTATTCCTTGATCACTAAATGCCATCTAGCTTTAACAAATATTTTCTACTCTCACAAAATATTATATTTACTTCATGTCTCAGGTATTAATGAGTTGATTCAATTTAGGTGTCATGATGGAGTGGTATAAATTTAGCAGAAAATAATATTTTCAGAACACAGACAATTAGATAGATTTGATTAAACATATCCAACTTAGATTGGAAGTGTTGTCATTGTTCCCAAGTGGGGGGGGGGGGCTGATTCTGTGGGAATGACAAGAACGTTCAGATTATAATGATCAACCTAATGTAGTTAAAGCTGCATAGTCTGATGAAATATCAAATTTTCAAAACCAAACCAATTATATAGATTTGATTTGACATACCTAACTTAGATACTGATGCACTTATTAAGCATTTGTTTCTGCGTAGAAGGCAATACTGACTCAATTTAATAGAACCTGTTACTGCAGAAGTCAATGGAGTCAGAGTTTTGGAAAGCTTGCCAGAACTAATTTTCCATGTTTACAAGCAAAATATCTCAAAAGTTTACCATTTAAAATATAAGTCAAGTAGATACTAGTGGTGGATCTAATATAATTATCTCAGAAAAAATACAGAAATTCAAAACCATCGGACTATGCAACCTTAAGTAGTATTCTATAATGAGCCGTAGTAGTCCATAATGATCTCTACAACCAAGTGGTGGTCTCGACTGCGCTGACCCTTACTGGTCACAAGTATCGGCATGTGGCAACACACTAGCTGGAGTCGTTCCCTATTGTGGACCATTCCACCCTTGGCTAGCAGCCGCCACCACACCGACAGGGCCCGTATGCACGAATAGGGGTTAGGCTTAGCCGGAGCTAAGGCACTAGCCGCGGTTAGCTACCTCGGGCTAGTGGCAGGTTGGAGAGGTGTGTGAATTGGTATGCACGAATGTACTAGCCGTGGCGGATAGCTAACCATGAGTTTATTTATAGATTTTGGAATTCCCTCCAGTCGACAATATGAATATCGCCGCCGTTATGGCATCAGCGTTAATCTCGCTTCGATTTTAGGGTTAATTTAATGAAATTTCACGATTTGCCTATGTAATTCTGTTAAATATAGCAACATTTAATAGATTTGGGCGTAATATATTTACGCCGATTCGGCGGCGACGGCGGCAGCCATGTTTGGTTGAAGTTTGGATAGTATGGATATCGACGTCGCTGGCGCGGCGGCGATTTGTTTACTTTACACTCGTCGATTCGAAAATATTAATATCGCGGCAGTTATGGCATCAGCGTTAATCTCGCTTCGGATTTAGGGTTAAATTGATAAAATTTCACTTATTGCGTATTTAATTCTGTCAAATATGATCGCATTCAATAGATTGAGACCCACACATGCACACTAACCGCACCGGATAGGCCCTAAACCCAACTCAGAAGGTGGTTTAGCTTAGCCGAGGTTAACCCACCGCGGTTAGCGCTAACTCCGATTGGTGCATACCAAATTTTCACATTTAGACATGCGGGGATACCTTAGCCGCGGCAGAGAGCGTGTATATAAACAGATGAGAGGGACAACTCCCGCGAAAAACGGTAACACAGGCTACAGTGGCGTTCCTGGCGGTTAGTGTTGAACAAGCCTTGAGTTTGCCGGTACGCTCAATGCAAAACATTTGTTTTTATTCAAAATTAATAGAAATCCAGAAGCCTAACCTTATCAATTTAATATAATCCTTTTGCTAAACATGTTTTCTATATGTCTTCCAAGCGGTTTGTTTCTATGTGGTGTAGTTTTAGAGATATTTCACTTTTTCTGTACGAAGACTGCTCAAGGCCATTGACAATGCCTTGAGTTTGCCGTAAGCGTAGTGAAAAAAACGTCAGTTTTATTCACAAATTAATAGAAATCCAGAAGCCTAACCATATCAATTTAATATAATCTTGTTGGTAAAACATGTTTTCTATGTGTATTCCAATCAGTTTATTTCTAGGTCTTGTAGTTTTAGAGATATTTAACGTTTTCTGTATGAAGATTGCTCACTGCCATTGAAAATGCCTTGAGGTTTGCCCATATGCTTAAGCTGTTCAACAACCACCACTTGGAGCGCCACAGTCGGCAGATGTTACATGCTCTAGTATGGGAGTTGTCCCTCTCATCTGTTTATATACACGCTCTCTGGCCGCGGTTAAGGCCCTAACCCCGATTGGTGCATACAGGCCCAGGAGTTTACCTGCGATCGGGCTAGACACTGGCAGGTCACTTCTATTCCGACCACAGCGGATTAAACCGGAGGCGGACCCCGAAGTTTGAAGCCACCGCAGCACTATCTCCACATTCCCCAGGCGGGACAGTAACCAGTATATCACATTTATCTAAATAAAACATAGCATAAACTAAAACATTAAAAAAATATTGGTTTATGCAACTTTAAATGGCATCAGTGCTTCAACATGCAGCCCACCCACGTGGCCACCTAGCGGGAAGTCTAATTGACTGTGATCATTAGGGCGGGAAGCTGTACGTCATGCTACCTCCAGCTACCATCCACGTCCTGTCAGAACCCTGCCCCCTGGTGGCAGGCAATTACAACAGCCGCCACCCTCCCCCCCTCCTCCCAGCCCTCCGATCCATCTCCGCTCTTCCACCAAACATCCTGCAAATCAGCCACCCCTCCCGATCGCCCGATCGCCCGCCGCCCGCACTCACTCACTCACTCACTCACTCACTCACTCACTCACTCACTCATCCACACCCACTCACCCACACTCACACCCACCCAACCCCAGGTGACCTCCAGGGCGCGCAGATGACCACTGAACGACCTTCATATGACATTGACCTCTGCCTGAATGACGCTGGAGAGTGCCGGAACGGCGAGGTCAGGTGTCCTCGATTCATGTGGACGCATGCGCGGTGGCGTGATAGATATGGACCGGGCGCGGTGGTCGAATCGGTAGAGCGTGGTCCTCGCGTGTGGGAGGTCGCGGAAGTTTGGTTCCCGGTCGAATCAAACTGATGACTTATAACATTGATACTTGTCGCTTCCTAGCCTGGTGATTGGCATTAATAGGATAGGGCAAGGACTGGTTAGCTCAGTGTCAGGATAATGTGACTGAGTGGGATATCAGATCATGGTGCCAGCAGCCTGATTTCCCAGTTGGGCAGCACTATAAAGTTACTATGAGTGTGCACTGTCACAAGTCGGTACCCATCGTGATATGACATTGGATGTTGCCAGGACGTAAAACTACAATGACCAACCAACGCTAGACATGCTCACACGCACACACAAAAAGCGCGGGAAACCGAAAATGTCGGCTCTGATTGTTCCACCGTCGAATATCGTCTGCTCTGAATGTCGCCGATGGCTGACTACACTGGTCTATGTTACTCTTGATAAAACAGCACGCTTCACTAAGTGTGGCGGTGGCGTAAAGCAGGTGCACCAGAGTTCCGAGAGATGTCGTCTGCCGCGTTTGAAATCCGACCCGGAAGCCATTCCGACACGCGCACGCGCAGAGATGTGAGGGCAGGGTGAATGTTGACTTTGCGTGTGTTGTGATAATGAGCAATTTGGGAGTAGGGGAGGGTGTGGGGATGAGGGGGTGTTGGGGTGTGGGGGGAGGAGGGTACAGACAGAAGGTCCTGGTACAATAATAACATGCAGGAGTAGTGTGGTCTGTTTGTACATCCTCCCCTCCCCCACCCCGAGCTCCTCCCACCCATTTACCCACCCACTCACCCACCCACACTGCGCCACCCACAACCACCTACCCGCAATCTGGGAGCAGGATTCAAGTGTACATTTTGTAGTTCTGACGAGGTAAGTTAGATTTCTGCGAGGTAGGGTGTGGGTGTGTGTGTGTATGGTAGGGGGAGTGTAAATTAGGCTCAGTCCAAGTCAGCTGGAGACCATGGTTCTCAGCCTAGGGCGGCCCGAAGGTGTAGGGGATAAGGGTTTAGGGGTTGGGGTAGGGGGTAGGGGTTAGGGGGCAGAGGGTAGGGGTTACAGGGTAGGGCGTTGGGGGTTTGGGGCTAAGGGGTTGGGGTAGTGGGTATGGGTAGTGGGTAGAGGTAGTAGATAGGGGTAGGGGTAGGGGTCGGGGGTAGAGTAGGGGTAGAGGTATTTATATCAGTAATTCTTTCACATGGAAAAGGAGAAAGCAGAAGTACAATACTTATGAGGTGTTTTCCCCATTTAAAAAATAACACAGGGGTAGGGGGTAGGGGTGAGGGTAAGGTGGGGGATGGGGTAGTGGGCGAGAGAAGGGGGCGGGGGGCGGGGGGAGGAGGATGGGGTTGGGGGTTAGGGGTTAGAGGGTAGAGAGCAGGGGGTAGGAGTAGGGGTTAGGGTTGGGTGGTAGGGGATAGCGCTAGGAGGTAGTGGTATGGGCAAGGGGATAAGGGGTAGGGGGTACAAGGTAAGGGGTAGGGAGTGTCGGGAGAGGGGAGGGGTACGGGAGAGGGGGTGAGGAAGGGGAGAGTAGCGAGTTGTGGGTTGTGGGTTGCGGGTTATGGGTAAAGTGGCTGTCACACCTCGCCAGATTGAGCAACGGACAGAATTGTCTAGTCCGGTGGTGATAAGTATCAAAATGTATTAAAATGATTCAAATTGTTGCCCTATTGAGTCAATGGCCGCTGGACAAACAGACATGAAACGGACATGAAACGGACATGAAACGGACATGAAACGGACATGAAACAGACATGAAACGGACATGAACGGATAGCCAATGGATAAAACAAACTCAAACCGGACAAGAACCGTAGATGTCAATCTGGCGGCATCCGTTCCTAGTTGTGTGCATGTTCAAAACTTGTACAGACACAAAACGGACTTTGTTTGGGTTCTGTCCGTTTCCCCCAATCCAGTGAGGTGTGACAGGGCCTTAAGGGATAGGTAGGGGTAGAGTTAAGATCATTTTCTAATTTGAGTGGAATTAAAGAGTCCCATGTCTGTTTGGAACCTGACTAGTCTTCCTCCGCCAATAGCCTGTTTCCATGTGTCCTATCAGTTACCGATTCACCATGAAGGCAGCTATAGGAAAAATGATATATTTGGGTTTGAATGATGATGATGACGATGATGATGATGATGAAGGTAAAGCAAATGGACTGTTGGTTTGTTGGTTGTTGGAGTTTTACGTCCTGGCAACCCACAGGGACGGAGTTAGCAGCTTACCCTACATGCACAATGTAGCATTTGTCTGGATCTTTCTAAGTTCTAAGATCATCAGAACTGACTGGATCTTTCTAAGTTCTAAGATCATCAGAACTGCCTGGATCTTTCTAAGTTCTAAGATCATCAGAACTGGCCGGATCTTTCTAAGTTCTAAGATCATCAGAACTGGCCGGATCTTTCTAAGTTCTAAGATCATCAGAACTGGCTGGATCTTTCTAAGTTCTAAGATCATCAGAACTGGCTGGATCTTTCTAAGTTCTAAGATCATCAGAACTGGCTGGATCTTTCTAATTTCTAAGATCATCAGAACTGGCTGGTCATCAACTTGTGTCATCTCGGAATACCGGACGCCGTGGCCGAATCGATAGAGCGCTGGCTTCCTGTGCGGAAGCTCGGCAATTCGAATACCAGTCGAGTCCAACCAATGATCTACTAAATTGATACTTGTCGCTACCTAGCCTGGTGCTCGGCATTAAATAGCATAAGGCAAGGACTGGTTAGCTCAGTATCAGGATTATGTGACTGAGTGGTAGCCTGGTCTCTCAGGGTGGCAGTACTATAAAGTCACCATGAGTGCACATTGTCACAAGTCGGTACCTGTCCTGATTGGAGCTTTGCTGTTGCTAGGACGGAAAACCGCAGTAAGCAAACAAACTTGGGTCATCTCAGAATACCTGTATTTCAGCGTCACATTTTAACGGTGACTTTGCCTTGCGTCGCCTACACAAACATGCCCGTCCTGATATCACCTTAGATGTTGCCAGGACGTGAAACTCCAACAACCAACCAACCAACCACATACCTCTACTGTGGTCACGTGACTTATCAGCAAACATGTGATTAATCACTGAGGCGTTCAGTCATAACACCATATCGGCAAAGGGTGGAGGGAGAAGAGGAGGGGAGAAAAAAAACTGAAAAAAAAACTGAAAAAGAAAAACCATGAGATTTATGTAAGCGTTGCACTCCCCCTCCCCCTACACAAAAACAAGTCCGCTATAATTATCTACTTCTGGCATTGCTGTGGGAGTTTGTAAAATAAGATCAGTGATGGGAGATATTTAGATATCTGTGCAGCGTAATATGCCCAGCGCCTGCTCTCACAAAAAAGGGAGTTATATATATATATATATATATATATATATCCTAAGTGGGTTTTATGTTTTATGTTTAGGCTACGTTGTGGTGTAAGCATTACACATATGATTTAAAGTTGCATTTTTGTCTTGAAGATTTATACTGCCTATCATGGATAAGTCTGAGTAGACTTTCACCATTATCGGTGATGCTAAGGCATCGGGGGTAATTGGACACGCGAATAGAGCCAAGCGCCAGTAACTAAGGCCACTCTGATGTCGCCGACTAGCAGATCCTTACTGAACTAACCTGAACTATATACCATTAATGCCAACTAGCGGGTTTCGGCACTTCCGCCACATGATTGTCCAGCAAACAAAGCGCCTGCGGCTCCACCTATATTGTATTATTGAAATAAATTATGCCGCCTTTCAGGCAAAAACCTTAATCTCGGCTATAAAAGCGACTGCTCGCTGTAGATATTTCACTTTCGACACGGGAGCCACGCGGACAACAACTGCCATAAATTGCCATCCCACCCACCCCACAATGAGAAGGGGATATAGGGATATAGGGTTATAAACATGCCTAACACTCATCGACATCAGATAACTACCCAAGAGACTGTACTGATGAAAGAACTAAAATTGTAATAAAGAGCCATAACTATTTTTGCTGTGTTCATGTTTCTAATTATAGACAGTTTGTTGATAGAAAGCCAGAGCCTACACTTTTACCGACCCAAGGGATTTCTAACCTATCACACCACATAGACATGGTACAAGCCTGAGTAGACTTGTTTTCACCATTGTCTGGCCTTTGATGACGCTGTAAGTTATACACAGTGGTGGAAATCCAAATTGGCGAAGGTGGGGGGCATGGGGAATGGAACCACTGACCTTCAGATTAGGAGTCCAACCTAGAAAAAAGTCAGACACTCTAACCACTCCGCCACAGAGAACACCACACGTCTGATGCATAGTTTGATGCATTTGAGTTTCTTTCATTTCCTGAGATAAATATAGTAGATTGATCGTTATAATGTAATTTACTTTAATTTGAAGTAACACTGATTTTAAATGGCTAACTTTGGAGCTATTTGAAGCGTAAACATGACAAATAAATTTTGGCAAGCACGCCAAAACTCTGTCCACCATAGGCTTCTCTTCTGCAGAAACAGGTTCTATTAAATTGCCTCAGTATTCCCTTCTATGCGGAGACAAATGTTTAACAAGTGCATCATTATCTAAGTCAGACATGTAGAATTAAATCTAGCTAATTGTTTTGGTTTTGAAAATGTTATGTTTTCAATGGACTATGCATCCTTGCATGTTGTTTGTTTGTTGTTGTTTTACATCCTAGCAACATCTAAGGTCATATAAGGACAGGTACTGACTTGTGACAGTGCGCACTCATGGCGACGTTATAGTGCCACCCCACTGGGAAATCAGGCCGCCAGCACCATAACCCGATATCCCACTCAGTCACATTATCCTGATACTGAGCAAACCAGTCCTTGTCCTATCCTATTAATGCTGAGCACCAGGCTAGGAAACAACAAGTATCAATTTAAAAGTCATTTGTTTGACTCGACCGGAAACTGAACTCCCGACCTTCCGCACCCGTGCCCCCCCCCCCCTCTACCGATTAGGCCACCGCGCCATTTTGTGCATCCTTGCGAAGCTAAATATAGCCCTTTTTCTTTACTGGTGAGGCTCTATATGTACACATATACACATAACCACACATATATATATGCATTTAAATACATCTATATACGTATATGTATATATATATATTTGCATATATAACGACGTTTCTAGAGCACATTGATTTTTATCATCGGCTTTTGGACGTCAAACTATATATACAGACGTATGCATATGTACACATATACATATATACATATATAAATACACATTCATAAATATATATATATATATATATATATGAGCCTGTCTCAAAAGGTGATAGCTCTTTTTTTTTGGTCTATTCTAATGATTGACACAAAACAGCACAGAAATGGTTACACTGAAAACACAAGGACATTTGCTTCAAATCAATATGTATTATAATTTTTCTATTGGTATTATGAAACACTATGTAAAAAACAAATCAGTTTATCCTGAGCAAATACATAAGCAGATAGTATGTTGATCGTTACAATGGACAGGTTTTGCCCCATATTGCTTAGCACCTTTTGAGACAGTCTCATATACATAAAAATGCAAATATATACATATATAGATATATACATAAATATTCATATATACACATCTGCACTTATGTGATGTATAACGAATTATATGAGTATAAAGATACGTAAGGGACTTATTATAATTATTGTTATACTCCGTAAGAGCCATCACTGTACCGGTGGCGCCACCTGCGGCCTCCTCGCCTCCACGGGATGTAGACCAGTGTCACAGTATATGTGTATACACATATACATACATATACATACATATACATATATGCATATGATAGTCACCTATATATTGATGAGTAGGTCAGTGATCAGGTGAGTGGTGGCACCACCGTCTGAGTTGAAGCCTGAGGAGTAGATGAGTAGTCTGAGGCTCAACCACCCGATTACTGGTGGGTGGGTGTTAGGATAGTATACAAGTATAGAATTCCGGGTTATTATACTTGTATAATTCTTATACAGCATATATATACATATGAAGAGTTCAAATGCAAAACCCCGTAAACGCCAATCCAAAAATTAGGAAAAACATTGGAATCAAACATTCAAAAATTGTATTTTGTTACATCGCTTCTTTTTTTATCCGTTGCTGCATAATCATGTTATCACAAGAAAAGTGCAATTAAGGAAAATTATAATTATTTTCAGGTAAAGATTTTGTTAAATTCTGTTATTGGCATTTACGGGGTTTTGTGCCTGAACTCTTCATATATAGATATATACACATAGATACACACATATGCATTCTATACACACACATATATATGTAGATAGGTCAGACCCATTACCCGACCCAGCCTTACCTACTCCAGCACCAAGGACCTCCCTTCCCTGCTGTACTTCATATTAACTGCGCCAATCATGCTGCCAATCAATGCTCTCGGCCCAAATCACCATCAGCCTTGTTATACCTCCAGAGGCCCTTCCCACTACTAGATCATTCCTCCCAAGTGCCTATCTCTTGTAGCCATTCTGGGCCAGTGTGCTAACCATTACACCACCTAGTGTCCCTGATGTCACCAGCGAATCCACGGCTACCTGTCTATTTGGCTGCTTGCCTGGTAGGTCAGTGCAGGCTAATTCATTTAGTCCGGAAGATATGCACAATATTTAAAGAAATTGTCCCTTTCACGATACAAGCATGAGCTTTGGCACAGTGTTAGATAGAGCATGCCCAAAAGGAAGTTTTTTTAGATATATGGCCATCGCAGATTTGTCCCATGGCCATAATGGTGGCTACCTTACAAAATGGCCACCATTGGTTGTTATTTTACCAGTATCTCAGGTTCTAGACCGAAGGTGGCGAATCCTACATTTTCAAGGATGAGGAATGCAGTGGCACTATCTACAACATGCTATCATCTACCCAACTACATAACCTGTCCTCCTGGCATTGGAAGTCTTTTAAAATTGTTTACATCCATAAGTCACTTAAATGCTTACAATAATACACTCAAGCTTGTTTTATCTAACGACGCCTCTAGAGGACATTGATTTTTGTATCATCGGCTATTGGAAAGCAAACATATGGTCATTCTGACATATTTCTTTAAAGGAAACCCACTGCCGCCACATAGGCTACTCTTTACGATAAGCAGCAAGGGGTCTTTTATATGCACTTTCCCACAGACAGGACAGCACATACCACAGCGTTTGATGAACCAATTGTGGACCGGTGTTTGGAATGGAAAATAGTCCAAACTTCAAATGGGTCCACTGATACAATAATACACAGGCAATGCACTCATATACATACACAGGGTAGGTTTACCAACGATACATACATCACATAGCTTGTACAGGATCCTGGTCATGGCACAAGTGTTGTGGGGGGGGTGATGAATATGGGAAATATTGCACCTAGGACGGGAATTTGAATGGCCAAGTTAAATATGTAGAATCAAATTTACATACCGTATATGTCCCAATAGAAGCATGCTACCCAATAGAAGCACAACCCCCATTTCGAAATTGAAAGCAAGCACAAATTTACGATCATATCCAGACTGAATGCACATAAAATAAGACAATTCCACTTTATTTCAGAGGCACAACAAAAACAAATCCTTGAAATATGTTAACTTTGAATAGACACGCATCCATGTGTCTGCACTTGCGCAATGCGTGTCTATTGGGAGATATACGGTAATTGTTCTGGTTTTGAAAATTTGATGCTTCATCGGACTATGCCGCTTTGGTTCCTACACTGGTCCCAGTCCTCGGTTACGCTATTTCACATACACAATGCATGAGCATCCTGAGCGCCGAAGGCCTTGATTGAGCCTAGAAAGGACGCAATGTTTTCCACAAGCCTCCGTCCCCATTCTCTGTGCCCTACCCAGCCATGTGAGGGCG
The DNA here is from genome assembly GCA_030323885.1 of Branchipolynoe longqiensis. NCBI lineage: Eukaryota > Metazoa > Annelida > Polychaeta > Phyllodocida > Polynoidae > Branchipolynoe > Branchipolynoe longqiensis. The sequence goes on from CM059193.1 coordinate 72,102,016, forward strand.
CGGTGGCCGAATCGGTAGAGCGCTGGCCTTGCATGCAGGAGATCGGGGAGTCCGGTAGTCAAACCAATGACTTATAAAATTGATACTTGTCGCTTTCTAGCCTGGCGCTCGACATTAATAGGATAGGGCAAGGACTGGTTAGGTCAGTGTTAGGATAATGTGACTGAGTGGGATATTGGGTCATGATACTCGTGGCCTGATTTCCCAGTGGGGCAGCACTATAAAATCGCTGTGAGTGTGCACTGTCACAAGTTGGTACCTGTCCTGGTATGACCTTAGAAGTTGCCAGGATATAAAACTCCAACAACCAAGCAACCCTTGTGTAATCTGAGTGGCCCCCTGTTCCTGCTACACACATGCCGCCCGGGGCTACAGGCGAAAACAATGACGTATTTCCGACGTTTCGCCGGCAGGACGTAAAATGGCGTTTTTATTTGTTTTAGGATGACATCACACGCGAATACACAACGCCGATTTGCAAAGGAGAGGTTGACTGACGCACGAATCGATCCGCGAATTGAATTATTAGTTCGACGAATATTATTTACTCATCCTGAATTAAGGCTGCGAAGTCCGATGGTTTGGGGTTTCTTGCCATTTTCTGAGATGCATGTATTATATTGATGGTTATAATCTACCTTACTTTAATTTGAAGGAACTTTTATTTTAAATGGCTAACTTTGTAGATATTTGAAGTGTAAACATGCCAAATTAATTTTGGCAAGCATGACACAATTCTGACACCATAGTCTTCAGTAATAACAGCAGGGGTGTAGCTAGGCGTACACGCGTAAGCCAAAACGTCCACATTGTTTTGTCAACAAAAACAAAATTAAAAAATAATAAAGAGAGAGAGAGAGAGAGGAGGTATGTAGTAGTCCGGAGTGTCGAAAACTCAAGTCTAAAATGTGTAAAATCCACCAGGTTAAGCTTAAGCAGCCCCCTAAACACCCGGCCGAAATTAGGAGGACACATCGTTGAAGGTCTAGCTACGCCCCTGAACAGATTTGTGTAAATTGACTCAGAATTCCCTTTAATGTGACAACAAATGCTTCATTAGTACACTATTATCTAACATATAATCACACCTTAAAATATTCATGAGAAAACAGTCGGTTAACTCCTTAATGCAGGTGCCCCACCATTCTCTCCATATCTACTCCCCAGGCCCAATCACCTGTCTCCAAGTAACATTAAAGCTGCATAATCCGATGCTTTTTGCCTTTCTGCCATTTTCTGAGATAAATACATTATGCTGATCGTTATAATCTTTTTTTTTGTTTTTTGTGACAAGTTTTTTATTCTGCCCATAACGTATAAGCTCCTGTGAGGGTGCTTGTTTTCAACGCTGGACAGCTGTGATACTGGATTGGTCTGGTCCCGTACTCAGGAGTCTTTACCTGATCTTTCTCGGGCCAACCTTTGCGGTTTTGGATGTTAGTAGTTTCTATATATATATTTTTTTTAATTTTACTTTACTTTAGTTTGAAGTGTCTTTAATTCACTTCACTAGGGTAACAGAAAAGAGCAGGAAAAGGTTTTTAAGTCGTTTTATTAAGTAAAAAGTGATCGTAACCGGAGCAGGTTGAGTAATTCATGGCCATTGGGCGACTGAGACCCGACTGTTCTTTCAAGTGCTGGCTAGGAGCAGAAACGAGGCGAGGACCTCAGAGTTCAAGTGATGGCATGCACATGAGGCAGGTAGAGTAGAGGAAATCAGCGCCCCCCCCCCCCCCCCCCCCCCCCCAGATAGAGGGTGGGTGGGCGGGGAAGCGAAGTGTACTGTAGCTTGTGTTGTGAGAAATTGAGTGGTAGCAGTGCAGAGGGTAGCGAGGAAGACAGAAATAGACATAGCCATGTGAGCAAATTACCCATGTTAGCCTCGGCCAACATGACCAATTCTAAATGGCTAACTTTGGCAATAGATTTCACTCTGACAATAGATTTCAATAGTAAAAGGCTCTATTAAATTGAATTAGTAGACCCTCTATGCACCAACAATTGCCTATAAGTCAGTGTACCAGCATTGAAGTTGAATATGTAGAATCAAATTTAAATAAGTGTTTTGGTTTTGAAAATTTGATGTTTTCATGGGACCATAGAACTTTAATTGAAGAGAGGGAGTCTTGGCATCAGCAGTTAGTTGTTCAACATGTTCGTGCCAAGAAATAGAGCACTAACACACTTTTGAGTCAAATACCAACAACACCCTTCAGCATCACATAGATATCTATTTTTATTCTTTTATGTTTTTATTCTTTATTGACGGTTTATTTACCCTTTCCATATCGTATAAGTTCATGACAGAACTTGTTTTCAATGCTGAACAGATTTAGTCATTAGTTTGTGGTTTATTGTCTTGTACGGTTTGTTAGTAATTTGCAAGTGTATTTATCGCAGAGCTACCTCGGGGCTTCCTGGTCCACAATTATCATTCTCGATGGGTACCATGTCAACACACCGAAACCCTATGTAAAGGCTAAAGGCTCGAATCTGTGGCTGTGTAGGCAGGCTATGGTGAAATCAATAAAGACAAAGAGAAAGGAAGAGTATAAAGTGTAAAGAAGAAGAGAGAGTCCAGCCGTCAGGGGCCATATGTATGGGGTGGTGTTAGCGAGCCTAAACCAGTTTTGGACGAGATTTCTAGGTTAGCGGCGAAAAGTCAGTATGTATGGAGTGGTGTTACGCAAACACTGTGAGTTTAAGACCAGGTACACTAGCACCACTCCGTAGCAAGTTTAAGGGCGGGGTTAGGCACAGATTAGCCCCAAATCTATTCAATGCTATCATATTTGACAGAATTACATACTCAAAAATTGAAATTTGATTAAATTAACCCTAAAATCGAAGCAATGTTAACGCCACCGCTAAATCGGCGGCGATATTCATACTGTCAAATGTCAACAAAACAATTTGCCGCCGCCGGCGATATATTAGGCCCAAATCTATTCAATGCTATCTATCATATTTAACAGAATTACATACTCAAAAAGTGAAATTTGATCAAATTAACCCCAAAATCGAGGCGATATTAATGCCGCCGAATTTTGGTAAAATGAAACCAATAATCGAATCGATTTTAATGCCGCCGCTGCCGCCACCACCACCGCCGCCGCTGGCACCACTGGTGCCGCCTCCGCTGAATCGGCGGCCATATTGTCAAATAGCGTTGCTCACCGGTAACAGGCCCAGAGGGATTTCCCAAATCTATAAATAACTTATAGGTTAGCTAACACCACCGCACTTTGGACCCGTATATACCCCGTGACCAATTTTCCAACACCGGCATTAGCTAACCCGTTGGCACCCCTTAACACCGGAGCCGATAAAATGTTGTTCATACATATGGCCCCTGGTTTATTATTGATATGGTTACATGGGCTCAAACAAGCATGGGAAACAAGCATTCTTGGCCCTACCAAGCTTTCCAGCATTCCTGATCCCCATGGATACCAATGGTCTGCCCACCACCACAAGCTGTATGGCCCCATGGCCACCACCAACCTTGACCTTTGAGTGTGGTGATCCCTATCGCAGCAGAGGAGGTAGGCCCTGAGTGCAATCACACCCAGACCTGCCAGCACCACTATGTCTATTTACATCCCACTCAGGCACCACCAACCAAATACATACCTATATACATACATGCGCCTGGTCACATACACTGATCAGTAATAGAACATTTGCATTCCCCCTATGCTGAATATCGGAATATTTTACCCCTATATTTGCTATCTTCTCCATTGGTTCCTGGTGTAGGTCGCTTTGTTTGATGTATATGTTTGTGTATGCTTCAATGGGTTTGATGTTTCTAAGGAGATAGATTGACAGACAGATCAATTTTACAACCGTATGTTTTGCACAGTAAACATTCCAAGTGAACTGGTTGGCATGCGTGTGTAGCAACCATTAATTTACCTTCGTAAAAACCACTAATTACTCTCCAGGGTCCCCATACGATGTTGGGTGGTTGTTGGAGATTTATGTCCTTGCAACATCTACGGTAACATCAGGACGGGTACCGACTTGTGACAGTGTGCACTCATGGCAACTTTCCAGTGCTGCCACACTGGGAAATCAGGTCACCATCACCATGACCTGATATCAAACTCAGTCCCATTATCCTGACACTGAGCTAACCAGTCCTTACCTTATCCTATTAATGCCCAGCACCAGGCTAGGACGTGACAAGTACCAATTTTATAAGTCATTGGTTTGACTCGACCGGAAACCAAACTTCCAATCTCCCGCACGCGTGGCCTGCCCTCTACCGATTCGGCTACCGCGCCCTTTTTTTTTGTTTTTTGTGATGGGTGGATTTATGCTGCCAATAACGATTAAGTCCAATGACTTGTTTTCACCGCTAGACAGTAATAGTCTCATGACTCCCCTTCTTTTTACCACTTTCAGTTGTTGTGTAGCTAACTACAGCATGCATTCTTTCTCTCTTTGTAAGCATTCTCCCACATCACCCAAACCTCTGTGAGTTTGTCTGTTCTACAATTGGATAATTGTTTGGTTACCAATAGTTAATTTTTCTGAATGTCTTCACCTTGCTGTGTTAGTGGTCATTAGGTTTTGATTTAAAGTTTAAAGTTTACCTTTTATATATATCATACCTAGCATTATCTATACCCTCTAAAACTTTGCTTGAATTATCAGTGTATTTTCTATTTATTTATTTATCTATCTTTCTTTTGCTTTTTCAATTCATGTTATTTGTTGTTGTAATTAGTCTAGCAATGCATTTAGCTCTTTTTTGATTAATTTGTTATGTTTCTATTGTCCCTGTACTTCTTTCTTCTACTCCCAGTGTATTCCATTCCCTTACCTTCATGTACTCGGTACTCCTCTCATATGATCTGTTTTTGGCTCTGTTTAATTTCAGTCTGGGGCCATCACTACCTCTTGTTGCCTTTTTTGTTACCTGCACCCTCTCAGGCTTCCTTGTCTCCCTGAATGCTGGTATTTTGAGATGTGCTTTTTCTCCTGTCATTTAGTGTATTTACTCTTTCTTTCCTATGGAGATCACCAGTTGGGTGTGTATGTTCCACCTTCAGACATATCATAAGTGCTCTATTTTGTAGTCTTTGTAGTTTATCCAACATATTTTTGTTACCCCCCATATATATTACATCACCATAGTCGAAGTATGGTAGTATCATGCATTTATAGATTTAAATGGCCATATTTGTAGTTAGGTATTTTCTGGTATTCGCTAATATCCAGATTTTGTGGTTTGCCTTCTTGATAACTTCTTTTATGTTATCATTGTAGTTTAGTTTCCTATCAAGATTCATCCCTAGATATCTGTAGTTGGTCTGATAATCAAGAACTTTTCCTCCCAAACTTATTGGCTCCTCATTGCCATAGTTGATTTTGACATGATGTAGTGTATATCTGATTTGCATGTCAACTGATAAAAGAAGCTAAAACTACGAATGAAATAAATGGGAGGCACAGATAAAATAAATTACTGCGGCGAAGTTTACTCTTTCTGTATAATTGGACTCTAGGTTCTGTTCACATAAACTTCTAGTTTCTCCATATAAGTTTTTTTTATTTTCAATGAAAGAGCCATAGGTTTTGCATACATACATGCCTGGCTTCTGGATATTAATTTATTATGTTCAATGCAGTATATTTAATGGACTGTAGAGTCCGGTGAAATAAAATCCTAAGTTATCTATATGAATTTATTATTTTTCATAAACACTTACTTGATAGGCTGTAGATTAGAGGAGACCTGCTGCCGCCATACAGGCTTCTTTTTCAGATAAGCAGCAAGGGGCCTTTTATATGCACTTTCCCACAGACAGGACACCATATACCACAGCCTTTGATGAACCAGTTATGGACCACTGGTTGGAATGGAAAATAGCTCAAACTGCAAATGTCTCCACTGAGCAGGATCGATCGGATGACCCACACCTTCACAGGTGGACACTCTACCGCCTGAGCTACGTCCCGCTGCCTACTTATGCCCTGGTCACATACGCGTTTGTGGATGTAGTTGAACATAGATAGAATAACGTGGGTGAAATGTGGGTGAAATGTGCTGTCACTATGTTCAAATACGTTAAGGTACGGCAGGTTTCGGTTGATGACCTACCTAATGGTATGGATAAATACGTTATGGTACGGATCCCGGTACGGATCCCGGTACATTATGGTATGGATCCAACTACATTCAACTACATCCAACTACATTGAACTATGTTGAACTATGTTGAACTACGTTGAACTACATTACCCTACACTAATGGCTATGTGACCACGGCAGAACGGCCAATGTTTTGTGTGGGTCAAAGTAAGCTAGAGTACGCTAGAATACATTAAGAAGTATGCTAGAGTACACTAGAGTATGCTAGAGTACGTTATCATCAGGGAGGCTATGTCTGCCTCAAATGGACCTCTCTTTTGAACATGTCCAAAGCATAAATCGGAACTCACGGCTCAGACACGTTCTTATCACATTGTCATCATGGAGAAGTATGGATGGCTTTATATTGCACTACGTTCAACTACATTCAACTATGTTCAACTACATTGAGCTACGTTCAACTACGTTCAACTACGTTCAATTATGGTCAACTACGTTCAACTACGTTCAACTATGTTCAACTACATTCAACTACGTTCAACGACCTTCAACTACTAGATTAGCCTCCACTACGTTCAACTACGTCCACTAACGTGTATGTGACCAGGCCTTACCTCTCGACATGCTAGTCTAACATAGCTACCTCCCCCAATGCTTCTTTTCCCTCTCTTATCTCATTCTCTACCCATCATTCATACCCATGTTTTGCATATCTTCTTGTAATTCTTCATCTGTAGTGATATAGCTTTGTTTAGTGTGCAGCGGCAATTGTCATTAAAGCTGGAAGACCAGAGCATGAGCACTAACAACATTTTCAGAGGAATAAAACCACTTGAACCAAAGAGAAATGTTATCAGAACAATAGCTCAGGGGAGTTAATATACAACAGTGCACTACCTACTATATAACAGGTGTGTTGTTGGAGTTTTACGTCCTAGCAAGATCTAAGGTCATATTAGGACGGGTACCAACTTGTGACAGTGCACACTCCTGGCAACTTAATAGTGCTCCCCCACTGTGAGACCAGGCCACCAACACCATGACCTGATATCGCACTCGGTCATAGTATCCTGACGCTGAGCTAACCAGTCCTTGCCCTAGCCTAATAATGCCAAGTGCCTGGCTAGGAAGCGACAAGTTTCAGTGTTTAAGTCATTAGTTTGACTCAACCAGGGTTCGAACCCCACGATTTACCAAAACTGATTACCGACAGTCAACTCATTCGGCCATCCCATCTGTTCAACTATAAAACATGTACCTGGAAAATACCGGGCGCAGTGTTTGAGTCGATAGAGCGTGGGCCTCGCGTGCGGGAAATCGGGAGTTCGGTTCTCGCTCGAGTCAAACCAATGACTTACAAAATTGATACTTGTCGCTTCATAGCCTGGCAGTTGGCAGTAATAGGATAGGGCAAGGACTGGTTAGCTCAGTGTCAGGATAATGTGACTGAGTGGGATATCGGGTCATGATGCCAGCAGCCCAATTTCCCAGTGGGGCAGCACTACAAAGTCGCCATGAGTGTGCACTGCCACAAGTCGGTACCCATCCGGATATGACCTCAAATGTTGCCAGGATGTAAAACTCCAACAACCAACCAACGTACCTGGACTACAAACGGTGTGTGTGCAGAGAACAAGGCCAGTTACCAGGTGACAGTCTTCAAAGATCAACCTAGCCATAAGAAAACCACAACCTGGTGGGTGGGTGGGTGTGGGGTGGGGGCTGGATAGATCTATAAATGCTTTTCCAGAGATATAAATTCGCGGATCAAAGCAGCGTTGCGCGTCTGAGGCAGTCATATCCCGTTAGTGTCAATGCGCTAGAGCCAGCCTTAGTAAAACCCAGGAGGCTTTGATCTGAACGGAATGAATACACGTCGATAATGGACCGGGGCGGGGGGTGCTGAGGGGGGGGGGGCACGCTAATGCGACCGTGATTGATCCTGAGCATGTTATATCTGAGGAGAGCGAATATCGATTATTGACTATTGAGCCACCTACTTTACATGCTGTTTCACCCGGTGCAAGTAGATGTGATTGTAACTTGGAAGTGTAAGTACATCGGCAGATGCTGCTCTCTTTAGGTGGGAGCATTGAAATGTTTGGATTACTTTAATGCAAGATAAACCTGCGTAGAAAACAGGCAGTGTTGACTTCTTTCCAGATCCGAAAGAAAGATACTGCCCTGGTTAACAGTATGTATGTTGTGGATATTAGCTATCCTATATATATATTATATACTATATATGTTCTATATGCTCTATGTACTCTACATATTCTATATGCTCAATATACTCTATAAGCTCTATATACTCTACATGCTCTATCTGCTCTACATGCTCTATATGTTATATATGGTATATATGCTCTATATAGACTATGTAGTCTATATACTCTATATACTCTATATACTCAATGTACTCAATACACTCTATATACTCTATGTACTCTATATACTATATACTCTATATACTCTATATATTTAATATATTCAATATACTCTATGCACTCAATATACTCAAAATACTATATATACCCTATATACTCCATATACTCTATATGCTCTATATACTCAATACAGTCTATAAACTATATATACTCTATATCCTCAATATACTCAATATTCTGTTTATATTCTATATAAGGTATATACTATATATACTCTATACACTCTATATACTCTACATACTCAATATACTTTATATTCAATATACTAAATATACTAAATATACTCTATATACTCTATATAGTCAATATACTCTATATACTCTATGCATTCTATATAAGCTATATACGCTATATACTCTATATACTCTACATACTCTATATACTCTAAATACTCGATTTATTATATATACTCTAAATATGTTATATACTCTATATACGTTATATGCTGTATATGCTATATATACTCTATATACTCTATATACTCTATATATATTATATATGTATTATATAATTTGTATATTGTATATTATATATATTAATATATAGAATATATGTTACATGTTATGTATATTGTGCTATATGTAATATATATTAATAATATTATAATGTATAATACTTTATAATAATATTATATTGTTTATACTGTAAATGGTTATTAGAGGTGCCCCCAATAGCTGATGTCTACTTTTGTGCTGGGGGTCGTTAAACAAACCAACAAAGGTTATCAGAGGTTGGGTTTTAGTTATGGTCTGACCCTGAGGCATACGAAGCGGCATTTTAAGTAACCACGTCCTGATATGACCATATCTGTTTCTAGGACGTAAAGCGCCAAAAAAGCACACAAAGTCCTAAATACCCTTACTTACCATGGTTCCTGGCATTACTCGGAGCAATGGAATGAGGATGTTTGTTTGTTGTTGTTTTAGGTTCTAGCAACATCTATGGTCATATCAGGATGGGTACTAACTTGTAACACTGCACACTCATGGCAACTTTATAGTGCTGCCCCACTGGAAGACCAGGCCGCCAGCACCATGACCTGATATCCCACTCAGTCACATTATCCTGGCACTGAGCCAACCAGTCCTTGTCCTATCCTAATAATGCCGAGTGCCAGGCTAGGAAGCGAGAAGTATAAATTTTTAAGTCATTGGTTTGACTCGACCACGATCCCACGATCCCACGATCCCACGATCTACCAACATGGGAGTGGAAGCTCTAACTCATACGGGTATCCCGGCTGCTCATGGAATGAGGAGGACCGATTGTCTGTGATTTGAATTTCTCTTGCTTAGTCAACGAATGTAAACAAAACAAAAGAAATAAATCAAGATGGGGGAAGACAAAGCTTTGATGAGGTTGACAGCTGAAAAAGTATTAAAGAAAAGGGAGCTCAATGCATTGCTAGACTAACTAAACACTTAAATATAACAAGGAATAAAATAAAACACACAAAAAACACTGTCATTTAAGCAAACTCTTAGAGGTATACATGCTAGGCATGATACACCCAGGAGGTAAATTTAGAACTTAAAATAAAAAATAATGACCAATAACACAACAAGGTGAAGGCAGTCAAGGAAAATAACTATAGGTAACCAAACAACGACCCAATTGTAAAACAAAAAGACTCACAGAGGGTAAAGAGATGTGGGAGAATACTTACAAACAGAGAAAGAATGCATACAGTAGATAACTACGCAACAACTGAAAGTAATAAAACAAGCGGAACCACGAGACTATTACTGCTAGTGCCAAAAATAAGTCATTAGCCTTAACTGTTATGGGCAGAATAAATACACCATCACCAAAAAAAAAAAAAGAAAAAAAAAAAAAGAATTGTTACTGGAGTGTTCCTTGTTATGTGGATAGAACATTTAGTAAGATGGGCTGAAACACTGGGGCCGACTAGCATTGACTGGGACACGAGAGCAGGAACCGGAAGTAGAAATGTACCCAAATGAGATGCTCCTTGATGACTCAGCTAAACAGCTATGCTGGTTCCGGAAGGATCATGCAAATCTCAATGGATGAGCTTGTGATGAGAACAGCTTAAATTTGCATAATCCGATGGTTTGGGTTTTTTGCTGTATTTGAACAAATAAATATATTAGGTTGATCGCCATAATTGCTTTTGTTTAAGCTTGGAGTTACTGTTACGGAGATATTTGAAGTAAAATATATGTGAAATAATGCACAATTATATTGGTTTGCACACTAAAATTCCAGACAATACAGGCTTCTTTGACTTGCACCATTCAAGGGTTATATTAAAATGTTATACAGTAAAACCTCTCTAATCGACCATCTCCACAGATCGACCAATCCCCTATATCGATCACTTTATTTGGGTCTGAAACAATCGCCCATACAATACCATTGTAACGATAAAGAAAACTCCCTATCCGCCCACCTCCCTAAATGGACCATTTAAAGTCGGCCCCATGGTCGGTCGATTTAGAGAGGTTTTACTGGAATATTCATAATATAGAGCCATCGTTAATCAGTGCATCAGTATCTAAGCTACATAAGTAGAATCAAATGAAGAGAAGTACCTCAGTTTTTTGTTTATTTGTTTGTTTGTTGGTACATTTTTTGTTTAAGCAGGGGAAATTTCAATCACGGACGATTGGTCTTCCTCATTCCACTGCTCCTTGCCCTATCTTAATAATGCCGAGCGCCTGGCTAGGAAGCGACAAGTATCAATTTTTAAGTTATTGGTTTGACTCGACCAAGGTTCGAACCCACGATCCCATAAGTTGATGAGAGCGTAACGTCGGTAAAGCGTAGTGATAGCGTGGTTCAACGCGAGAGGACAACATAATTCAGTTATTAACGTTATTCGATCGCCAGAACTACGTTGCTTTACATTACCTTACGTTACTTATGTCATGAAATGTTGGCGAAACGTTCGGCGTACGTTCTCCAGACGTTTTCCTGACGTTTTCCTGACGTTTTCCTGACGTTCCCATTACACTGTGTGTACATTTCCACTGGCGTTAATATGGGTCGACGTAGTGGAATGTAGTAGAACGTAGTGACCAGCGTTTGACTAACTTCCGTTTAACGTCATTAACGTTCGCCGAACGTTTACAGAACGTACGGCAAACCTAAACCCTTACGTTCTAGTTACGTCGAAAGTTTTGAACAGGTTCAAAACTTTGACGCACACCAACGTAATACGACGTAACGTGACGTAGCTCGACGTCAGTCTAACGTCATTATGACGTCATCATAACGTAATCCAACGTACGTCAACGTAATGATGAAACATTACTGGCTCGGGCAGGGAGGAACACGGAAGCATGAGTGGGAATAACATATCTTTATTCTTAGGTCAATCGTCGTCAACAGGTCTTTCGGCTTATGGTTACACGCGGTTGCGGTCGCCCGCCGGCAATGTCTGACATGAGCATGAAGTTATGTCACAATGGTAAATCGATCATCAACATATGTACATTGGTTTTTATGAACGTAGAATTCAAATACAATTCAATACAGTAGTGAGATAAGTCAAACAGGAGTTTTTTGATGATTACCTCATATCGTGTGGTGAGGGTTAATTGTCAGTCAATTGGAGATTCGCTTTGATCATTCCATATCTGAGTAGTGATGGAGTATTGATATGCTCGGAGTGCGTTATCTAATGTGTTATTAGCTCCTAATTGCAGATATACTCATCTCATCATATGTTAAGAGTTATAAGTTTTTTGAGTAATAATCATTTTTTGGTTTAATTTTTTGTCTCGTTATTGTTCATTTTTTATCGAGACAGTGCCAAGGCCAAGTTGTGTGTGTTTTGTTAGTTCATGGCCGTTATTAAGGTTTTGTTGACCTTCTTTGAGTCTGCTGTACTGATGTATGTTCGGTAGGCCTGCGAGGCCCATCCGCCGAACCTCTGCACTTCTAGTTCAGTACTGCCTGATGCGTATGCCACCGTGGCCGCTGTTCTCCTTATGGCGTGCAGGGTGGTGGGGTTGGTGACTCCCAGTGCCGCTTGGGTGTCTTTCCATACTCTGGCTATGTATGGTATGGTCATGGTGTGTCCGTCTTTTGGGTACACCAGGAGTGGCTGGTTGTGGCGTCGTGTGCGGTCGTCCCTTATCATGCGTGTGTATGCTGTGACTGGACATAGTATCGGGTTGGGTGCTGGGGCCATTATGAGTGTCCTCGACTGGGCATTGCCTTGGAGGTTCTTTGCCCATTTCTGTCGTATCTCAAGGTTGGGCCCTGCCATCCTCACGTCGTCTCTTGTCGTATGGCGTGTGTGGTTGAATGCGTTCGCTGCTCTGGGTGCCACCTCCGACTGCCTCACTCCTGCATAGTACATTACTAGGATGGCAAATGCCGCCACCCTGTGTGTCTGGTTGTCCTGCAACTTGTTCACCACGACCTTTATTGTGTTGATCGGCGCGTGGGGGGTGGATCTCGGCTTGTGGTCCTTCGATCTCTTCAGTGCATCCATGGCCAGTCTGACCCTGATGTCGTCGAATGGGTCGAGGGGGGGCTCTGTTGAGGCGGAAGTGCATGCGAATGTGTGCTACTGTGTTGGCCACGGATGATGGGCACTGTCGGGCCGCCACGTCTTCTATCCAGCATCGGATCTCGTGTGGGGTGGGCTCCATCTCTTTGACCCCGAACGTGTTGCAGTGTTGTCTGTATGCTCTCACCGCTACCCGTTGGTTGGCCCATGTGCCCGGTGCCCGGGCCTGTGTCTGCCTCGTCTCCGCCGCTGCCCTCAGTCGTGCGTATGTCGGATCTGGAGGAGATAAGACAGTAAGACAGTCATGTTGTCTATATGCTAGGAGGCAAGGCTGGACAGGTATTAGGCGGTTTTGTGAACATATTCGAATTGCGTTTTGCTTGTGCCGCTCGCTTATGTGGGCCCTACTTAGAGCGTCGGCTAGTGTGTTGTCGACACCCGGAATATGACGGAACGTTACTTTGACCTGCAGGACGGCCTGTAGCATCCAGGCTGCGCTGGCTGCCTCGAGAAGGCGAGCGTCGTGGGTGCGGCTTGTGGTGAGAACTTGGACGGCGGCCTGGTTATTACACATGACCCGTATGTGTCCTCCTCGGTCGCCCTCGTGCAAGAATGTGTAGAGTGCGACTATGACATTAAGGGCCTCAAGATGGTTGATGTTAGTGTCGGGGTCCTCGTCGAGGGTGCCTTGTAGCTGCATGGAGTATGCTCTTGTTGAGTCCGCTCCGCCTATACCTCCCATGCATTCGTCGACCTCAATGGTCCTGTGAGGGGCCGCGGGAGGTATGAGGGAGGTTCCATTCCATTCGCGTGCAAATTGCGGAAACCATGTCAGGTCGGCGCTCATGCTGTCGGTTATGGGGGTGGGGCCGTCGCCCATGCCACGGAGAGTGTCGAGGAGGCGACCCACGAATATGCGAGCCGGCTGGACACATTTGGCTAGGTGGAAGAGCTTACCGAGCAGGGACTGGAGCTGCTTTCTTGTGATTTCGTGCTTCTTGATTGTGGCGTTGACCAGCCTTATGGTGGCTCTTAGTTTATCTATCGGTATGGATAGTGTCATGTCGGGGGCGTTTATGGTTATTCCCAGCCATCTGACGACTTGTGCCGGTGGCTGAGTTTTGTCGGTGGCCTCTGGGAGTCCCAGTTGGTGGAAGAGGTGTCGGGTTAATGCGAAGTGGGCGTGGGCTGTGGCTGCGTCTGGTGCCACCACGATGAGGTCGTCGAGGTACATGATTGCATTAACACTTTGTTGCTTAAGCATATATACCACTGCCTCGGCGACTCGTTGTATGTGGCAGCTAGAGCCCCTGGCGCCGAAGGGGACGGATATGTCGAGATAAAAACTATCCCGCCATCTGGCGCCCAGGAGGGGCCAGTCCAGTGGACATGTGACCAAATTTGTATACGCTCGACTTATGTCCATTGTGAACATGTAACTGTTCCTCCCCATGGACATCAGCTCGCAGGTAAAGTGGTCTACTGTTGGTAGGGTGTGGTCTCTTATATCTCCTAGGGCCATGTTTTTAATAATGTAGGCATTGATGGAAGTTCTTACCGGAAAGGACATGTCCGTGATAATCCTCCTCTTTGTTGGGTCGGTCTTCTCCCAGGTCATGATCGGGGAGACGTGATACCATGGGGTGAAGGGGGGTTGGCTGTATGGTCCGTAGACTGCGCCTAGTTGCCTCTCGGTCTCGATGTATGCGTCTACTGCCTCCGGGTGTTGTTTGGCGCTCAGGTGGTTGTAGCTGCCGGTGGTGTCTGAGGTTGGCCCGATGTATCCCAAGGGAAAGCCGTATGCTATGAAGTCCAGTAGCTGGGTGTGTTCTTCAGAGTCCGTGAGCCTGCTTGCCCATTCGTGGTGGTTTAAAGATGAGGGTAGTGGTATGCGGGCCTGGATGGCGTTAGGCAGGCCGGTGGCCTTAACTTTGCTGTATATAGTAGCAATGTGGGTGTGTAGTTCGGGGGTGGGGGAAGGCCAGTTGGCGCGTCGGTGTTCACTGAATGCGTGGGGGCCGGGATCAATGACACTGTGGGGGGAGGGTGGTTGTGTCCGCTGCACAGTGCTCCCGTATTATGTTAAAGTCGATGGCGTCTGATGGACCGACTGTCTGTTCACGGGGGCTCTTGAAGTTGGGGGGGCTTTGTGGCAGTCGAGAGTGGGCAGGCCCCTGTGTGTGATTTGAGCTGTTCCGGGTTGGGCGGTGGCTTGGCCGTCGCTGCTGGTGCCGGGGCTTCTGTCATGTTTATCTCCATTGTCTGTTTTGTGCGCCGCGTGGTGGTGGGTGTGGGCGCTTGTGTTGGGGGTTTGGGGTGTGTGTCCGCTCATGCTTGTATAGCCTGCTTGGGATCCTCCTATGTGAGCTGGAGGTGCCATGCGGGGGGTGTCACTTGCGACTTCTGCATTGTTGTTACTGCCTGAGGCGTGTTGTGTGTGGAGGGGTTGGCTTTGTTTCCCCGTGTGTGCCGAGCCGTCATCTCGGGCGAGCCCCTGAGGTGTGATGAGAGCGAGTGCCATCTTGGATTGTGGGTGGTGGTCTTGTTTGGAGCCGGTTTTGTCTCCCGGCTGGAGTTTGATGGGCTTTTTGGTTGGGTTTTGTAATAAAGTTGTGGCGTGTCTGAGGGGGGCGTGGGCGTGATCGCTTTTTCGTATGTGCTGTTTCGGCGGTCCGGCCCCCCTTCTTAGTTTTTTTGCACATTGGCCCTGTTCTTTTTCCTACATTGTTGTTTGGTGTGTTCATAGTATGATTGTGTGGTGCGAAAGCAATATGCGCATGCGTGCACCACGTCATTTGGGCCATCCTGGTGGTGCTGTGGCTGGGCGCACCTCTTGCCTGAGTTATACAGCTGGCACGGCCTCTCGTGCGGCTCGGCCTCCAGCCGTGCCCTGCCATTCTTATTATCGACATACTGTGTAGAGGCTCGCTCATCCCTTGTGTTTGTGGTATTGTGATAATTGTTGCTGAATCCGAACCTTGCCCTCTCGTTGTTGAGTCCCTGCTCGTTCGCCCATGATAGTTTGTTCTTCTCTATTTTGTCGAATACTTTCTGGCTCCATGCCCTGATAGCGTGCCACGGGCTGTATATCGTGTCCTCCGCGATTATCCGCAGGTGGTCGAGCATGGCCTCAAAATCTTTAGGGTCATAGACCTCCTTATCATCGAGCATTGTGAGATATGCGGCTATATATTCCCTCTTCGTCATGGTGTGCCTAGCAGCAATTTTTTGGGCTAGGGAGACGCAGTTATGCCTGTCTAGATACATAAATGGTTTTGCTATCGGGTTCTTGATGAACATATCATGGAGTATAGCCTTCCTACCTTCCATGCGGCGGTAGAGGGCCCTCTTGCGGTCCATCTCGTCGTCGAGGGTCTCAGTCTGCTCCTGGTGGTGCTTGTGGTGGGTTTGTCTCGCGTTCCTGTGCGGTGATGGGTCCGCCGAGGGCGCCGTGTAGGGGGTGTTTTTCCCGCAGTTGCATGGTGCGTCCTGCCGGCATGGGCGGGCCTCGGGCTCGGCCGCCTCGTCCTCCGATGTTGATATGGCCCTCCTCCGGGTCGTCCTAGGGGGAGGCAGCGGTGGGGGTGAGGGCGAGCGCTGGCGTGTCGCTTCTCGTTGTCTGTGGTGGGCCGGTGCAGGCTTGGGTGGGGGCGCTGCGAGGGCCGTCTCCCTCGGGGCAGTCTGTATCAGCAACTGGCTGAGGGTGGCCTGGACGGTGGCCATCTGTTGCTTCATGGCTGCCATCTTGGTCTTGATGTGGTCGTCGGTTGGCGTCTGTGGCGGTTGGGCTGGCCTCGGATAGTATAGGTCGGTCTCCGATCCGCTGTCGATTATGTTGTTGGGCTCCCCATGGGAGTCCCCTGCCGAGGACGCATTAAGCCTGGGGGTGCTGCTCGTGATCTCCCGGCTGTTGCCCCATTGTATGGGGAGGGTGGCCGAGGCTCCGGACGAGCGTGCCGGTGCCGCTGGCCGTCCCCGGGTTCTCTTTTTCGACGATGTGTTAGCGTGCCTAGCCATCTCGATGGTTGTTTTTGGAAGAGATGTGCAGCTGACGGGTTCGAGTAGAAGAGTGAGGCGGTAGTGTATCGGCACGGCCGAGGAAGAGTGGGCGGGGCCTCTGATTGGCTGAGAGTGGGCGAGCCCCCTGTCAGACATATGAGTGTGGGAGGAGGAGGTGTCAGCTACCCGGCTCCCTCCCCGCCCCCAGCAATGACAGCAAATGACCAACTCCTTGGTCATTTAACCCAATGTCCACGTCAGGCTTACGTTGGCTCATTACGTCGTAGTGTCACAGGGGTATTATAGAGGTGGAAGTGAACTGATCTGTTGCACACGTAGGCCTATGGTATTTCAGTGTTGTTCAATAATGTGTTAAAGGCCCAGTCGCACCTCACCGGATTGAGCAATGGACAGAATTGTCTAGTCCAGTGGTGATAAGTATCAAAATGTATTAAAATGTGTCAAATTGTTGTGCTATCGGGGAAATGGCCGCTGGACGAACGGACATGAAACGGACATGAAACGGATATGAAACGGACATGAGACGGACATGAAACGGACAGGAAACGGACATGAACGGATAGCCAATGGACAAAACTAAATCAAACCGGACAAGAACCATAGACGTAAGTCCGGTGGCATCCGTTCCTAGTTTTGTGCATGTTCAAAACTTGTACGGACACAAACTGGACATTGTTCGTTTTCTGTCCATTTCCCACAATCCGGTGAGGTGTGACTGGGCTTTAACCAACATGGTTTCTTTCCTTTCCGAGCACCATCGAATAGACCGATCAATACCCACATCAACACGTGTAAATTTAGTTTAGCCGTTGGACCGGAATAGCTGTATCTGCACCTGTACATGTCAATGTTTTACTAACACAGTTCAGGACTGACATAAAATGAAATTAAATGTGCTTAGTGAAAGTAGCCACTAAGACACAGATATTGTAAAAATAACACCGATACCTCAGGGCTGAAAGTGATCTCCGGGCAAAAACGAGGAACCGCTGATGGCGAATTTCCGGGAAAATATGGATTCCCTCCCCCCCCCCCATAGGATTAGCACTGTCAGCGAATCGCGGGAAAATACCCACATCAACACATGTAAATTTAGTTTAGCAGTTGGACCGGAATAGCTGTATCTGCACCTGTACATGTCAATGTTTTACTAACACAACCCAGGACTGACAATGAATCAAATTAAATGTGCTTAGTGAAAGTAGGCACTAGGAACACAGACAGATATTGTAGAAATAACACCGATAACTCAGGCCAAATGTGGTCTCCGGGCAAAAACGAGGAAACGCCAATGGCGAATTTCCGGGAAAATATGGATTCCCCCCTCCCCCCCCCCCCCCCCCCCCCCCATAGGATTAGCACTGTCAGCGAATCGCGGGAAAATGCCAGAAGCCAAGTTTCAACCATCATTGTTGTGAATGTTATCGTCTATACACAACTCCTGTTTGGATGTTATGTTCTAGCACCATCTAAGGTCATATAACGATGGGATTCAAAATAAGCAACTTTTGTCATATGAGCCTGTCTCAAAAGGTGATAACTCTTCTTTTTTTTTGTCCATTGTAACGATTGACACAAAACAGCACATAAACGGTTACACTGAAAACCCTAGGACATTTGCTTCAAATCAATATGTATTCTATTGGGATTATGAAACGCAGCACTATAAAGTTGCCATGAGTGCGCACTATCACAAGTCGATACCCATCCTGATATGACCGTAGATGTTGCTAGGATGTAAAACAACAACAAACAAACAAAACATAAGGGATCGGCACATATTTCCTAAACACACCTCACATAGTTTTGAAGGGAAGAATAATAAAGAAAGTGGCTGAGATTATTATGTTAGCGCATGACACAGGTTACCAAGGTTACCAAGTAGGGCTAATTGTTAACGTTCATTAATCAGGATTGCTTTTTTATAATTAGTCCTGTAGTGTGTTTTCCCCTTCCTCATAAACTAAATAAATTGTTTATGTAATCTGACAGCACATATGAAGAGTTCACATCCAAAAACGCAGTAAATGCCAATCTAAAAATTAAGACAAACATTGGAATCAAACCTTCAAAAAGTTAATTTTATTTACATTCCTAGTTTTTGTGTTCATTACTCCATAATCATGAGATCATCAGAAAAGTGGAGTTAGTGAGAATCACAATTATTTTTAGGTAACAATCTTTTTATTTAAAGTACATTTTTGGATTGGCGTTTACGTGGAATTGTGCCTGAAGTCTTCCTATAATCCACACCACAACATCGCACCCATAGCGTAGACGCCGAGCAAATTCAAAAACATTGTAGCTAAGGAAACCGGGGCCGTATTCGATTAACACGACCCGGGTGACTCGGGTCACCCGAGTTGTTAGAATTTCAAATCGAACACCACGAGTGGAGTCGATAAAAACAAGTTCCTTGTGCAAAAATACCCGACCCCAGTAACCCACGTCTTGGCTAGGGGTGGCTAGGAATGATGACGTCACATTTGCGCTGGTACCGTCCTGTAGGATAACAGCGACCAGTACCAATCCTACATGTTTTTTGTTGTTGTCATAACCCAGATTAATGAAATGGAAATGATTATAACAAAACTATGCAATCATAAAATACTTTAAATCCTATGTTGCTGTAGGTATATCGGTTATTAAAAACTAAATAATTTTTTTTGATTAAGCCACCATTGGATAAGTGTATTCGTTTATTCAACCCGAGTCTGTAGGATGTGCCCATGCACCAAAAAGTGGCTCAGGTCACCCGAGTTGATTAATCGAATACGCCCCTGGTTAACTTCCTGCCCGATCTATGAACTCTACCCTCCTCCCCTGCCTGCTGTGCCATGGACTCGTCTTCTGGTGGATGGACGAGTCCATCTCTCCATCCACCTGATTCGCCAGTGGGCTTTCACACCTTTTCCGCCGTCGACTGTTTGTAACTTGCGGCTCTCTTCACTCCTCACTTTTTGACGAGCCAGCGATACACAAACTTTTCCACCCGCCCACCATACTGCTTTACCTTTTCGTTCCTTCGTAGGACTGTGCCCTAGGGGGATACCATATCGATTGGAAAAATCCTTTTTACATGCCCGTGTTTGTTTATGTCATTCTATTGCCGAATCACATTTACATTTTTCTTGCCAAACAATTCATTCATCAGACTCTACACCTTTCCCTCTAGGCATTACCTTGCAGTTCACTGAATCGGTAGAGCGCAGGCTTCCCGTGCAGAAGGTCGGGAGTTAAATTCCCGGTCGAGTCAAACCAATTACTTATACAATTGATACTTGTCGCTTCCTACTGATCCTAGCCAGGCGCTCAGCATTATTAGGATAGGGAAGAACTGGTTGGCTCAGTGTCAGGATAATGTGACTGAGTGGGATATCAGGTCATGGTGCTGATGGCCTGGTCCCCCAGTAGGGCAGCACTATAAAGTTGCCATGAGTGTATACTGTCACCAAGACGGCCCCCATCCTGATATGACCTTAGATGTTGCTAGGATGTAAAACTCCAAGAACCAACCAACGTTGTAGTTGGATATCCCCGTCGGGGCTCCTATCGGGTGGTGCCCCCCCCACTCCCCCCTCCCCCCTCCCCCCTTCCCCCGGCCTCCCTTTCTTAAAGGAGCAGAAGGACGTAGTGTATTTTGGGAGAGATGACAAATGAAACACAAACACTACAAGACAGGGTGTGGGGGCGGGGGAGGGGGGGGGGTGGGATGGGGAGGAGGAGGGAGAAGGGGGGAGTGCTGATTGCGGTCAGACTACTAAGCTAATCGCTGGGCGATGAGCCGAGTAAGATGCTGACTCAGGTAATGAGTTGGTGGCTGTCACACGAGGACAGAATTACCTTATTGTACCAGTCTATTCCTCATCACTGATGGGAGGAGGCTGGGGAGGGGGAGAAGGGGGAGGAGGGAGGAGGGGTGGGGGAGGAGGGGGGAAGGAGGGGGGAGGAGGGGAAGGAGGGGAGGGGGGGAGGGGGGGAGGAGGGAGGAGGAGGGGGGAAGGAGGGAGAAGGACGGAGCTGGACGGAGAAGGAGGGGATGGAGGGGGAGGGAGGAGGAGGAGGGGGAAAGAGGGGGGAGGTAGGAAGAGGGGGAAGGAGGGGGAAGGAGGGAGGAGGGGGAAGGGGAGGAGGGGAGGATCGGGAGGAGGGGGGGAGGGTTGTGTTGGGGGCTGTGGGTTAGTGATTGCGGATTATGGGTTGAGGATTGATGGTTGTGGGTTGAGGGCTGGAGGTTATGGGTTGTGGGTTGTGGGTTGTGGGTTGTGGGTTTTGGGTTGTGGTTTGGGTTGGAGGTTGTGGATTGTGGGTTGAGGGTTGTGGGGTGTGGGTTGTGGGTTGAAGGTTGTGTGTTGTGGGTTGAGGGTTGATGGTTGTGGGTTGAGGGCTGGAGGTTATGGGTTGTGGGTTTTGGGTTGTGGCTTGGGTTGGAGGTTGGAGGTTGTGAATTGTGGGTTTAGATTGGAGGTTGTGGGTTAAGGGTTAGGGGTTGGTGGTTGTGGGTTGGTGGTTGTGTGTTGTGGGCGTGGGTTGGAGGTTGTGGGTTAGGGATTGTGGATTAGGGGTAATTGTGGGTTGTGGGTTGTGGGGTGGGGGGTAGCTGCCCGGTTGTATTGGCGGTGCAATTTGGACCTGGTTTGATATTGGAGGCGGACATGGAAGGAACGCTGAAGGTGGAGATTAGGGCCTGATGGCAGGAAGCACGAAAAGGAGGATATGTGCGTGTGTGTGGGGGTGGGTTGTGTGGGGGTTTTTGGGGGTGGGGTGGGTCGGGGTGTGTGCGGTGTGGTCAGGGTGTGTCGGGGTGGGGTGTGTCGGGGTGTGTTGGGGTGAGGTGGGCCGGGGTGTGTGGAGGTGGGGGTGGGTCGGGGTGTGTGGAGGTGGGGTGTGTCAGTGTGTGGGGGGGGGGGGTGTGAGGGTGTGTGGGGGTCGTGGTGGGTGGAGTGGGGTGTGTCAGTGTGTGGGGTGTGTGGGGTGTTGGGTGTGTGGTGGGGGGGGTGGTTCGGGTGTGTTAGGGTGTGTGGGGGGGTGTCGGGGTGTGGTGGGGGGGTGTGGGGGTGGTGTGGTGGGGGGTTCGGGGTGTGTGGGGGGCAGGGTGTGGTGTGTGGAGGGGGGTTGTGGGGGGTGTCAGGGTGTATGGGGTGTGTGGGGTGTGTGGGGTGGGGTGGGTGGGGTGCGTGGGGTGGGTGGGGGTGGGGGTGTCGGGTGGGTCGGGGTGTGTGCGGGTGGGGTGTGTCGGGGTGGGTGGGGTGGGGATGTCCGGTGTGGGGGTGGGGTGTGTGAGGGGTGTGGTGGGGGTGGGGTGGTCGGGTGTGTGGGGGTGGGGTTGGTTAGGGTGTGGGGGGGGGGGGGGGGGTGGGGGGGGTGTGTGGGTGTGGGGTGGGTGGGGTGTGTGGATGTGGGTTGTGTGTGGGTGGGCCGGGGTGTGTGGATGTGGGGTGGTTCGGTGTGTGTGGATGTGGGGTGGGTGTGGGTGGGCCAGTGGGTGTGGATGTGGGGTGGGTCGGCGTGTGTGGGAGTGGGGTGGGGGTGGGTGGGCCGGGGACGTGGATGTGGGGTGGGTCGGCGTGTGTGGATGTGGGTTCGGTCAGGGTGTGTGGGTGTGGGGTGAGTAAGGGTGTGTGGATGTGGAGTCAGATATGTGGGTGTCGGTGGGTAGGGTGTGTGGGTGTGTGTGGGGTGAGGTGGGTCAGCGTGTGTGGATTTCGGGTGGTTCGAGGTGTGTGTGTGTTAATGGCTTAAGGTTTGTGGGTGTGAGTCAGGTATGCGGGTGTAGGTGGGTAGGTTGTGTGTGTGTAGAGGCGGGGGTGGGGGGTCGGGGTGAAGGGTTCAGAATGGTCGATGAGTGTTGATGATATGGGTGGAGTTGGGGCGTGTGTGTATATATATATATATATATATATATATATATGAAGTGGGCGAGACTATTCGGCTTGTGACATTTGCGAGCTTGTGCCGATTAACCCGCATTTGGAAATGCGGGCTACTCGCCATGGCAGACTCGCAATTGCCAACATTTGCGAGGCCCCGGGTTTCCGGCCGTAAAGCGTTGCTAGGAGACATCAATGTCGACTCTTCTGGCAGCGAGAGGAGGTCAGGCGTTCGGACCCAGACCCATCGGACATGTTTATGCACGCTCCGATGTTTCAGCCGAATATTTAGGTTTGTATTCTCGAAATTCCAAACTTATTTAACTTAATTATATGGGAGGGGATTTAACTAATAACATACATTATATTGCTGAATCATATGTAACTAATAACATACGTTATATTGCTAAATTCATCCTGTTAGTAAAAGGTAAGAATAAAACGGTGAGCTCCTAAGAAGTGACCTGAGAAGTGACTGGAATGTTCCTTGCATTCTTTACTATTCTCCAGACTTATATTAATAACCACTATGGTCAACTTCATATTGCTATTTTGATTGCTCTATGCATTTATTTAATTAAGGGCCTTCCGCACCACGGTCTGTAAGGAGTCGAACTCTCCACCTCGGACATTGCTAGCCAAGGGTCAAGCTGGCAGGAAGGCAGTCAACCGGCGGCGGGAGGCACAAGACATTCACATGGAAACAATTATTTATATTAACACGCAGGCTCGCCTTAAGCGGGGGTGGAATAGCCCGACGGTTAAATATATATATATATGAAACGTGGCATTTGAATCGCACGACCTGTCAAACGAGAAGTGGATGTTCAACACACACCCACCATTCTGTCTAGCTTTACGGCTGACATTACTCACCACTGAGAAAAAACCAACACCAGCATAAATACATGCCCGTATTGTTTGAACCCACGAGTTCGGGCCCCGGTCGAGTCAAACTGATGACTTAAAAATGTATGCTTGTCACTACCTAACCTGGCGCTCGGCATTATTAGGATAGAGCACGGACTGGTTGGCTCAGTGTCAGGATAATGTGACTTAGTGCGATTTCAGGTCATGGTGCTGGTGGCGTGGTCTACCAGTGGAGCA
This sequence comes from Branchipolynoe longqiensis, assembly GCA_030323885.1. Taxonomy (NCBI): domain Eukaryota; kingdom Metazoa; phylum Annelida; class Polychaeta; order Phyllodocida; family Polynoidae; genus Branchipolynoe; species Branchipolynoe longqiensis. The sequence goes on from CM059193.1 coordinate 72,126,046, forward strand.
GCACTATAAAGTCACCATGAGTGCGCACTGTCATAAGTCGGTACTCGTCCTGATATGACCTTAGATGTTGCTAGGATGTAAAACTCCAACAACCAACATCCCCGTATCCACCAACCCCCTCCTCCTCCTCCTCCTCCTCCTCCTCCTCCTCCTCTAAAGTTGCATAGTCCGATGCTTTTGAGTTTCTGCCATTTTCTGAGATAAATACATTATGCTGATCGTTGTAATCTATTTTATTTCAGTTGGAAGTACATTTTATTTTAAATGGCTAACTTTGGAGATAGTTCACGTCAAAACATGCCAAATTAATTTTGGCAACCACGCCAAAACTCTGATACCATAGACTTCAGTAGTAACATCCTCTCTATTAAATTGACTCATTACGACCTTCTGTGCGGCAACAAATGCTTACTATGTATCTAAGTCGAATATGTAGCATCAAATCGTGATAAGTGTTTTGGTTTTGAAAATTTGATGTTTTCATCGGACTATGCAACCTTAATTGCCAATTCGTGGTGAATATATGCGCGCGCACCGAGCTGTGTAACCCTACACGTCACTTCCGGTTGCGCACGGCCGGAGGCAGCAGTGCGCTTCTTTGTCAATATATCACCGAGGATATGGCGATGGCCTCACACAGTGTTTGCAGATTGACCGACTCTCTTTGTCATAGCAAAACACGAAATGCCATATGAGTGAAATTGATAGCGGCGCTTTTCTCTCTCTCTGCATACACGGATCACATGCGAAGCCTCCATTCCACAAATGGTAGGCGTCCTCATGTAACTCCCAGAAGGTCAGACGGGCACGGGTACTCACCCCGCCCACACTCCTAGTCCTACTGCTACTGATACCCCTACTCCGCCCACCGCCGCCGCCATTGTTGTGACAAAGCAGTAGTACGAAGCCATGAATTGTGGGTATATATATGTATCTATACAATTCATATATATATATATATATTTAACCGTCGGGCTATTCCACCCCCGCTTAAGGCGACCCTACGTGTTAATATAAATAATTGTTTCCATGTGAATGACTTGTGCATCCTGCTGCCGGTTGTCTGTCATCCTGCCAGCCTGACCCTTGACTAGCAATGTCCGAGGTGGAGAGTTCGACTCCTGACAGACCCTGGGCAGAAGGCCCTTAATTAAATAAGATTATAGAGCAATCCAAATAGCAATCTGAAGTTGACCATAGCGGTTAATAATATAAGTCTGGAGGACAGTAAAGAATGCAAGGAACGTTCATGTCACTTCTTAGGAGCTCACCATTTTATTCTTACCTCTTACTAACAGAATGAATTTAGCAATATAACTTATGTTATGATTTAAATATAGTTCAACAGTGGAATGTATGTTATAAGTCAAATCCCCTCCCATATAATTAAGTTAAATAAGTTTGGAATTTCAATAATAAAGGCCTAAATCTCGGCTAAAACATCGGAGCATGCAATAAACACGTCCGATGGGTCTGGCTCCGAAGGCCCGACCTTCTATCGTTGCTAGGATAGTCACAATCAACGTATCCAAGCAACGCTTTACAGCAGGGAACCCTGCCTCGCAAAATGCGCGCCCGCGCAAAATGCGCACCCGCGCAAAATGCGCACCCGCGCAAAATGCGCCCCCGCGCAAAATGCGCCCCCGCGCAAAATGAGGTCGAGCAGTCTCACCCACTTCATATATATATATGAATTGTGGGTATATACATGTGATATATATATATGTGATATATAAATAATTATATGAGTATAAAATGGGCGGAGTAGGCTTGTGCTATTTATTATATTTTATTATATTATTTATTCGTCATGCTTTTATTTCGTCAAATTCTGGACCGTTCTGCCATTTACAGCGTTCCAGTGTGTTCCAGGATAGTTTGTCGTCTCCCCATGCCAGGTCATAAGCCATTCGGCCTGCGCAGGTGTCACATGAGCTGATTTGAAAACTTTTACGGGTAGGGCTATCAATTGCTCGACCAAGGGCCTCGGTTAAATAAACTAGGCTTCCCACCACTCCTCGTTCTGTTGTTCTTTACTAGGGCGTAGCCCACCTTTATATATATATATATATATATATATATATATATATATATATATAAATAAGCGAACAGCGAACAGGGAACAGCGAAGAGAGTGCCCAGACCAGGGTTCTGCTGAGTGTCATGGTGGTGGATAGATGGGTGGGGGCCCAGAAGGGACCCCAAAACATTATGGTCTATTCTTTATTTATATTCACATAATCACTTATATAGCACATATATATATATATACATATATGAAGTATAATTTATTATAGTAATATAAACCACGGAGGAACTAATTATTATTAATTGTTTATATATTGTTCCGAGATTTGGAGTCACGCACCCACCTTGATATTGATTCATTTATAATTATTATTTGTGTATACTATATGTCTGACCCGAGTTTGTGGGAGTCGCGCGGCTACCCTTGGATCTTATGGTGAGGATCGACCCGACTATGGCGCCACCTCCAAGTGCTCGGGACACTAAAATCACCCGTGGATCCCGCACTGCCATTTTGGATCCCGGCATGCACCGCTCATTACCCACACCCACCAGCCCACCGCCACCCCTACACCTCATAGAACTGGGCTTGACACTCCACTCTCTCGTAATTTATGTGTGCTTTTTGTAGTTGTTGTTGTTGGTAAAACAGTTTATTCATCCGAACATACATGTTTGTTCAGCGCCGAGGCATTGGTCTTCCGGGCCGTTTACATTACATTGTACATAGGTAGTACATCAGGTATTTTTTGTTGGATGTAGTGAGGCGGCCTAGTCTTCCAGTGGGGCAGCACTATAAAGTCTCATACAGAGTTATTTACATATTTCATAGTTGAGTAAGCAGATATGAGTAGATAATGCTCCGTTAGTGCCGAGCTCCAGGCTAGATAGCGGCGACAAGTAGCAATTTTATAAGTCATTGGTTTGACTTGGCTGGGATTCGAACTCCGAAACCATTACCAGCCATCATCCAATCAGCGTTGGCCACAAGATGCGGAGTATGCATCAATTATATATATTTCAATGTCAAGTTTGTTTCAATTTAAAAAAATGGAATAAAGATCTGTTATAATTGGATGGAAGGATTATGGAACAATGAATAAATAAATAGGAATGCATATTTCAATCAAAATAAACTGGTTTGATGGATTTATTTCTTATTTTATGTGTCAAATTCAACCCCAATGTAGACACAGCAAAATATTTAGCTACACAACTGAAACTGTGCCTAGAGATACCTTATGGTGCTGCCATCTGTGAGAGCTATTGACCACTAAAATACATGCTGCCGTATTCTGTCACTAGCTTGTAGAAGTTGGGCAGTTTAGCGATTTTCTGTGAATATAGTGGGAAAACGCAGCATTTTCTCCCAAATTTTCAACATTTGGATTTAGCGAATTTAGCCCAATTTTCGGCAGGTAAGAGCTTGGTGTATGTAGAAACTCATCTCCTATTGGCGTTATACTTTTATTATGATAGAAATGTGATAAATGGCGTTGCCGTGGATTCACTATAGGAATGCTGGTACTCGTGGTGACGGTGAGTTGTCGCAGTGCCAGTCAACAGGTTCGGGATTGCTGGTAATGCCTTCCGCATGGGAAGCCTGCGCTCTACCGATTCGGCCAGCGCGTCCGGTGCAGTTAGCGGATGCACTGGAGGAAGAGGTGGGGTGGTGTAGGATGCAGGAGGAGAGTACATGCAAGTAGGTCATCAAGGGGTTTGGGGTAGTGGTGGCAGTGGTGGTGGTTGTGGTGGAATGTACTAAATGCTTAGTGATCATTCCTATCCCAAGCATAGCCTGAAGCCTACATCCAAAGCCAAGCAGTTGGTAGTGGTCTACTCTCCATTCTTTTGCACCATTCTTTTGCACCAGTTGATGATTTTTTGATGTTGATGGTTGTAATGATGAATTAATATATTTATCTCAGAAAAATTACAGAAGTTCAAAACCATCGGACTATGCAACTTTCAAACCAGATGTGATGGCCGAATGAGTTGAGCATCCGCCTCAAGTTCTGGTAGGTCATGTGATTCGAACTATGGGTTCGAACCCTGGCCGAGTCGAACCAATGGCTTAAAAATTGTATACTTGTCGCTACCTAGCCTGGCACTCATCATTACTAGGATAGGGCAAGGAGCAGTGGAATGAGGAAGACCAATTATCCTCGATTGAAATTTCCCTTGCTTAAACAACTAATGTCCAATGACAAAAAAGTGAAGTGTTTTCCAAAGGGTTTCTTTTGTTTCCTTATTTCGATATCGGGGTTGATATCGATCAGCATCGATAAGCGGAGTACGCTGAATGTGAATGAGTGCAAACTAATGCCAGCAGGTGGAAGTGCGCGACCTGGTGGCAAGCCCTTTAACTAAGCCCCCACATTCCACACCCACATTCTATCTAGACCAACATTCCACCTACACCCACCCCTAGTCTCTACATAATAACCCCCTCACTCAACAGATGTTCACACAACACCCTACCGCCACCCACAGACACTTCCCACAAGTATCCCACCCAACCTCCACCCACACGACCACTCCACCCATGCCAACACTCCACCCACGCCAACACTCTAGCCACACCAACACTCCACCCATGCCAACACTTCACCCACACAAACACTCCACCCACAACACTCCACCCACACCCACACTCCACCCACAATACTCCACCCACAACACTCCACCCACACCACCACTCTACCCGCAACAACACTCCAGCCACACCAACACTCCACTCACACCAACACTCCACCCACACCGACACCCCACCCACACACCATTCCACCCACACCAGCATTCCACCCCCACACACCCCTAATCTCTACCCACCAACACCCTCACTCCACCCACCACTATCGTATACTACACCCATATCCCACAGATGCACACCCAACACCCTACCACCACTACCCTCACATCCGCTGCGACGCAAGATAGCTCACATCGCAGTCACTTCCTACCCGCGACGACCGAGCACGTACTGGCGCGACGGCTTGTAATTTTGCACGCTCCTGCAAAACTCTTGAAGTGCTGCTGGCTTTTGCAGTTACCAGCGCCACTCTCTCGTGGAGCAAATAATCTTCACACGCAAGACGTGTCAAGACCAGTGCAAACTATTAGTCCCTGCATGGCTGTGAGTGAGATGTTTGCTGACATGAATGGTCTGATTGATGTGATTTGACTTGGTTGTTCTGTCAGGACCTGTACCACAAGGCAGTGGTTTAGAACTCTGCAAGGCAGGGGCGTCAAACTCCCTGAGTATTGCTATGCTTGCTACCCACAAATGTCTCCACCTCACCCTCACCACATATTTGTTCACCCCCACTCTACCCATCCCCACTACTCCACTCTACATGCTACACAAGCATGACAATCAATTTTGGTGCTGTCATAGATTGAGGAGCAGCCTTTCAGCAGAAATTCAAAAATGGTTTTCAATGCAATTACATATCAATTTTGTGTCAATAGACACTCACTAAATCAAAAAGCTCACAATTATTTGTGGCCATGTGAAATAACTTCCCGTAAAAGAAATTAAAGGTTGTATTAAAATTGAGAGAATTTATTTAGTAAATAATATTACGTAGTACAGACCTGCTCCCCTCAAAAAGGCTAAAATGCTTTCTTGTTTTACTTTAACAATAAGGTTTTGCATACTGTCTGCAGTGTAGAACTGTTGGCGCAGGGCCAAAAAATCAACGCAACTTAGTCAAATGTGTTTGAGTGTCAGTGGGGACTGACACCCAATACATTCAGGGGGAGGTTCCCCCTTGAGCAGAAAAGCATGTGTAAGCCACGAGTGGCCAATACGGCAGCGACTAAGGACCACTTGGTCCCGCCGACCTCCCGCATGCGTCTGTGGTGGCTTTCCCACAGATGGTTCAATTTCTTTAAGTTTATTAATGTTTTCATCCCACTCATGTTGCCATTTGGATTTTATGTGCGTGGCTATTAGTGGTTTCAGATCAGAGTGAGGGATCAGACATGGTTCAAGATCACAGTTCAGGCCTTCTTCGCAGCCCGATCAGCTCGTTCGTTTCCTTGTATGCCAGCATGGCCAGGCACCCAGCACAGGTGGATGTCATACCCATCTGTTGTCAGTTGGTTCATTTTATAAATGACCGTTGCTAGAATAGGGTGATTCGTTTTCAGTCCAGCAACAGCCAGGAGGCAAGAGAAGGAATCACTGTATATAACATAGTTAGTGTGGTTGGATACCTCGATACACTCCAAAGCGAGAAGGAGTGCTCGGGCTTCTGCAGTGAAAATCGAGCTCTGATCGGGCAAACGTACACCAAATTTTTCCCGTCGGCAGACTGCCGCAGCAGCTACCCGGCTTTGGTCTTTCGAACCATCAGTGTATATGGAGAGGTGGTCTGCAAACTGGCCTTGAATCTCTGCATGCAGTCCTTGGTACTCGAGTGGATGTGTCCCAGATTTCCTCAGTTCCGTGAGTCGGAGGATAACCGATGGCTTTCCTCAACGACCACGGGGGATGTTCTGGGACTTTGGCATCCTCCAACACGTCCAAATCCACGCCTAAGGCCTCCAAATGAGGTTTCATTCGGAGCCTCAGTGGCCGGATGTAATTTGGCCTGGCTTCATACCTGGATTCGTCATGTTGCTCGAATAGACAATTGTGTGCAGGATTCAATGCATTGGTTTTTATCTTGACTACATATTGCATGGCCAGTTTGATTCTCCTGTTGTTAAGTGATGGTTCATTGGCTTCGACATAAAGGCTCTGAACTGGTGAGGTGCGGAAGGCCCCAAGGGCCAGGCGCAGTCCCTGGTGGTGGATCGTGTCTAGCAGCCCAATATATGATTTCCTTGCGGAACCATATACTATGCTGCCGTAATCCACTCGTGAACGAACCAAGGTTCTGTACACGGAGAGCAGAACATCTCTGTCCGCTCCCCACTCTGAGCTGGACAGCACCCTCAGAATATCCAGCGCTTTCAGGCATCTTGTTTTCAGGTACTTTATATGTGGCACAAAAGACAGTTTTGCGTCGAGAATGAGGCCCAGAAATTTGGTTTTCTCAACGACTTTAATGGGATCCCCATCCAGGGTCAGCTCCGGTTCCGCATGCATTCTACGCAGCAGGCAGAAGTGCATGCAGACTGTTTTGGTCTTGGAAAATTTGAAACCGTTCAGAACTGACCATCGATGGATCCCATTTATGCTTGGTTGTAGCTGTCTCTCTATGACATTCATGTTAGCACCGCTGTAATATAAAACAAAGTCGTCCACGAAAAGACTACAGGAGACCCCCTGCTTTACAGCAGCAGCAATACCATTGACCTTGACCCCGAAAAGGGTCACGGCCAGTATGCTGCCTTGAGGTACTCCTAGTTCCTGTGAGTGTAGGCGGGAATAGGTAGTCTTGACACGGACGCGGAAATGCCTGAAGGCTAGAAAGTTCCTGATGAAAATTGGCAAGTGGCCACGAAGGCCAATCGCATGAAGATCCTCCATGATGCCATGCTGCCACGTTGTGTCATAGGCTTTTTCGAGGTCGAAAAAGACAGCCACAACGTGCTCCTTCTTAAGGAAAGCATCTCTTATGAAGGTCTCCATGCACACCAAATGGTCGAGGGTGCTGCGGCCCCGTCTGAAGCCACATTGAAGGTTGGACAGGTGGTGTCCTGACTCCAGTAGCCAGACGAGGCGGTTGTTTACCATGCGCTCCATGGTTTTACAGATGCAGCTTGTGAGGGCTATGGGACGATAGTTGTTGGCTTCACTCTGGTCTTTACCAGGTTTGGGAATCGGTATTACTGTCGCCTCCCGCCAAGAGGCGGGGACGACACCCGACTCCCAGATGTTGTTGAAGAGTTGAAGCAACAGTCTCAGTCCATGTTCAGGGAGATGTTTAAAAAATTGATAATGAATTCCATCAAGTCCAACTGCCATGTCATGTGAGCTTTCCAAACAACACCTCAACTCACCCATACTGAATGGGGAGTTGTAATGGCCATCGCCATCAGAGGAAAAATCCAAGAGCTTTTGCTCTTGCTGTTCCTTGATGGCCAGAAAGCCCGGGAGGCAGTTTACCAAAGGCGAGTCTCGAGCAAAGGCACAAGCCAATTCTTCACTTATTTCATCGAGTGATGTGAGAATGGTGCCATTTTGTTTCAAGTGCTGGACTACAGAAGAATTACCTCCCCTTCGTTTGATTCTCCTGATCACTGTCCATGCTTTGCCCAATGGTGTGCGCATAGTGATGCTAGAAACAAATTGTCTCCAACACTGCCTCCGTACTTCTTTGACTGTTCTGCGAGCACGAAACACTGATATATAAGACATCCAGACCGAGGTTGTTTGAAATAGCAAGTGGAGGGACAGCCTAATGAGATAAAAGCAAGTTGGACATTGGTTGTTTTAAAAAAATGTCTTTATATTTTTATTGAGGCTGTATTTATACTGTCCATAGCATGTAAGCCCGGGTACCCAGGCTTGTTTTCAATGCTGGCCAGCTGTAGTTTTGGTGTTGTCTTACCAAGCAGGAACTGCTGATAAGTTATTTGATTGTCTGCATTTCAGTAGCAGATAGATAGTCTGTTGGTATGTTTAGTAGACTATGTTAGTTTTTTTGGGGCCCTCTTGGCATTGTATCTTTGTTCTATTCTTATTACTATGTTAGTTGCTTTCTCAAGGTTCTAGAGGGAGTTGTTTCTGGCAGTATTATAGGCCCTTTTATCCTCTGGGTCTTTAGTACATTTCACTTTGTCACCTAGCTTTCGTTTTGTGGCAATATGCGTTAACAGTTCCCTGTCTATCCACGGGTCTTGGTTTCTCTGTATTTTTAGTTTCTTTATGGAACACATCTCATCTAATGATTGTTTTATTTCTGTGACAATGTTATTCCAGTAGATATCAGTGTCATCTCTGTTTGTAGTGAGGTTGTCTATATTTTCAGTTAGGTGGTTTTTTAATGTTTCTTTTGAGTAGTTTTTTAGGGATCTTCCCATCTTATATTTATATTGGCCTGTGTTTTTGAGTTTTTTCCTCGATACATATATTAGCTCATGGTCACTTATACCCCAGCTTCTGGTGCCCCATTTTGTGGCATGGTTTGAGTTGGTTAGTATTAGGTCAATTGATGAGCTATTGTTTCCTAATCTTGTGCTGTCTGTAATAAGTTGCAGCAGCCCTAGAATTTTGATAGTGGTTTGTAGCATTAGTTTATCTTTGTCGTTGCTACTGTAGTTTATGTTGACGTCCCCTAGCACAAAGATTTCTGCATTTGGTAGTTTCCTCACTGTATTTATGCTTTTGTCTAGAGTTTCAAGGAATGTTTCAATATCCCCAGACGGTGGTCTGTAGAGGCTTGCTATGGCTATGTTAGCCTGTTTCTCGTTTTTTATTAGGCGCCATAGTAGCTCCAGGTGTTCATTTGAGTTGTTTGCTATTTTTAGGGCCTCAGTGTCTAGATTTTTTTAGGTTTTGCAGTAGATTACAACACCTCCACCTTTTTTTGTTTGGTTTGCTATGTTAATTTGCTGTCTGTCTTTACGTACAAGCCTATATCCTTCTATGTTGAGGGTGTTGTCTTGATGTCTGTCAGTAAACCATGTTTCTGATGGTGTTAAAGCATCAAGATATTCATTTGGTCATGGTGCGTGCAACCTGGTCTCCCAGTGGGACAACATTATAATAGTTCTATGAGCCCTATGAGGCTCAGGGTTCTATGGCATTATTTCCATGTCAGCATAGTGAAAGACCGCACTAACAGTAATGTCTTCACCCTACCCGTTTTAATCTCCTCAACCTAGGAAGTGACAACTACCAATCTATTTTGTTAATCATTGGATTGACTCGGTTGTTGGTTCTTGGAGTTTTACCTCCTGGCAACATCTAAGGTCATATCAGGACGGGTAGCGGCTTGTGACAGTGCACACTCATGGCAACTTTATAGTGCTGCACCACTGGGAAATCAGGCCGCCAGTACCATGGCCCAAAATTGCACACAGTCACATTATCCGAACACTGAGCTAACCAGTCCTTCCACTATCTATTAATACCAAGCGCCAGTCTAGGAAGTGACAAGAATCACTTTCATAGGTTATTGGTTTGACTCGACCAGGAACCGAACTCCCGATCTCCCGCGCTCTACCGATTCGCCCACTGCGCCTGGTCAGAGATTGGAAAATTGCTTGAACATGACAGGGGTCCGCTGGTCACAGGGGTCGCTGTAGATGGTTACTACTGTACGGACATAGTGATGACAAATTCTTAATAGGCTAGGGCCGTCCTGTTCTGACCTTAGATGTTGCTAGGACGTAAAACTACAACAAACTACTAAGACTAGATAATGCTATAGAAACTAGCTACCGGTGCAACTTGGAGTATATAAATGCTTCTACTGTCACTGAGAGAAATAATTATTCATGGATAGGATAAATAACATGGATTTATGCATTGGATTCTTTGTGGATAAATGTTTGTTTATTTATTGTTGTTTTACGTCCTAACAACACCTAAGGTCATATCAGGACGAGTACCGACTTGTGACAGAGCGCACTGATGGCGACTGTATAGTGCTGCCCCACTGGAAGACCAGGCCGCCAGCACCATGACCTGATATCCCACTCAGTCACATTATCCTGACACTGAGCCAACCAGTCCTTGCCCTATCCTAATAATTCTGAGCGCCAGGCTAGGAAGCGGCAAGTATAAATTTTTAAGTCATCGGTTTGATTCGACCAGGGATCGAACCCACGACCCCATGATCTACCAACACGGGAGACGGATGCTCGAACTCATTCGGCCATCCAGTCTGGTCCTTGTGGATAAATACATTGATTTACAAAAGTCCTGGTATTTAACTGTTTAATTCGGGGTAAATGGATGGAATGTTATTAAAAGGATAGCAATAGTTCTCACCATCAAAAAACAAGGTAAATAACTATATCCATGGATGGCTGGAAGACTAATGCCTCAGTTCGTTTGTTGGGGTTTTACATCCTGGCAACATCCAAAGTCATATCATGATGGGCACCGACGACTTATGACAGTGCACACTCATAGTGACATTATAATGTTGTCCCACTGGGAGACCAGGTTGCATGCACCATGACCTGCTTTCTCACTCAATCACTTCATCCTGATACTGAGCTAACCAGTCCTTTCCCTATCCTAGTAATGCCGACCGCCAGACTAGGAAGTGACAACTACCAATCAATTTTGTTAATCATTGGATTGACTCGGCCGGGTTTTTTAACTTCCGCACCGGAAACCTAAAATAGTACTAATTCAGCCACTGCATTAATGCTGATAATATATGTAATCTGATAAATAAAATATTCGCCCACCCAAAAAAGAGAGGTAGAAGGAAAAGTCAATAGACTACATCGCCACTCCAGCGGTGCGGTGCATTGTGGGATGTGTAAAAGCAAAACAAACCCGTGAGAAGCACATGGCACATGCTAATACACTGGGTGTAGTTATGAAATGTGCTACTTTCAGCTCATCTCAGCTCTTGTTTGAAACATAGAATACTAAGTAAAAAAAAAATATATATATATTAAGATATTACTCTTTTATCCAGCATCACATTTACATCAATATAATCACCACATATTATGCCATGTGCATTTAGATTTAGACAAATCTTGGCACTCAGTCTAATGTTAGAGCCATAGCCAGAGTCAGTTTTACTTATTTTATTCATGTTTTTATTTATATCCTATGGTTAATGACATATGTATAAATAGAAAATGAATAGGGTTAATCAGATATTGGTTATATATTTGTTTGAAACAAGTTTTTGTTGACACATTTGATATTTTAATATTTAGAACAAGAATTACTTGTCTAATCAATGGTGATGTAAACATCAGCATGTAAAGTAACTGAAATTTTATGTTTCTTAGCTCAAAATGCTTAATTATGGAGAGTTGTGTCTTAAACATATTCATTATATCATTATATTTCATCCATCCATCCATGTTTATGCCAAATTGTTATGTATTTTTTATTAATTTGGAATGAAATCAAAGTTTTGCCCTACATGTATCGGCAAACTCAATATGGCTGTATGCCTTTGCTTTGCTGCCAGCGCCGTTTTCAGCGCATGCTCAGTCGGAACGTTGATTTAGTCTATACCCAAATTTGTAGCACTACACACCAACATGATGCTGGCTGACCATCTATCTATGTAGGACGTGGCATAGCACGTGCCTACAGGGGGAAGGTGAAGGTCACGAGGGTTGCACAGGTCATATGACGCGTGACCTTTAGGGAGGGAAAGGTCATGCAGGGTCTTCCCTTGTCCGACCATAACACATACACCGGCAACTGCTCACCGCCATCCTTGTCCCCTGCCACTCTGTACCACGTTAGGCACCCCACTCCCCGGCACCAGTCTACGCAGGTCATAAAAACTGCCTTGTGGTCAAAGAAGTATTACTGAGGCTGTGCAGCACAATGGTACTGTAATTAAGACTAAAGTACCAGTACACCACCATCAGAGTATACGACTAGATCACCAGCCACTGCACCACACCACACCACACCACAGGACAACACCACTCTACATTAACTACTGCACCATAGTTACTACTCCACCACACCACACCACAACACCACTCTACATCAACCACTGCACCATAGTTACTACTCCACCACACAACAACACCACTCTACATCAACCACTGCACCATAGTTACTACTCCACCACACCACACCACAACACAACTCTACATCAACCACTGCACCATAGTTACTACTCAACCACACCACAACATCGCAACATCCCCACACCATCTGATTATACGAGTAGATCAACAACAACTGCACTACGCGAGAATACACCACACCACAACACCACTCTACATCAACCACTGTACCATACTTACTACTCAACCACATCACAACATAACCACATCACCAGACCATCTGAGTACACGACTAGATCACCAACCACTGCACCACACCACACCACCCCTCTACATCAACCACTGTGACATAATCACGCCATGAGAGTATATGACTAGATCACCAACCACTGCACCACACCACACCACACCACCACTCTACATCAACTACTGCGCCATAATCACACCATCAGAGTATATGACTAGATCACCAACCACTGCACCACACCACAACACCACTCTACATCAACTACTGCGCCATAATCACACCATCAGAGTATATGACTAGATCACCAACCACTGCACCACACCACAACACCACTCTACATCAACAACTGCGCCATAATCACACCATCAGAGTATATGACTAGATCACCAACTACTGCACCACACCACACCACACCACCACTCTAATTCAACCACTGCGCCATAATCACACCATCAGAGTATATGCCTAGATCACCAACCACTGCACCACACCACAACACCACTCTACATCAACAACTGCCCCATATTTACTACTTCACCACACCTTAACATCACCACACCATCACGGAACAAGACCCTATCACCAACCACTGCACCAAATTACAACACCAAGACACTACATCAAGCATCCCACCACGCTTACTAGTCACATCCTCACTACAACATCACCCTACAATGTCACAATATTACATCCCCAACCAGTCCACCACACCACAACACTAGGTCAACCATTACACCATACCTACTACTCCATGACACCACAACATCAACACATCACCAGACAAATATGAAACAATATCACTACATCACAAGCTATCACACACAACATCACTACAATATCACCTCACAGGAGCACATCACTAACCACTGCACCATAGTACTCCACCACACCACAACATCACAACAATGTCACTACTACATCATGAAAACATCACTACACGATCACCACATAGGACCACATCACTAACCACTGCACCATAGTACTCCACCACACCCCAGTATCACCACAACACCACTACAACATCACCACACAAGACCACATCACTAACCACTGCACCATAGTACTCCACCACACCCCAGTATCACCACAACACCACTACAACATCAGCACACCGGACCACATCACTAACCACTGCACCGTAGTACTCCACCACACCCCAGTATCACTACAACACCACTACAACATCACCACACAGAACTACATCACTACCCACTGCACCATAGTACTCCACCACACACCAATATCACCACAACACCACTACAACATCACCACACAGAACCACATCACTAACCACTGCACCATAGTACTCCACCACACCCCAGTATCACTACAACACCACTACAACATCACCACACAGAACCACATCACTAACCACTGCACCATAGTACTCCACCACACCCCAGTATCACCACAACACCACTACAACATCACCACACAGAACCACATCACTAACCACTGGACCATAGTACTCCACCACACCCCAGTATCACCACAACACCACTACAACATCACCACACAGAACCACATCACTAACCACTGCACCATAGTACTCCATCACACCACAACATCACCACAACACCACTACAACTTCACTACACGATCACCACAATGTCACCACATGACCACACAACCACACTATTACTCACCCATCCTAACATTCTACCATCTACTATAACCCAGCACCGGACGCAGTGGCCTAATCAGTAGAGCGCAGGCCTCGCCTGCGAAAGATCGAGAGTTCGGTTCCCGGTCGAGTCAAACCAATGACTTTAAAATTGATATTTGTCACTTCCTAGTCAGGCGCTTGACATTATTGGGTTAGGGCATGGACTGGTTAGCTCAGTGTCAGGAGAATATGACTGAGTGGGATATTGGGTCATGGTGCCAGTGACCTGATTTCCCAGTGGGGCAGCACTATAAAGTCACCAAACAAACAAACTAAAACCCAGCACCCTTCTTACTCCACCCTATGACAGTACCATACACCACCACACGACCGATACCCGACGCGGTGGAGGAATCGGTAGAGTGCAGGCCTCCCATGCGGAAGGTCGGGAGGTCAATTCCCGGTCGAACCAAACATATTACTTACAAAATGGAGACTTGTCGCTTCCTAGCCAGGTACTCGGCATTAATAGGATATGGCAAGGACTGGTTGGCTCAGTGTCAGGATAATATTACTGAGTGGGATATCAGGTCATGGTGCTGGTGGTCTGGTCTCCCTGTGGAACACCACTATAAAGTCGCCATGAGTCGTCACAAGTCGGTACCCGTCCAGATATGCCCTTAGATGTAGCAGGACGGAAAACTCCAACAACAAACCACACAAACACATTACCATATTACCATTACATGGCGTCACCTTCTCACCACCCAACCACCCCACCATCCCACCACCCCTCCACCCAGCCACCCCATCACTCCACCGCCCCAACCCGACCACCCCATCACCCAACCACCCCATCACTCCACCACCCTACCCCGACCACCCCACCACCTCACCCCGACCACCCTACCACCCTACCACCCACCACCCCACCACCCCACCACCCTACCATGCCACCACCCCACCACCCTACAATCCCACCACCCCACAACCCCACCACCCCATCACGCCACCACCTCACCCCGACCATCCTAAAACCCCATAATTCCACCACCACCCCACCACCCCACTGCCCCACCATCCACCACCTCACCCCGACCACCCTACCACCCTACCACCCACCACCTCACCACCCCACCACCCTACCCATGCCAGCACCCTACAATCCCACCACCCACAACCTACCACCCATCACTCCACCACCTCATCCCGACCACCCTACAACCCCACCTTCCACAATCACCCACCACCCCACCACTCCACCCACCCCACCACTCCACCACCTCACCCCTACCACCCTACTACCCTACCACCAAGCCTCACTACCCACGACCCTACCCACGCCACCCCTCACCACCCTCACCTCCCACCAGCCCACCACCTCACACCGCACCACCCCATCACTCCACCACCCCATCACTCCAACCACCCCGACCACCCGACCACCCTACCCCACCCCACTCCCTACCATTCCACCACCCCACTACCCTACCATTCCACCACCCCACCCACCCCATCATTCCCCACCCCACCACCACTACCACCCCCCCACACCCACCACCTCATCACCCACCACCCCATCACTCCACCACCCTACCCCGACCACCCAACCACCCCACCACCCCACCTCACACCCCACCACCCCACCACCCCATCACTCCACCACCCCACCCCGACCACCCTACTACCACACCCACCCCTCACCACCCACCACCCCACCACCCACACTCCACCAGCCCACCCCGAGCACCCTACCAACCCACCACCCCACCACCTCACCACCCACCACCCCACCACCCCACCCACCCCACCACCCCACCACCCACCAACCCATCACTCCACCACCCCACCCCACCACCCTACCACCCCACCACCTCACCACCCAAACACTATACCACATACCAGACCACACACACACACCACCCTGCCAGCCATTGTAACCACCATCAGCATGTTATCTCCCCACACCCACATGCACACGCTGCTGTCTACACGCATCTTAGCACTCTACTCCCCTCTGTCTGCGTCTCACACGCTACACACACGCACACGCACACACACACGCACACACACGGGTAGCGATACAGCACACGGCTAATGTGGATCCGGTTTATGTGGCTGACTTCGGTGTCAGAGGAATGACACCAGCATGACCAAATGTTGTCATAACACAGCAGGTGTCTTGTAGGTTGGTTGGGTGATGAAGTTTTACGTCCTGGCAACACCTAAGGTCATATCAGAACGGGTACCGACTTGTGACAGTGCACACTCATGGTGGATTTATAGTGCTGCCCCACTGTGAGACCAGGACATCAGCACCATGACCTGATATCCCACTCAGTCACATTATCCTGATACCTGGCTAACCAGTCGTTGCCCTATCCTAATAACGCCGAGTGCCTGGGTAGAAAGCGACAAGTATCAATTGCGTAAGTCATTGATTTGATTCGATCAGGGTTCGAACCGGTGGGTTCGAATTCTATGATTTACCAAAACGGGAGACGGACGCTCAACTCATTCGGCCATCCCGTCTGGTCAGTTTTGTGTCATTGGAACAACAGTCAAATGAGACACGCACAAAAAACCCAGTTAAAGCTGCACAGTCCGCTATAAGTTAGTCTAAATCAAAACAAGTACAGTTTAACCCCATTAATCCAAGCTCGGTTAAACCAAACGATCGGTTAATCCAAACTTTTTTCGGCGGCCCGGCAAAATACTATCATCTATCATATAAAAAAGTTGGTTAAACCAAAGTCGGTTAATCCAAAGTATCGGTTAATCGAAACAAAATTGTCGGCCCCAGGCCACTTCCGGTACAATTAAATCAAACTTTCATGTGGCTTTAAGGTCATCTAAGACTGTTTAATATGATAAATGGTAGTATTTTGCCAGGTACCTGGAACAAGTCTGGATTAACTGATCGTTTGATTTAACCGAGCTTGGTTTAATGGGGTTAAACTGTATATATAATAAACAATAATCATAGTGTCCACATACATTGCAAATTCATAATGCACCCCCGTTTTTGCCAAAGCCAAAATGTCCGGACACGTCTTCAAAATTCAGGTAAAAGTACAAAGACCAACCATGACTTCCTTGTAACAATAAACCAGGTCAAAGCTTGGTGAAACCAATGATCGGTTAATCCAAACAAATTTCTAGGGTCTCTTCAAGTTTGGTTTAATGGGGTTATACTGTATCTAGATTTGATTCTACATATCCAAGACAGATACACACTCATCAAGTGTGTGCTGCTGTATAGACGGGAATACCGAGTCAATTTAATAGAACCTGTTACTGCTAAAGCCTAAGTTAGCCATTTATAATAAAAAATCACTTCAATCTAATGTAATGGTGCTGTCACATTACGACGTTTCTTGCCAACGTGCGTCGAAGTGGGTCACTTTTTAGCGAAACGTCAGGACACGTCTGGAAGCGTTACGCATGCGTTAGGCGCGTGTTGGTAATCATTGATGGACGGCAATGGTCGGCAACACGCATCAGTTGGTCGGCGATGTTTTATGCTTGCACAAAGCTTTCAACGCACGCCAACGCTATGTTATGGTGACGTTAGGGGGTCGTCGAGATACGTTAGAAGCACGTTGGATGTACGAATACTTTTTTTTCCCTGATGCCGCGTGCATGTGAGGCTCATTCCCACACATTGCGCCAAACTGTTGCTTTTTGCTGTTTTATATCTTAGCAACATCTAAGGTCATATCAGGATGGCGTTCCAAACTTTGACCACAACGTCAGCCGCACGCTACCACTACGTTGCGCTGACGCCGAAAAGGTTGATGTTTCTCGACGATTAAAAGTGATTTTGCGCATTGGCGGCACGCCGGTGAGATACGTCGTAGTGTGACAGGGCTATTAGATAAACTATAACAATGAACCTAATATATTTATCTAAAAACATAACAGAAACTCAAAACCATCGGACTATGCAAATTTGAAGCTGCATAGTCCGGTGATGGAACAAATTTTCAAAACTGAAACAATTATCAAGAATTGATTCTACATCTCGATCATCGATACAGACACACTCATTTAACATTTCTTGACGCATAAAAGGGAATTTACTGAGTGAATACTGAGACAGTTTAATAGAAGCTGTTACTGCTGAAGCGTATGGTGTCAGAGGTTTGGCATACTTGTCCAAACTAATTTGATATTTTTCCACTTCAAATAGCTCAAAACGTAGCCATCTAAAATGGAAGTTACTTCAAACTAAAGTAAGGTAGATTGTAACAATCAATTTAATGTATTTATCTCAGAAAAATTACAGAAACTAAAAACCATCGGACTATGAAATTTTAATGGAAGTGATATTTCTGGCACTAAACAATTTTGCTTTAAAAAAGAAAAGATGTTAACATGTTCGTGTGAAATGCTTCGAAAATGTCCAGACACGTCTTCAGAATTCAGGTAAAAGCACAAAGGTCAGCCATGACTTCCTTGTAACAATAAACCAGGTCAAATCTGAAAATTAATATTTTAAAAAGAAGGAAATCACATTTAAACATTTTTTTATTTTTTTTATTGAGGCTGTATTTATACTGTCCATAGCATAAAAGCCTGGGTATTCAGGCTTGTTTTCAATGCTGGCCAGCTGTAGTGTTGGTGTTGTCTTATCACACAGTAGCTGCTGATAAGGTATTTGATTGCCTGTATTTCAGTAGCAGATAGATAGTTGGTTGGTCTGGTTAGTAGTCTATGTTAATATTTTTGGATTTTCTTGGCATATATGTGCATCAAAGTGGCCTTGCAGTTGTTATCCGCCCCACACACACACCGCCCCCTTAAACCTTAAGAATTAGAGTTAATATGTATTTTTGTAAAGCCTGCATGCTGACATACCACCCTCTGGGACGTGCACGCATGCTCACACGATGCCTGCTCACCTGAGATTGCCGTGCGCAGGCGTGCACCCTGCAACGCCACCTGTGGCCCTGTGGCGGAATGACTCACCTGCGTATTGTAATCCCAATACTCCATAGCCCCCTACCCGGCCACCCTGCATTACCACCATCACACTGACAGGTTCCTCTATGGCTTGTTTGTTTGTTGTTGTTTTACGTCCTAGCAACATCTAAGGTCATATCAGGACAGGTACCGACTTGTGACAGTGCGCACTCATGGTGACTTTATAGTGCTGTCCCACTGGGAAACCAGGCCGTCGGCACCATGACCTGGTATCCCACTCAGTCACATTATCCGGACACTGAGCCAACCAGTCCTTGCCCTCTCCTAATAATGGCGAGCGCCAGAGACGGACGCTCTAACTCATTCCGCCATCCCGGCTGGTCCTTCCTCTATGGTATATATATATATATGTATATATATATATATATATATATATGTATATACAGTAAAACCTCTCTAAATCGACCGTCCTTCAGACGGACTTTAAATGATCCATTTAGGGAGGTGATCGGTCTAGGGAGTTACAATGTGATTATAATGGTATTGCTTGGACCCAAATCAAGCGATCGATATAGGGGAGTGGTTGATCTGTGGAGGTGGTCGGTTAGGGAGGTTTTACTGTGTGTGTATTTATATATATATATATATATATATATAATTATATGTTTATATGTGTATATGATTGTGTATATGTGTATATGTGCATATGTGCATTTGTGTATATGTGTATATGATAGGCAGATAGCACACCACACAGCTACGTACAAGCGTACAATATGTAAATAGGAGTAGGCTAGTCTGGTAGTAAGAGTAGAAAAAATAAAACACATATATGCCAAGAAAATCCCAAAAAATTAACATAGATTACTAACCAGACCAACCAACTATCTCTCTGCTGCTGAAATGCAGGCAATCAAATACCTTATCAGCAGCTACTGTATGATAAGATAACACGGCCACTACAGCTGGCCAGCATTGAAAACAAGCCTGAATACCCAGGCTTATATGCTATGGACAGTATAAATACAGCCTCAATTAAAAAAATATATATATATATATGTATTTGGGTATATGTGTATATGTATATTGTATATGTATATGTGTATATATCTATATCTCTATATATGCATCTGAATAGTTCAGGCGGAAAACTTTGTAAACGCCGATCCAAGAATTTGGGATAAACATTGGAATCAAACCTACAAAGAATCAATTTCTTTACATTGCTACTTTTCTGGTTATTGCTCCATAATCATGCCATGACAACAAAGGTGGAATTAGTCAGAATTAACATTATTTTTAGGTCAAATTCTGTTATTTTAATTGCATTTTTGGATTGGCGTTTACAGTGTTTGTGCCTGAACTCTGCATATGCACATATGTGATGTGGGTATAAAGGCACGGATGGGAATGATATGTAATTATGTATTTTATTATTATGTACTGTGCCTCCTCGACTGCACCCATGTGGCCGGTGGCGCCACCACCGAGTTTCTTCGTCACTAATGGTCGCGCCACACTGTCAGTAGCACCGGGGATTTTATATATATATATATATATATATATATATATATGCATATATATATATGCATATATGTATGCGTATATATATATATATATATATATATATATATGCATATATATCTTTACATATATTTATATTATATATAGAGAAAAATGTTGGCTTTGAAAATGGTAACAAAATAAATTATTCTCTAAGCCACTTTAATTGTTTCTCTCACCACCACCAGCACCATTATCATCACCCACCACTACTCTAGCTACCACTACAATCAACACCACCACTACAATCAACACCACCACTACAATCATCACCACCACTACAATAAACACCAACACTACAATCAACATCACCACTATTGTTACCACCACCACTACTATCACCACCACGACCACTACTATCACCGCCATCAGTAATATCACCACCACCACTACTATCATCGCCATCAGTAATATCACCACCACCACTACTATCACCACCATTAGTAATATCACCACCATCACTAATATCACCACCACCACTACTATCACCACCATCAGTAATATCACCACCACCACTACTATCACCGCCATCAGTAATATCACTACCACCACTACTATCACCGCCATCAGTAATATCACCACCATCACAAATATCACCACCACCACTACTATCACCGCCATCAGTAATATCACCACCACCACTACTATCACCGCCATCGGTAATATCACCACCATCACTAATATCACACCACCACTACTATCACCGCCATCAGTAATATCACCACCACCACTACTATCACCGCCATCAGTAATATCACCACCACCACTACTATCACCGCCATCAGTAATATCACCACCATCACTAATATCACCACCACCACTACTATCACCACCATCAGCAATATCACCACCATCACTAATATCACACCACCACTACTATCATTGCCATCAGTAATATCACAACCACCACTACTATCACCGCCATCACTAATATCACCACCACCACTACTATCACCACCACCACCACCAATATCACCAACACCACCACTAATATCACCATCACCACCACTAATATCACCACCACCACCATGGTGGCACTACCACCTAATTGGAATACACACGCTACATATTTCAGAACATCGGAAGTATGTCAGCGGGATTCGAACCCACAATGTCTGCCATTTACGAGGCGAGCGTCCTAAGCAATAGTATATCATCCACGATCCCTGATGAACCAACCTACCTACTCCCAAGAATGTCTGTTTCATTTTGTCTGAATAGATTTGTGTCAACTGACTACACAAAGTAGCATCTTGAATCATTTTTATTTGCATAGTAAAGTTGTTTTCCTGTCCATTGTAACGACTGACACAAAACAGCACAGCAACGGTTACACTGAAAACACAAGGACATCTGCTTCAAATCAATATGTATTCTATTGGGATTATGAAACACTGTGTAAAAAACAAATCAATTTATCCTCAGCAAATGCATAAGCAGATAGTATGTTGATCATTACAATGGACAAAGCTTTGGCCCATATTGCTTAGCACCTTTTGAGACAGTTTCATTATATATATATATGGAAACAGTGAAACCTCATTACAACACGCCCCGGTTTAACGCGAATTCAAATATAACACGATAAGTCTTTGACCCAAGAATTCTTTAATTCAAAGCCAATTCAGTAAACTGAACCCCGATTTCACACGATCCTGTTTTTCCCCCAGTGGTGTATTTTAATGGACCCCAATGATCGCGCTATAATGAGGGTTCACTGTATTAATCATCTGTTTATTTTGTCACATCCATTGAATCAGCCGTTAAAAATACATTCACGAACAACTGGTCTTCTTCATTCCATTGCTCCTTGCTTTCTCATAATAACCGCCGAGCTACAGATAAACAAACACAAACTTCAAAGTCATGTATTTGACCTGATCAGAGTTCGAATCCCATGACCTGCTTGGCATGAAGCGGGCGCGCAACCCATCCGGCCATCCAGTCTAGTATTAGCAGCTAAGGTCCTTTTAAATTTCGTTCTAGTTTTGTATGTGTATGAGTGTGGATTTCCCTTTAGTTATTTCTGACGGTGATGGTTTAGTTTGTTTGTTTGTTGTTTTATTCCCTAGCAATATCTAAGGTCCTATCAGGACTGGTGGATGGCCGAATGAGTTATAGCGTCCGTCTCTCGTGTTGGTATATCGTGGGGTCGTGGGTTCGAACCCTGGTCGAGTCAAACCAATGACTTAAAAATTGCTACTTGTTGCTTCCTAGCCTGGTGCTCGGCATTATTAGGATAGGGGAAGGACTGGTTGGCTCAGTGTCAGGATAATGTGACTGAGTGGGATATCTGGTCATGGTGCTGATGGCTTGATCTTCCAGTGAGGCAGCACTATAAAGTCACCATGAGTGCGCACTGTCACAAGTCGGTACCCGTCCTGATATGACCTTAGATGTTGATAGAACATAAAACAACAACAACAACATGAGGACTGGTACCGACATGTGACAGTGCACACTCATGGGGATTTTATAGTGCTGCCCCACTGGGAGACCAGGCCACCAGCACCATGACCTGACATCCCACCCAGTCATATTATCCTGACACTGAGCCAACCAGTCCTTGCCCTATCCTATTAATGCAGAGCACCTGGCTAGGAAGCGACAAGTATCAATTTCTAAGTCATTGCTTTCACTCGACCAGGGTTGAAACCTACAAACCCATGGGTTCGGATCCCCCGATCTCCCAAAACAGGAGACGGACGCTCAACTCATTCAGCCATCCCGTCTGGTCTGATGGCTTAGTACACCGGACCCTGCGCCTCCGGTGGGTACCAGCTCGCCTCCTCACCTGAGCTGCTCCTCCCAAGCATACATCGCATGAGCTGCTCACATTATCTCCCATGACCTATTACTGGAGGAGGCCATTGTGTTTTCACAGTATGCCTTTGCTTTTGTTCTTGCTGGTTGTTGGAGTTTTACGTCCTGGCAACATCTAAGGTCATATCAGGCTGTGTACCGTTCTAGTTTTGTAAGTGTATATATGTGGATTTCATTTGGTTATTTCTGACGGTGATGGTTTAGTTTGTTTGTTTGTTTTTTATGCCCTAGCAACATCTAAGGTCATATCAGAACGGGTACCGACATGTGACTGTGCACTCTCATGGTGACTTTATAGTGCTATCCAACTGGAATACCAGGCCACCAGCACCATGACCTGGAATCCCACTCAGTCACATTATCCTGACACTGAGCCGACCAGTCCTTGCCCTATCCTATTAATGCCGAGCTAAGAAGCGACAAGTATACATGTTTAGGTCATTGGTTTGACTCAACCAGGGTACGCTATCCGGTGTTGTAATGCTGAGCAACAAGTGTGAATTTTGTAAGTCATTGGTTTGATCCATCCGATATTCGAACCCCCTTTGATGTCCAATAGTTTCTGCAAAAAGGGTGGTTGATGTATGGAACTTCCAACATCTCCCAACCAGCCACTGCAGGGACAAATAGTTTTGCACCTGTCTTGACATGTTCTTGCTGGTGTGAAATCTCTATTTGCTCCCCGAGAGAGTGCCGCTGGTAACTTGCAAAAGTCAGCAGCACTTCAACACTTTTGCAGGCAGCTTTCATGAAATGTAGACAAATAAGGAAATACTTGAACGGACGGGGCTGTCCTCTATGGAAGATCTTTTGATCAAAAGGAATCTCCGGTGGACTGGACACCTCATGAGGATGTCAGCAGACAGGCTACCAAAGCAGATCCTCTATTCTCAACTGTCTTCTGGTTACAGAAAGAGAGGGCACCCTCGTCTCAGGTTCAAGGATACCATCAAACGAAACCTGAAGCTGAGAGACATTAATACCGACTCATGGACATCACTCTCACAGCAGAGAGCTAAATGGAGAGCGGCAGTCAAGTAATGAAAGCAGTCTTTGTCGCATCGCGACCGACAGCATGATGATGATGATGATGATGATGAACCGATCATCAAAGAGCAATATGTTCTAGAGGTGTTGTTAAATAAAACAAGCTTTTTCGAGCCGCCGACCGTCGGCACGGATTCATTGATACTAAAAATTATATGGCATATATATATACAGTATAACCCCGTTAAACCCAAATCGAAGGGACCCTAGAAATTTGTTTGGATTAACTGATCATTGGCTTAACCAAGCTTTGGCTTCGACCTTGACTTGGCTTTGGAAAAAACATGGGTGCATTATGAATGCAATATACAATGTATGTGGACACTATGATTACTGTTTTTTTATGTATATACAGTATAAGCCAGTTAAACCAAGCTCAGTTAAACCAAACGATCGGTTAATCCAAACTTTTTTCGGCGGGCCAGCAAAATACTACCATTTATCATATAAAAAAGTATCAGATGACCTTATAACCACATGAATGTTTGGTTTAACCATACCGGAAGTGCCCTTGGGCCCGACAATTTTGTTTGGATTACCGATAATTTCGATTAACCGACTTTGGTTTAATCAACTTTTTATATCATAAATGGTAGTATTTTGCCAAGCCTCCGAAAAAAGTTTGGATTAACCGATTGTTTGGTTTAACCGAGTTTTGTTTACCGGGGTTGTCCTATATATATATGTGTGTATATAAGTATATATATTATACATATATAAATGGATTAAGTGAGTGGGTGTTGCTATCATTACTTGGGGTATGGAGAACTGCAAGGAAGGCAGCACGACTCCAGCCAATCACAACCGGCCTACCTCTCCTCTGATTGGCCAGCCTCTGACTCAACCAGCCAATCACAGCACACCTCTCCCTGCTACTACTCCTCGTAGACCCGTGCCTAACACACGGCCACTCTCCCACTGACCACCGTCAGACCAGGGCCTCTTCTCAACGCACCCACCCAAACCTCCCCTTGATTATGTCCAAAAAAACACCAATTAATAAAGAAAAACACTAACTTAGCAACAGGTCATAACAAAACACTCTATTTTCTATATATCATATTATACTCAGTAAAATTGATAATTAAATTATCACATTGTTCTTTACCTTTTACATGAGATACATCCCAGTCTGTTCATAGCTCCATTTCTTGTCCAACTGTTGAAGATTGTTGCTAAATGGCCAAGTCGGTAAGAGCGTTAGTTGGCAGGCTTCACGTGCAGGAGGTCGTGGGTTCGAACCCCAACAAAGTCAAGTAAAGGTGACTGGGTGAGATATTAGGCTGTTAGCAGCACTATAAAGCTGCCATGGGTATGCTTTGTCACAAGTTGGTATGCATTTCGATATGACCTTACATGTTTCTAGGACTTAACCCGAACAATGGATCAACTTTTGAACTGTTATATACTACTAGATACTCTTGATATATATTATGATATATAGCGCTGTATAGCATGGGGTAGGCCAGTATTATATAGGAATGCGGTATTTTATTCAATGGATGGCTTGGGCACATACTGCTCAGAGAAGGGCAGATAAAAAGGTACAAACGGAGAGTGGGGTATGGTGGAGTGGGGTGCGGTGGGGTGGGGTATGGTTAGATGTGGTGAGGTGGGCTGGGCTGGGGTGGGGTGGGATGGGGTGGGGTGGGAATTAGATGTGCTCTGAAGTATCTTCCTTAGAAACCAAGAAAGAAAAAGCTGCCAGTGGAAGGTGCCTGATTTCGAAATTGACAACATTTAGCTTGTAAGCAGACAATATTTACTGCAAGGAGACGATAACATAACAACGGGAAACAAAGAATGAAAAGCTATCATTGGAACACATCTGATTTCAATACCAGACGACATTTAGCTTGTAAGCATAGGGAGGTATTGCAAGCAGACAACAACGTACCAAAGAGAAAGAAAGAAAAGCTACCAGTGGAACCCGTTTCATTTCCATGTCAAACGAGATTTAGCTTGTAAGAATACAACAGTTACTGCACTCAGCCGACAACATAACAACGGGAATGAAAGAAAGAATAACTACTCATGGAATGTGTCTGATTTCTATACCAGGCGACATTTAGCTTGTAAGCATACAATGGTGACTGCAAGCAGACAACAATGTAACAAAAAGAAGCAAAGAAGGAAAAGCTACCAGTGGAATGTCTAGACTAGACGACATTTGGGGCGTCAGCATACAACGGCTTCTGCAAGCAGAAGATAACGTAACACTGGGAAACAAAGAAAGAAAAAGCAACCAGTGGAACGCATCTCATTTCCATACCAGACGACATTCAGCTTATAATCAGACGACTGTTACTGCAAGGAGATGACAATGTAACAAAAAGAAACAAAGAAAAGCTACCAGTGGAATGGACCTCATTTCCATACCAGACGACATTTAGCTTGTAAGCAGATGACAGTTACTATGAGCAGACGACAATGTAACAGAAAGAAACAAAGAACAGCTACCAGTGGAAGGCACCTCATTTCCATACCAGACAACATTATTTAGCTTGTAAGCAGATGACAGTTACTGCAAGCAGACGACAATGTAACAAAAAGAAACAAAGAAAAGCTACCAGTAGAACATGTCTCATTTCCATACCAGATGACATTTGGCTTGTAAGCAGACGACAGTTACTGCAAGCAGACGACAATGTAACAAAAAGAAACAAAGAAAAGCTACCAGTGGAACGTGTCTCATTTCCATACCAGATGACATTTAGCTTATAAGCAGACAACAATTACTGCAAGCAGACGACAATGTAACAAAAAGAAATAAAGAAAAGCTACCAGTGGAACGTGCAGACGACAGTTACTGCAAGCAGACGACAATTTAACAAAAAGAAGCAAAGAACAGCTACCAGTGGAACGTGCCTCATTTCCATGCTGGACAGGTAGCAGCCACCTCTGACTCCCCCCCCCCCCCGCACACACACACCCTGAGAGACAATGGCCCCTGCACGCCGTCCCGATATGTCCCGGCCACCTGTGAGTCACACCCGCCCCTCCTCCAGTGTCACACCCTGCCATTGTCCAACCCTCTCAGGAGCGAGGGCCTTTCCGCCCTGGAGCGGGCAGGCACACCTGCTACCTGTAGGACGGGACGGAAGTGATGGATGCCTCCCGGGGCTTATGGGGGTTTGTTGGTGGGTGTGGGTGGAGGATAGGGGTGGGTGGGGCGGAGGGTGGGTGGTGAGTGATGGTGAGTGGTGGTGAGTTTGGAGTCGGAGTGGGTGTGGGTGGAGAGTGGTGGTGAGTTTGGAGTAAGAGTGGAGGGCGTGAAGTGGGTGTGGGGTGTGGGTGGATATCATCATCATCATCATCATGCTGTCGGTCGCGATGCGACAAAGACTGCTTTCATTACTTGACTGCCACTCTCATTTCATGAAAGCTGCCTGCAGTGTGAAGTGCTGGCTTTTGCAAGTTACCAACAGCACTCTCTCGGGGAGCAAATAGAGATCTCACACCGGCAAGAACATATCCAGACAGGCGCAAAACTATCTGTCCCTGCAGTGGCTGGTCAGAAGATGTTGGGAGTTCCAGACATCAACTGCCCTTGATACTGCCACAGTGACATGGTTTTCTGATCAGGGTTTGCTCCCTTAGCCTTCGGTTCTGTCAAGAACCTATACCACAAGGCAGTGGTTTACAACTCTGCAGGGCAGGGGCATCAAACTCCCTATGGTATTGCAATACCTGCATACCCAAGTGGTGGTATTCACCACCCCAGGTGAAATGGGTGTGGGTCGAGCCTAGACGGTTCGAGCACCAGCCCGGAAGTGGTGGAAGTGCGGATTTAAGTCATGTTCTAGGGCGTGATGTTTCCAATCGTTTGCAAAAGCACTCTCCAAGACATCGAGTTTATGCAAAAAAAGTGTATTTACTCAAATCTGGGTGGATATGGATGGATGTGAAATGCTAGTGGCTGTGTGCGTGGGTGTGGGTCGGTGGGCAGGATGTGTGGTGACTGGTGGTGAGTTTGGAGTAGGAGTAGGAGTGGGTGGGGAGTGGTGGTGAGTTTGGAGTAGGAATGAGTGTGGGTGGGGAGTGGAGTGGTGGTGGCAGTGGGTTGTGGGTGGGGGGTGATGGTGTGAGGTGAAAGTGGGGGGTGGTTTGGGGTGGGGTGAAGTGGGTGTGAAATGGCGGTGTGAGGTGGAGTGGAGATGGGTTGGAGTGATATTGGGAGTGGGAGTGAAGTGGTGGTGTGAGGTGCAGTGGGTAGAGTGATATTGGGAGTGGGAGTGAAGTGGGGGTGTGAGGTGGAGTGGGTTGGAGTGATATTCGGAGTGGGTGTTAAGTGGTGGTGTGAGGTGGAGTGGGGGTGGGTCGAGATGGGGTGGGCGTGGGAGTAAAATACTGTGAGTTGGGGTGGGAATAGGTGGAACATGGGGTGGACGTATGAGGGGAGTGGTGGTGTGAGGTGGAGTGAGGGTAGGTTGGAGTGGGATTGTGTGGGAGTGAAGTGGTGTGGGATGGAGTGGGAGTGAGAGTAAAGGTCGATTGGAGGAGGAATGGATGTGGGAGTGATGTGGTGGTGTGAGGTGGAGTGGGGGGTGGAGGGAGGGTGTGCGGTTGGAGAAGGAATGGATGTGGGAGTGATGTGGTGGTGTGAGGTGGAGTGGGGGGTGGAGGGAGGGTGTGCGGTTGGAGAAGGAATGGATGTGGGAGTGATGTGGTGGTGTGAGGTGGAGTGGGGGGTGGAGGGAGGGTGTGCGGTTGGAGAAGGAATGAGTGTGGGAGTGATGTGGTGGTGTGAGGTGGAGTGGGGGGGTGGAGGGAGGGTGTGAGTGCGGTTGGGGTAGAGTGAGGTTAGGGTCTGGTTGGAGGGGTGATGGGATGTGAGTGGTGTAGGGATGTGGATGGAGTCAGTGTGTGGGGGGGAGGGGGGAGTGGAGTGGGGCGTGTGGGGTGGTGGTGGAGCTGGACGTGGAGGTAAGGCCGTGGAGTGGGAATGGGAATGGGGGAATGGGGGAATGGTGGAATGGGGGTAGATGGTGCTGCCCGTTCCATAATGATCTGTCGCTTCACTCCATTACTGTCAATGCTGAAAGAGCGATTTAGAAGTGGGCCTGGTATGCCTGACTACACACACTGCTTGGTGACACAGTAGGGATGTGTGTTTTGTAGGATTAAATAAAAGTCTTATTTGTATTTACTAATGTCCCGCTTTAGTAAATAAAAATAAAACACTTTCAACGACAACATTAAATGATGTTTTTTCTTCCTTATAATAAATAGTTTCTAAATGAAATGATGTATTTTTCACCCTGATAATAAATAGTCTATCTTCCGGATTTTCCTTGGATAGAAACACTAAATATAGATTAACCCAATTTAGGTATTACCAATACTTTTACATATAAATATGCTGTCGGTGGTGTGTGTCCGTTAGATAACGTGGCATATATAAATATTTGCCTGACGTCACTTTTTTCCCCGCCACAATTGTAGACATGCATTCCTATCTAAGGAAGCTATATGAAGTTAAAGAAATACTTCATAAAAGCACCACCTCCTTCCAAATCATTTTTGTTTGTTACTAAAGTGTATTTTATTCATGGAATAATATCTCTTGTCAGCGCCAGAGCACTGGTCTTCCAGCCATACAGTACAATTCCTTAATACATACATGAAACTACTATCAGTTGTAATAGTAACTGCATGCAAATCCTGTTTGATACTAAAAGTATTATACATTTTATAAATGAAGTATCAGCTGTAATACTAACTGTGTATAATTCCAGTCCAATAAAACTATCATGCATTCAATGAATATGTATTGCATGGTTTTAGAATTGTCTTTAAACACTTTTTTTCTTCTTTCCTTTTTTGTAAAGAAATATATCAAAATATATATACCTATTTTCAAATACATGCACAGTATATATGCAAATCAGTGGATCAAATAAGATATCAATTATAATACCCCTTTCCAGTAGAAAGCAATCCCAAAGCATTTCACCATATTCTCAACTGAACCAAAGAAGCAGAAGAGCTTACTTGGCAGTAGAAAGAAATAAAAACCACTGATTCACATGTGTTACTCCCTTACGCTTCTATATAGATATAGTCACCGATATTTAAACACTGGGGACCAGTGTAGTGTCCTTGTGGCCCTGCTCCAAGCCATCAAAGTAGAGGTAGTTAATGGGGCAGGCAATGCCATGACCTTGGGGCGCCACCCTGTGGCCAGTTTGTAATTTACTAACACTTCAGAATTGCTAGTCCCCTCCCCCTCCGCCCCCACCCCCCAAGTGTACGCCATTTGGAATTTAATAGATTTAACCAATTTGATTTCTTTCTTTTAGATCATGTCGCAACACAGGGGCAAAATGAGCGCCAGTTGTGGTGACTCATGGAACTAACCAGGCAGCAATACTTCATTAGCAATACAGGTCTATTTGCCCTTATTGGAAATTGTAAGGGTCAGTTGTATTTCAGAATTAAGAATTCTTCAGATTTCAGAATAAAGGTATTTATCAAACATTAATACTGCAGTTAAAACACATGAATATTCGCATTAAGTGGGATAAATAAAGAGTAGAGATACTATTACCCTGATTACAGATTAGTTATAGAGCAATATGCCTATAATTGAAATAATTATAGACCAGATATACTCTAGTATAACAGTTGTGTAACTTAAATATATGAAGACTTCAGGAACGAAAACACGTAAACAACAATCCAGAAATTGAGATAAACATTGAAATCAAACCTTAATAAATTCCTCATTTTACATTCCTATTTTTTTATTCATTGCTCCATAATTATTTTATCACTAGAAAAGTGGAAATAGTGAAAATTAAAATGATCTTCTGGAAAAAATCTGTCATTTTAATCAAAATTTTGGAATGGCGTTCACGGGGTTTTGCGCCTGAACTCTTCATACACAGCTTCAAATAAACTATAATTAAGCACATTAATTTTTCTCCACAGGAATATATGATTATTCAGACTAGGTGTGATAAATAAAGCCTAACAATAATATTACAGTTTACTTATACACTGAGAAGAAAAAACCTCTTTCAGTTTTCAGCACTTTTGGGATTTAAGAAATATTAGGATATTGAAATATAAACAAATATCTAATTTTATTCCTTTGCGAATGATATCCACACACTAGCCGTTGTATGATCGCAAGATATATAGGTCAGGTTGACTCACAGCATGGGTAATTCCAATGCGTGGGAATTACCCTTACCCACCTTCACCGTTGCCAATGATGCTATACCCTGGCGCCACCTGTCACTAACCATAGTAATCATGCTTCCCTACCTATGCACCACCTAGCGCCTTTCGGCCGAACCTCACCACCCGCCTGCCCACCCAGAGCAGCTCACTTCATCCGCAGGATCCGAGTAGTTTACGTGGTGTGTGAAAGATCTCCTGTCCAATTTCACCGCCCCTCCCACCCATCTAACAGCGACAGGGTTAATCATCCTGGGACTGGATTTTCTGACTCAGCAATAAACAATAGACTCATAAACCATTCACAATTAATTATCTTTAGTGATAAATACAAATTCCACATAATGAGCCTCATTTCCGTATTACTGAATTTGTCTTCTTTAAATGGTGGGCGGGGGGGCAGTTGGGTGGAGGGGGAGGGGGGAGTTGGAGGGGAAAGCGGAGAGGGGGGATGGGGGAGGCCTCCGTCTGATAACAAAGCCTCAAGCCTTTGAGTGCACACATGCTGGGAACCAGTGAAAGCATTAACAACATCTGCAATGGTTAATGTGGCGAAATAATGATTAATCTAAACTGACACTTAACAATTTATATAGGAATGTGGGTGGATTTACTATGTACTTCTGTGGGTTGCTGATTTTCATGATGTGAAGTGTGGGTAGTGTCATGTGTTTGAATTGAAGAGAAGGGTGTGTGTGTGTGCTGAGCATCGGACTGACGTGGTTGAAGAGTTATTTGGGGAGTTGATACCAGTCATCAATAGGGGATTTAGGCAGATGTCCAGAGGGAGTGATTGGTAGGTGAGGGTATCAGGGGTGGAGTCAGAACAAAATGTATATAACAAACTTCTTTACTTATAATAAAAGTACCACATTGCTGAATTACCTTAGTGGTGTACCGACACTCGCAAACCCCGCTTGCTGTATGGCCGGCTTTACCTCACCTGCTGAACCAACCCCAGGGCCGGTCCTCAGTTGTCACGTGACACGCTCAATCACTGAGTTCTCACCTGGTGGGGCGTTGGCCACATTAAGACGGGTGGTACTTACTTGGTATATGATACCACCACACTCAGCATGTCACCCATAATGCATTGCCAATTGACCGCTGTTCATGGAATAATTTGTATCAATAAAAGTTGCATAGCCCGATGATTTTGAGTTTCTGTCATTTTCTGAGATAAATATATTATTATTAGGTTGATCGTTATAATCTACCTTACATTAGTTTGAAGTAAATTTGATTTTAAATGGCTAACTTTGGAGATATTTGTGGTGCAATAATGTGAACTTAATTTTCGCAAGCACGCCAAAACTCGGACACTACAGAATTCTGCAGTAAGCATTTCAATTTCATTTGCCTCGGTATTTCTTTCTATGTCGTGATAAATACTTAATAAGTGTTCCAGTATCTAAGTTAGATATATAGAATCAAATCTAGGTAATTGCTTTGGTTTTGAAAATTTGATGTTTTCATCGGAATATGTGGCTTTAAAGGCACAAAGCCTTTTGCGTCCTTATATTTATGTTTTGCTTTAAATTAACAAATAACCTAAACTTCCAGTTAATAGATATCCCACATCGCTCTATAATAACACACATGACCTGATAGTTGTCTTCACAACGATATATAAGCAATTATATGAGTATAATTATCAATAAACCAATTACCGATGAACTTTGACACCAAATGACACTACACAACTAATGACACTCAGCGACTCAAGCGACTGGTCAGGCCCTCTGCATCGCGTGGTGCTGCCACCTGGCTTCTTCTTCTTAGCCAGGCTCTGCCTCACGCCTGTACCACTCGCTCAAAAGATTTTGTGTACTATATAATTTATTATGTGGGTATAAAGTAGGCTATGCTCTGGAAACAAACACCAACATGAATATGGGTTGAACAGTTTAATAGTTTGAAAAGCAGGTGCGCACTGGCCAAACAGAGGGGCGCAGGCCACGAGCACAAAGTGGCGCTGCAGTAGCAGGCGGTCATGAGACCCAATTAGGCCAAGCCAACTTACTTTTCGTTGGCGCACAAGGTTTAGGCCAAACCAACTCAATTTCCGCACACACGCGGTTGGCTACTGCGCAGTAGATAATATAAAATAATAATGGAGGATAGGCCGCTCCGCCCTTTATATATCGATAAGTACTTATCCTATCTATAAAGAAAGAATGCTCACCAATATTTTTGTCGGTGTCCATCTCGGGTCCAGACACCTCGCGCCTACCAACACTCCCTGATTCGCTGTAACCCCCTGTGACCCGGTCACTCTCTGCTCCTCTCCTAATAGGAGCCGTGGTTAACCTAGTTTTCCGCTCACTTTCTGAAATATAACTTTTTAGGATGGAGCCTAACCTTGATTGTCACATAACCGCTCGATAGATTAAATACATGTAGTATTGCTAAGATACTTAACACACAGAGACAACAATAATTATTTGACTTGTTATTAAAAAAAAGAAAGAATTAACTATCACCAGCGTAATGTGGAAACCAAATATGTGGTAGCCAGTTTCAGAGAATGACCCATTTGGAGACTTAGGGCATTGGATCACACCACCCCCCTACTTACTGAATAAATCTCATTATGATGAAGAAAATTTGGTTATCAACGACATTGTGCATGTTAACGTAACATGTTTAATTCGCGGGTGGAGGCAGTGGAGGGGCAGGGCCCCACCGATCGCCCCGACCAGTCTCCACCTATCGAATATGAACAAACTAACCCGACCCCAGTGGCGCCACCTACCAGGAGTGGTGGAACTACCCTGCCCGGTTACAGGAGGAGTCAAATCAAAACTCCCCCCAAAACCACCACGTGACCTGATTCGAACTCAACGGCCTCCATGGCCACAACTCCTCCAGCAGCCAACCGGACTACACCACCACCATTTTCTTCACCCACCCACCCACACCTCAAGTAACATGAGGAAGGGTGGAGGGCTGATAGTTCGGTCTCTCCGGCCCACTCTACATCACAACGAGAATCCTGAGGGAATACCCCCACTATCTGGACTGACACCCTGAAACTGACCTGTACCAAAAAAGCTAATCATTGTGAATCGAGTAACAAATAAAGACCATTGTATACCACTTCTGCCTCCGCCTTCGTGAATTATTCATATCCAGCTGTTTCAAGTGAGTGAATGATTGAGATTTTACGTCCTAGAAACATCTGAGATCATATCAAGGAGCACCAGTCATGCATATTCCATATTTAAGGCAGCCATGATCGCTTGGATTAAAAAAATTATTATTCAAGCACATGATATATAAATAAAACCAGACCCACATCTCAGAACGAGGCTACATTGTAGATGCAAATTGGCCGCGCGTCTGCATGACCTAGTTGATACGCTGCAGGGACTCGAATCATCCCGGGTAGTAATTTGTGTTGTTGTAAATACAGTTTATTCATTAAATAAAGTCATTTGTCACCACCAAGGCATTGGTCTTCTGGTCATGTGGCAATAAGGTTATTTACAATATATCTATAATATTGTATGTAGTCTGACATTAACATCAGCAGCTGTTCAGCTGAAATGACAATATTATTCATTTCAAGACTTAAGAATAGTAGGCCTATAGTGTTTTCAAACTGAATGAGATTATTAATCACCATATCTGACATGTACATTATGAGGCTAGCACCACGGGGTATACATATACACAATCATATATACATATACATGTATGTATGTATATGCATGCATACATGTATATACATACATACCTATATACATATGTACCTATATACCGCATATGTCCCAATAGATACACACTGCGTGAGTGCAGACAAATAGGTGCGAGTCTATTCAAAGTTAAAGAATTTCATGGATTTGTTTTTTGTCATGCCTTTGAAATAAAGTGGGATTGTCTTATTTTATCTGCATTCAGTCTGAATATGATCGTAAATTTGTGCATGCTTTCAATCTTGAAATGGGGGTGTGTGCTTCTATTGGGTAGCGTGCTTCTATTGGGACATATACAGTACATATATTATTAATACATATATACCTATATATATGTATGTGGATATATACAGCGATATATATATATCCACATACATATTGACATATACATATGCATGTATGTCTATCTATACTATATATATACATATTTATACATCTATCGCTGCCGTGGCAGAAGAGGGAATTAATCCTGGTATAACATATATAGTTAGGTGGCATGCAAACAGTGTTATGCGGTGGGAGGAATTGAGAGGGTATTGTCCTTGTTTATATTCCCATAATGATTTAGAGGGCATATATACAGTATAACCCCATTAAACCAAGCTCGGTTAAACCAAGCGATTGGTTAATCCAAACTTTTTTTGGTGGCCCGGCAAAATACTACCATTTATCATATAAGAAAGTTGGTTAAACCAAAGTTGGTTAATCCAAATTATTGGTTAATCCAAACAAAATTGTCGGACCCCAGGCCACTTCCGGTATGGTTAAACCAAACTTTCATGTGGTTATAAGGTCATCTGAGACCCCACCAACTTTTTGATATGATAAATGGTAGTATTTTGCAAGGCCGCCAAAAAAAGTTTGGATTAAGCGATCGTTTGGTTTAACCGAGCTTGGTTTACCGGGGTTATACTGCATATACATAAAAAACAATAATCAAAGTGTTCACACACATTGTATATTACATTCATAATGCACCCACTTTTTTGCCAAAGCCAAGTCAAAGTCGAAGCCAAAGCTCGGTTAATCCAATGATCGGTTAATCCAAACAAATTTCTAGGGTCCCTTCAAGTTTGGTTTAACGTGGTTATACTGTATATATACAATGTCATCACGAGAGCAAACAAGACTGGGGCGACCACGTGCTGCTGTGCCTGAGAGCCCTGCTGGGGTTGGGGGTTCGACACACATCACGGCTTAGCCATCAGTCACCAGGCCGGATCCCTCAGCTACATCCTGGTGTGTACCCACACCTCCACCTCCCACCACCCCCAAACCCCAACTCTCCCACACTCCCACCCCCATCCCCCAACATCCACACACACCTTCGTCTCTGCCCCATCTTTCCTCACCGTCCCGCCGGCAAGGCCTATGGATATCATACACCCGAGGTGCCGCGTCCGCCACTCAGGTACCATAAAGGAGCCGGTGGCAGCTTTGCTGTGCGCTAGCTGGTTTGGCAAGTGTTGGTGGGCCCATGTTACCAACGGTTTACATATGCATCTCTACCCCAGCATTCCTCACCGTCCCGCCGGCAAGGCCTGTGGATATCATACACCAGAGGTGCCGCGTCCGCCACTCAGGTACCATAAAGGAGCCAGTGGCAGCTTTGGTGCATGCTGGCTGGTTTGGCAAGCGTTGGCGGGCCCATGTTACCAACGGTTTACATACGCGTCTCTACCCCTTTTTTCCTCACCGGCCCACCGGCTAGGCAGGTGGATATTATATACCCGAGGTGCTGCGTCCACGACTCAGGTCCCATAAAGGAGCCGGTGGCGGATTTGGTGTACGCTGGCTGGTTTGGCAAGCGTTGGCGGGCCCATGTTGCCATCAGTTTACACGCGCGTGGTAGGCCCGTGTCAACAATGGTTTTCCCACTCAAATAAAAGTTGCATAATCTGGTAAAAGCATGCAATTTTCAAAAGCAAGACGCCTATCTAGATTTGAACCTATAAATCCAATGTAGACACCCGTAGCTACATAAAAGGCCCATACTAAGTCAATCTAAGATGCTATCAGGACCGCACTTAGTCCACACCTCTCTCTATCTCCTCTCCGCTCGCCTTGCTCCTCCTTGATATGTCTGAAAAGAGTTCCAGGAGGGGGAGCCTGCCGGCATTTCACTTTTTACTCTTACTCTGTCCGTGTCTTTGGCTCGCCGGCTGGTCACCATAGAGCAAATAGACATGGTCCTTTGACTCAACTCTCCTCATTTCTCTTTCCTAGAATCTACCCTTTTTTTCTGACCAGGGGAGTTGTGTGCTTGGGTGGGGCCCTGTACCTTTACGTTTTCTCTTGCTTTGTTCTCGTTGCTGGAACCACCGCTGCGCCCATCTTTACCCGCCCTTCCTCGAAACCCTTGCTGCTGTCGACTGGATACAAGTGCTCAACTACTGCTGGACCGAAGAGATTCGGGGCCGCCTCAACGCTTCACCGCTACAATGTTGTAAAGATGTCCCCAGCTTCTACAACAGTCCCTACTGAAGATTAACCTTCAACCAATGATTGGGCCGATTTATCGGAGCCTCTCTATAAATGTTGCAGTTCTGCAACCAGTAACCGTTGTAAGGTTACAAACCACCCCCAAGCCAAGTCAATCTAAGGGAATCTGATAATGGTGAAGACCATGGGATCAGAGTTTTGCCAAGCATGCATAAGGTAGATTAGAATGATCAGCCTAATATATATCAATCAGTAGTTCCGTCCTCTAGTCGAGGGTTGGATGCAATGGTTCTCCACTTGTCCCGATGGTGTGCTGTTCTGATACACTATGAATAATTCAAGCCTGTCCAGTGTGAACTATTTGTAAACCATGATCTTCTTGGTCTCCCTCTCCCTCTGCTGCCATTCACCTTCCTTTCCAACAATGTACGGTATATTGAACTCTGATGAATGATGTGGCCAAAATAAATAAGTTTCTTTGTCTGTATAGTGGCAAACAAGCTTTTCTTATTTTTAATTTTTCTGAGGACTTCTTTGTTGGTGATCTTCTTTGTCCATGATATTTTCATCATCCTTCGATAAGTCCACATCTCAAATGCTACTAAACGTTTGTACATTTTCTTAGAGATTGTCCATGTCTCAGCCCCATACAATAGAGTAGACCACAGATAACACTGAAGAATATGCTTCCTTGTTTGTATTAATATCTTACTTGATGTTAACACTCTATACATTTTGGAGAATGTTGTTCGGGCTATTGTTATATATATGCTAATATATATATATATCTCAAAATGGCAGGAACTAAAAAACCATCGGACTATGCAACTTTAACCTGACGATACCCATTATCTCCACAGATGGTACACACGATCCGGTGACGTATGTATGGCTGGCTTGCTTTGTTTATTGTTGCTTTACATTCTAGCAACATCTAAGGTCATAATAAGAAGGGTACCAAGTTGTGGCAGTGCACACTCAAGGCGACTTTATAGTGCTTCCCAACTGGGAGACCAGGCCGCTGACACCATGACCCGATATCCCATACAGTCACATTGTCCTGATACTTTATGGTAATCCTTGTACTATCCTATTAATTAATGCCCAGCACCAGGCTGGGTAGTGACATGTATCAATTTGATAAGTCATCGGTTTGACTCGGCTGGGATTCGAATGCCCAACTTTCCGCATGGGAAGCCTGCGCTCTACCAGATTTGTCTGTGGGGCGAATTCCGGATCTTTCTCCGATATATATATATATATATATATATATATATATATATATATATGTGTGTGTGTGTCTCT
This sequence comes from Branchipolynoe longqiensis, assembly GCA_030323885.1. Classification (NCBI taxonomy): domain Eukaryota; kingdom Metazoa; phylum Annelida; class Polychaeta; order Phyllodocida; family Polynoidae; genus Branchipolynoe; species Branchipolynoe longqiensis. Next base: position 72,165,542 of record CM059193.1, read on the forward strand.
GTGTGATTGCTCACGATACAAGGAGCAGCCACAGAAGAAGCAACAGCACATGCCCCTGTTCATTTCCACGTCCCCCCCCCACCTCTCTGTGAGGCCATGTTAGGTGTGGGGCTGTGTTGGCCCCCTGGCGGGTGTTTGGGTGTACTATCCCACCACACCAAAGAGCCCATCAATATTGCATTGTGCATATTGATGGCTGCCCCAGGCTGACTTCATAGCCGTGAGCAGCTGGTGAGCAGCTGGTGAGCAGCTGGTGAGCAGCTGGTGAGCAGCTCATGAACAACTTCGTTGGTTTTTGGCGATTCACTTCCTCATAACACCTAAGGTCATGTCAGGAAAGGTACCGACTTGTGACAGTGCACACTCATGGCGACTTATTAGTGCTCGTGAGTATCTCGTGAGCATCTCGTGAACACCTCTGAACAGCTCATGAACAGCTCATGAGCAGCTCGTGAACAGCTCTCGAGCAGCTCCTGAGCATTTCATGAGTAGCTCGTGGTCACACCATTGTCAGCTCGTGAGCAGCTCGTGATCACACCATTGTCAGCTCGTGAGCAGTTCGTGAGCTGCTCATGAGCCGCTCGTGAGCAGCTCGTGAGCAGCTCGTGATGGCGGTCAAGTGGTCCCGCCCCGCCAACGGCAACAAGGGCCGGTGTGTCTGATGTAATCACTGTGCATGGCCTGTGTGGGCGCTTCCGCATTCGGAGTCCATGGTGACTGGGTGCTTGTCCATTAATGTCCATTTCCTAGCCTGCTGCTTGGCATTAATAGGATAGGGTAAGGACTGGTTAGCACAATATCAGGATAATGTGACTGTGTGGGATATCGGGTCATGCTGCCGGTGGCCTGATTTCCCAATGGGGCAGCACTATAAAAGTTGCCGTGAGTGTCACTGTCACAAGTCGGTACCCGACATGGTATGACATTAGATGTTGGCAGGACGAAAAACTCCTACAAACAAATATCACCATATCATATTAATGCCAGTTTCAAACCCATCACCTCCCGCACGGGAAGCCAGCCAGCGCTCTTACCGTTTCGGTTTTGTGTGTCCAGTTGTGGGGGTTTGTGTCGTAGCAACATCTAAGGTCCATATCAGAATGGATACCGACCTGTGAAAGTGTGCAGTCATGGTATCTTTGTAGTGTTGTAGACCAAACCGTTGGCACCATGACCCGATATCCCACTCAGTCACATCATCCCGATACCGAGCAAACCAGTTCTAGTCCTATCCTTATTAATGTCAAGCGCCAGGCTAGGTAGCGACAAGTATCAATTTTGTAAGTCGTTGGTTTGACTCACGTGAATCATCTGGGATTCACGCGTCCATCCTTCCGCACCGGAAACCTGCACGGATAACCGATTCGGCCACCGCGGCCGGTGGCTCGTGCGGGACAAGCCTCCCCCCCCCCCCCCACTGATGGCCCTATTATACCCGCCATTGCCCGAGCCGCTGGCCGATCTCCATGTACTACTCACAGTTTTTGTCCGCGCTGACTGGGAGGGGGACTCAACTGTATGCATGCACAGGGACATGGAATATTCAGCGCGTCATCTTTCAGCTATTCATGCTCCCCTGGTGGGTTTGTGTTTGTGTTTGTGTTTGTGTTTGTTGTTCAGCGCACCGTATGTCAGTCTGAGACCAGCTCTCTGAAATCACACAGGAACTTGTGTGATGAGAGTGCGGAGAGAACAGCCAGAGCAGGATTGAACTCATTATTTATAGCAAAGATATATGTATTTTAGTTGCCTGATTGTCTTTGTTGTTGTTTTACGTCCTAGCAACACCTAAGGTCATATCAGCTCGGGCACCGACTTGTGACAGTGCGCATTCATGCTGACTTTTTAGTGTTGCCCCACTGGGAGACCAGGCCACTGGCACCAGGAACCGATATCCCACTCAGTCACATTACTGCGACACTGCGCTAACCAGTCCTTGTCCTATCCTGTTAATGCAGAGTACCAGTCTAGGTAGCGACAAGTATCAATTTGATAGGACAGTGGTTTGACCTGAAATCTTGACCTTTCGTACGGGAAGCCTACGCACTACAGCTTTTGCCACCGCGTCCGGTAAGGTCGATTATAAAAATCAACCTAATAAATATATCTTTGAAAGAAATGTCGGAAACTCAAAACAATCACATGCATCTTTAATTTAAAAGCTACGCTGAACTATGTGGCAGAGTGGTTAGAGTGTCAGACTTTTTTCTAGGTCGCACTCCTAACCTGAAGGTTGGTGGTTCGATTCCCCATGCCCCCATCTCTGCCAATTTGGATTTCCACCGCTGTGTATAACTTACAGCGACATCTAAGGTCAGTTGCTCTCATACCATGTCTATGTGGTGTGGGAGGTTAAAAATCCCTTGGGTGTGTAAAAGTGTAGGCTCGGGCTTTCTATCGACAAACTGTCTAATGGTGAAAACAAGCCTATTCAGGCTTATCCATAATAGGCAGTATAAATCTTCAAAAAAAGACGAAAAAAACTAAAAAAACTCTGAATTACTTGTAGCTTATAATCACTAGCAAAATGAATGTAAATGAGGGTTCTCAACTATGTTTTAAATGAGGATTATTATATTGGCTAAAAGCTATTTATTTTAGTGGAAACAAGAGGTTGTTTTTTTTCTCAGCGCTTGGAGACTGGCTGTGCAGCACCTTTAATACTAGCTGGAAATTGCATAGTCCGATGGTTTTGAGGTTTCATCATTTTCTGAGATAAACATATTAGATTGATTCCAATAATCGTGTTCTCTATGGGAGAGTTGTTAGAGTGTCTGACTTTTTTCTCAGTCGGGCTCCTAATCTGCAGGTCGGTGGTTTGATTCCCCATGCACCCCCCACCCCCACCACCTCTGCCAATTTGGATTTCCACCACTGTGTATAATTTACAGCATCATCAAAGGCTGTTTGCTCTCATACCATGTCTATGTGGTGTGGGAGGTTAAAAATCCCTTGGGTCGGTAAAAGGGTAGGCTCGGGCTTTCTATCGACAAACTGTCTAATGGTGAGAACAAGACTATTCAGACTTATCTATGATAGGCAGTATAAATCTTCAAGAAAAAAAAATCTTAAAGTTGCACAGTGCGATGGTTCTGAGTTTTCATATTTTTCTTAGATAAACATATCAGGTTGATCACTATAATCTACCTTACTTTAATTTGAAGTAACTATCACTTTAAATAGCTAAGCTTTGAGATATATTTGAAGAATAAAGATGTCAAATTAATTTTGGAAAGCATGCCAAAACTCTGACACCAACAGTTTCTACATGAACATGTTCCATTGGATTTCCTCACTATTCCCTTTTATTTTCTAACAAATCTTTAATAGTACATGCACCAGTATCTACATTACATATGTAGAATCAAATCTAGATTAGTTTTTCTTCAAAGTTTGATATTTTCATCTGACTATGCAGCTTTAAATAAGTTGGTAAAACTGTCGCTCATATACGGCTTTACCGAGGCGTTGTCCATAATGCATGTTGTCATGACATTCACACAAATGCACCAGATAGGCCACATTCAATATAGCCGGAACACCTGGGCTGTGATTTACCTGCCAATCCTCCTCCAGTGTTATCAGCTCCTACAGGTGTGGCTGTTTGTCCTCTCACCTGTCCACTCACCTGTCCTCTCACCTGTCTACAGGTGGCAGTAATGGACATATGCGCAATTGAATATGGTGCTTGGTTTACTGATGAATCCTATCCAAAATCAAACAAATCGGCTATAAATAATATATACAGTATAACCCCGTTAAACCAAGCTCGGTTAAACGAAATGATCGGTTAATCCAAACTTTTTCCGGCGGCACGGCAAAGTACTACCATTTATCATATAAAAAAGTTTGTTAAACCAACATTGGTTAATCCAAATTATCGGTTAATCTAAAGAAGATTTTCGGACCCCAGGGCACTTCCAGTACGTTTAAACCAAACTTTCATGTGGTTATAAGGTCACCTCAGACCCCACTGACTTTTTTTATATGATAAATGGTAGTATTTTGCCAGGCCGCCGAAAAAAGTTTGGATTAAATGATTGTTTGGCTTAACCAAGCTTGGTTTAAGGGGTTATACTGTATACACATACAAAACAATAATCAAAGTGTCCACATACATTGTATATTACATTCATAATGCACCTGGATTTTTGCCAAAGCCAAGTCAAAGTCAAAGCCAAAGCTATGCTGAACCAATGATTGGTTAATCCAAACAAATGTCTAGGGTCCCTTCAAGTTTAGGTTAACGGGGTTATACTGTACAGTTATTTACTGAATAGGATTTTTCACTTTTTTCATACATTGTGATTACATATTCACAAGTAAAACATATAGTGTTCCACTCCAAAGATTGTATAAGACTTTTGATATATCATCTGGGGTACCAAACTAAACAAATTCCAACCGATTTCGTTTCTGTTGCAATTAGTGGTGGCTTTTGTGAAAATATAGCTAATTTGACTGGATTAATTCACATATTGTCTTTTAGGTTATGGTGAATTTTCATAGTTCGATGGATTTGAGTTTGCCCTATTTTGTGGGATGAATATCTTAGGTTAATGGTTATAGTCTACAATACTTTAGTTTGAAGGAAATTTGATTATAAATAGATAATAAGAATAGCAATGCTTAGGACCGACCCCACACCCCCGCCCACATTAGTAGAAATTACGAAACTGTCTATAGACTGGGCGCTGAAAACCATAGAAATACATGCTGAAAACGGCGTCGACGGCAAAACAAAGACATACGCTTGATTTCATTCAAAATTAATAGAAATACATAACAATTTGGCATAGACATGGAAGTTTGGAATTACAAACTCATCTATTGACATACATATAAATGCTCGGAGAATTATTGATTTATTATTATGCAATTCAACACCAGTATATTAGTAACCAATCGCTGACCCCGAATAATGTAAATATGGGCTTAATGCCTTGACAGCCTCGCCGCAGTATATCGACGAGCGATTTCCGTTTCCGTTTGCTGGATTTGAATTATTCAACACGAGTATACAAATGGTGGCACCCATACAGTGCTATTTCCGTTTCCGTTTGCAGGATTTTGGTGGTTTCATTTTCCACTTCTATGAGTATGCGTATTGTCTATGTGTATATGCATACGTTTTAGTCCTTAGCCTCCCCAGAGGGTGGGTCGGAAATATTGGGGATATTTGAAGTAAAAAAATCTATTTTCTGTGTGTGCATGTCGAAGTTTTGGATACCATAGTCTTTAGCAGAAACAGGTTCTATTAAGTAAACTTAGAATTCATTCAGTACAGCAATAACTGTTTACTGACTGCACCAATATTTAAGTTTGATCCGTCCTGATATGACCTTAGATGTTGCCAGGACGTAAAACAACAACAATAAGCACCCCTTTAAGTTGGTTAATATCTAGGTGAAGGTGTGGTTTAGGAAGTGTGGTGCTTTAATCGGACTATGCACCTTTAAGCTATGGTTCATCTGATTCTCATTCAATATGGTGAATTAAAGCTGCATAGTCAGATGAAACATCAATTTTTCAAAAGCAAAGCAAATTATCTAGATTTAACCATACATATCTAACTTAGATACTGATCAACTTATTACGCATTTGTTGCTGGATAGAAGGGTTTGTTTGTTGTTTGTTTGTTGTTGTTTTATGTCCTAGCAACATCTAAGGTCATATCAGGATGGGTACCGACTTGTGACAGTGCGCAGTCATGGCAACTTTATAGTGCTGTCCCACTGGGAAACCAGGCCGCCGGCACCATGACCTGGTATCCCACTCAGTCACATTATACTGACACTGAGCACACCAGTCCTTGCCCTTTCCTAATAATGCCGAGCGCCTGGCTAGGAAGCGACAGGACTCGGACCAGGATTCGAACCCACGACCCCACGATCTACCAGCACGGGAGACGGACGCTCTAACTCATTCGGCCATCCCGTCTGGTCCGATAGAAGGGAATACTGAGTCAATTTACTGCTGAAGCCCTTAATATGAGAGTTTTGGCACTCACTTCAAATATTTCAAAAGTTAGCCATTTAACATACAAGTCACTTCAAACTAAGATAAGGTAGATTATAAAAATCGATTTAATATATTTATAAATCTTCTTTTTTAAATGTCAGAAATTCAAAGCCATCGAACTATGCAACTTTAAGTACCCGAAAGGTAAGTTACTTTCATTTGTCTCTCCTTTTATTTCGTGAGATTTGCCGGTGAATTGTTGGTTAAGTTGGGTCCGGCGGAAAGTGTACAGGTGTGGTAGTAATGTGTGGATAAGAGTGGGCTATAATTGGAGGCACTACTTCCGGTCTGTTACATTATCCTGGTAATTAGTTGCTATCGAATATCCTCAGCAAGCATGGCAGCAGACAGACTGCATAAAGATTGGTTGGTTTGTTGTTGGGAGTTTTACGTCCTGGCAACATCTAAGGACAGGTACCGACTTGTGACAGTGCACACTCATACCGACTTTATGGTGCTGCTCCACTGGGGAATCAGGATGCCAGCACCATGACCCAATATCCCACTCAATCACATTATCCTGACACTGAGCTAACCAGTCCTTGGCCTATCCTATTAATGCCAAGTGCCAGGCTAGGAAACAACAAGTATCAATTTTTACATCATTGGTTTGACTCGACCTCGAAAACGGGAGGTGGACGCTCAAATCATTCGGCCATCCTGTCTGGTCGACGGAATGACAAACTAGTACAGTATAAGCCCGTTAAACCAAACTTGAAGGGACCCTAGAAAATTTGTTTGGATTAACCAATCATTGGTTTAACCGAGCTTTGGCTTTGAATTTGACTTTGAGTAAGCGTCTATTGCACATGTAATATACAATGTATGTGCACACTTTGATTATTGTTTTTTATGTATACATGTACAGTAAGACTGTTAAACCAAGCTTGGTTAAACCAAACGATCGGTTAATTCAAACTTTTGTCAGTGGCCCGGCAAAATACTACCATTTATCGTATAAAAAAGTCAGTGGGGTCTCAGATGACCTTATAACCACATGAATGTTTGGTTTAACCATACCGGAGTGGCCTGGGGTCCAACAATTTTGTTTGGATTAACCAATAATTTGGATTAACCGACTTTGGTTTAACCAATTTTTTTATATGATAAATGGTAGTATTTTGCTGGGCCGCTGAACAAAGTTTGGATAACTGATCGTTTGGTTTAACCGAGCTTTGTTTAACGGGGTTGTGCTGTATTCAGGTAGAAACACGACGTCATGCGACGCAGCAGACTGTGTTATATTGTATCACAAACAACTTACAATTATTTTTATCTCAAGCACCGATGGTATCTATCACTGCATCATTCTTGTATCAATTGCCGTCCTGATATGACCTTAGATGTTGCTAGGACGTAAAACAACAACAAACAAATGTATCAATTGAGTTTGTTTATTGGGGTTTTACATCCTGGTACTTCGCTTGCAAGCATGGTGCTTATTGGCCTGGCGCTCGGCATTATTAGGATAGGGCAAGGATTGGTTAGCTCAGTGTCAGGATAATGTGACTGAGTGGGATATCGGGTCATGGTGCCAGTGGACTGATTTCCTAGCAAGGCAGCACTATAAGTATAAAGTCACTATGAGTGGCGCACTGTCATTAGTCGATACCCATTCTTATTTGCCCTTAGATGTTGCCAGGATGTAAAACTTACAACCAATCAACAGGCCAGCCAAGTATGGAGGGGGGGGGGGAGGGCGAGGGGCAGGAAGGCGGGCAGGCAGGACACAACAGAGCTTATTAAACGCGATAAAGGTTTTATTAGTAACCTGATACAGTAAAACCTCTCTAACCGACCACCTCCACAGATCGACCACTCCCCTACCGATCGCTTTATTTGCGTCCCAAACGATTGCCCATCCAATACCATTGTAACGATAAAAAAAAAACTCCCTAAACCGACTATCTCCTTAAATGGACCAGCTAAGGTCGGTCCCATGGTCGGTCGATGTAGAGAGGTTTTACTGTATATATATACTTATACACACATATATACATATAAGTACATACATATATATATATATATATATATATATATATATTGAAGTGACACAGCTATGACCAGCTTATTCTCCCGAACACAATCCCTGCCTCTAATAGGCTGCATATTGCGTGAGGCGTCAGGTTGTCCCCGCACACTGAACACTTCGCCATCTAACGTAACTCTACCCGGACATGCGCAATGAGCCAGTTGACACCTTGTCAGCTGCCCGAACAGACAGGCGGGTAAGCGAAGAGTGCTGTAAATGGACGCTCGAAAAGCTTCATCGACACACCAGAGAGGATGGCCAAATGAGTTGAGCGCCCGCCTCCCATTTTCGGAGATCGTGGGATTCGAAGCAACGGGTCCAAACTCTGGTCGAGTCAAAGCAATGACATAAAAGGTTATACTTGTCGCTTCCTAGCCTGGTGTTCGGCATTAATATAATAGGATAGGGCAAGGACTGGTTGAATCAGTGTCAGGATAATATGACTGAGTGGTGTATCAGGTCATGGTACTGGTGGCCTACTCTCCCAGTGGGGCAGCACTATAACTGCCATTCGGCTGGCTTGTTGTTTGGTTGTTATTGATGCTGAGCGCCAGGCTAGGAAGCGACAAGTATAAATTAAATAAGTCATTGGGTTGACTCAACCGGGAACCAGTGGATTTTATTAACTCAATTCAATGCAGTGTGTCAGTGTTGTGGCTCCTACATCCTTATGAGGCCCCGTATTTCGATGTGAACAACAAATTTATTTTGCAACATTTCCACTTCAAGTATCTCAAACGTTTTTCCATTTGTCATCAAAGGTACTTGAAAACTAAGGTAATTTAACCTATAAAGATCAGCCTAAAATAGTACTTTGCAAAACTATGCTAGAAACCTGAAACTATTAGATCATGCAACTTATTTGTCTTTCTTAAGGCCCTGACACACTATGCCGTATAGCCTCAGGGTATGCCGATGTATCTGTTTTTATGCCAACACATTGGTGTACGCTGAGATACGTTATGAGTACATTTGGCATAAGTAGTGTTCGTTAAGAGCACACTGGTAAATGCTGTCATATGGCATCGAACGCCAAGGCGCCGAAAACTTGTGAAATTTATTTCATACGTTGAGCACACCCTGATGCAATACGCCATATTGTTACAGGCCTTAAAAGAGAGAACAAATAGACATGGTTTCTCCTTTTATTTTTAACTGTCAGTTCATTGAAAGGCTCATTCCGCTCCTTCCTCCCTGACCCACATGTCTGTATTGTCTCACCTGCTGGAACTGGTTGAACACCTGCTGCGTCACCTGACCTGCCACGTGACCTGTCACGTGACCCTCATGGAGGTTGAATCTAATAATAACCAGGTGGGGCAACCAAATGAGTTGAGCGCTCGCTCATCTCCCGTGTTGCACGTTTGTGATTTTCAAAGCTGTGACCGAGTGAAGTGAATGACTGAAAAGGTTGGGAGTTCGGTTCCTGTTCGAGTCAAACCAATGACTTTAAAATTGATACTTGTCGCTTCCTAGCCTGGTGTTTGGCATTAATAGGATAGGACAAGGACTGGTTAACTCAGTGTTAGGATAATGTGACTGAGTGGGATATTGGGTCATGGTGCTGGCAGCCTGATTTTTCCAGTGAGGCAGCACTATAAAGTTGCCATGAGTGTGCACTGTCACAAGTGGGTACCTGCCCTGATATGACCTTAGATGTTGTCAGGATGTAAAACACCAAAAACAACCAACTATATATATACCAACAGTTCATATTCACCAAAGCTTAACTGACCTAGAAAAGTCTGTCGTATATGGGTCACTGTCCTGAAAACTGGTCAGCATGGTATGGGATTTTAAAACATCAATAACAAAATCGTCCTACTTATTTTATACTTTTCATATTCATGTTCAGATTTATTGTAAGAAATAAGGGAAATAAAATAAACCACATGCAACTTTGGTATTTTTAGTTATGAAGTATTTTCGTAACAAAAAAAAGCCATTTTACAGTCAACCATTTGTAACATGACATATGGGACATGGTTGAATCCTTACTAACATCTTGTATTGCATTGATATATCAAACAAAACAGTTCCCAAATCAAAAGGAAGTATTTATTAACATGTATGCATGCTTAAATTAAAAAAGAATTTATTTGATGTCTTCAGAAATAACATTACAAATTTCGATCACAGATGTAACCAGTGGTGTCTGGATGCCACACAAATATTGTACACTATTTATTCAGTGAATAAAGCATGGCTGGGAATTACTTTTTTTTGTTATCAATATAAGCACTACATATTTCTGTATGTTATGCCATGATTAATATGCTTCTCAGTATGAAATTATTTAATTCTGCTTAGATTTTTATTAAGCAGACTACGTGGTGTCCTAAACATGTGTTACTTCTGAGCAAAACATGTAATACTGCCATATGACAGCTTAATCACGGACTACGCCTTCATTTTTTTATCTCTCAATTTATATTTTACAGAGATGTAAAGAGGTGATTTCCAGCTTTCATTTGAAACCAACAAATTAAAAAAATTTAAATATTAGATTTTAACTCTCTATGTGACACTTCTGGCTAGTTTTCAAGAGAGTGCCCCATTATATGCATATATATGAATATATATATATGTTTATATATGTATGTATGTGGGATATAATTTATTATATGAATATAAATGGGCGGAGCTTCTTACCTAATTATTATTTATTTATTATATTTAATTATATCGACGTATTTATTATGCTTTTTGCTGCGGGCCGGTTCCCCCTGCGTCGGGCTGACTCACTTCCGCCCAGCCAGAAACCAGCCAGAACCCAGCACCTCATCACGCCTCTTGTTCTTCCTTTTTACTTCCTCTCCCCCCTTTTCTTCGTAGCCAACTTTATATGCTGTATAAGAAATATACGAGTACAATAACCCTTCATTCCGATGGCGGCGCCACCGCTCGGCTGCTCACTAGACTACTCAGTTAACGCCGAGAAATGTTATATGTGTATATATGTGTATATATGTGTTTATATATGTATATATATATATATATGTATATATATGTACCGTATATGTCCCAATAGACGCGCACTGCATGAGTGCAGACACATGGATGCGTGTCTATTCAAAGTTAAATAATTTCATGGATTTGTTTTTATTGTTCCTCTGAAATAAAGTGGGATTGTCTCATTTTATGTGGATTCAGTCTGAATATGATCGTAACTTTTTATTTATTTGTGTCGTGCCTCTGAAATAAAGTGGGATTGTCTTATTTTATGTGCATTCAGTCTGAATATGATCGTAAATTTGTGCGTGCTTTCAATCTTGAAATGGGGGGTGGGCTTCTATTGGGTAGCGTGCTTCTATTGGGACATATACGGTATATATATATATGCTAAAACCTAAAAACTGTGAAGCAAATGGTGATTTGGGGGAAGATCGGCACTGAAAGTGATAGTGGCCCCAATAGTCCCAGAGAAAATACGTATTAAGAAATAAATAAGAAATAAATAAGAAAGCAGCACCACCACCAATTTATATACACATAATGCTTATGCTTCACATATATATTGTATATATATGTACATATATAATATATATAATATATCAAATATATATAATATACATAATATATACAATATATACAATATACACAATATATATAACATATATAACATATATAATACATATAATACATATAATATATATAATATATATAATATAAATATATATAATATATATAATATATATAATATATATAATATATATAATATATATAATATATATAATATATATAATATATATAATATATATAATATATATAATATATATAATATATATGAGTCAGGATCACGAAAAGAGGCCAATTGGGGGAAGTTGTCATTGGATGTCGGCGTCGAACAGTATAATTATAGTTTAGCATTGACAGAGATATTGGAAAGTCCTTAAATTTATCCTGAATGTAAAGGTAGTCCGGGTGTCTAGAGAAAACACAACAACCTTATTTGTTTCTAGGATAATTTAATATAAAACAAAGAAATACACAGCACTTTAAGAATTGGGACCCTGACATCTGTTAAAGTTGTCGGCGTCGAGCATTGGATGTCGGCGTCGATCGGCATACTTATAGTTTAGCATTGACAGAGGTGTTGCAAAGTCCTTAAATTTATCCTGAATGTAAACTTAGAGAAAATACAACAACCTTATTTGTTTCTAGGATAATTTAATAGAAAACAAAGAAATGCACTACACTTTAAGAATTGTGACGCCGACATCTTAAATAAACCACCAATTGACCCATTATCGTGAGGCTGACTCATATATAATATATATAATGTATATAATATATATAATATATATAATATATATAATATATATAATATATATAATATATATAATATATATACTATATATAATATATAATATATATAATATATATAATATATAATATATATAATATATATAATATATATAATATATATAATATAATATAATATATATATAATATATATAATATATATAATATATATATATATATAATATATATATAATATATATAATATATATAATAATATTTAATATATATAATATATTATATATAATATATATAATATATATTATATATATAATATATATAATATATATAATATATATAATATATATAATATATATAATATCGTAGTAGTCCAGGCCTGAGCTCCACTACCAGACAGTGGCAGCAAGGATGGCTCGGTCACCGTCACAGTTAATAGCAATAGGTGGTGGTATGGTAGCCGCCAGGCAGCGCCGCGACAGAGCTGCAACCTACTGCGTAACCTCCCCTCGAGGAAGTTGACGTGGGATCCGGCAAGGCAGAAGCGGGTCACATAATCGTGGATGCGGCAGTGAGCGGAGAATATAGATGTGTGAAGCAAGCATACTCGTCTTCCTGCTTGCTTGGGGGGACTAACGCATGAGGGTCAAGTTCCAGGTGGCCAACAAGGGGTCCCCATCACAATATATATAATTTATATATATAATTATATATGAACAGTTGTTAGTGAATCCTTGCTATACATTTATCACCAAGTCGGTGAAACCCCGCCTCGCATCCATACATCTGCCCCTCGTGAGGCACGCTACCCATAAACCACTGCGAGACCTTAGTTAGAGCGCTCAGACTGATGGCAACCGGAAGTCAACGTACCGGAAGTGGTGAACCCTCGGGTGTGATAGCGGTGCCTGCCATCTGTAGCGATCAGAATGATAGCTGACATTGATGTAGTGTGGGAGGGTGCTAGGGAGGGGCTCCGTTTGATGGTGATGGTGTTGGTGGTGGAACGAATTGAGTGTGTGTTGGCGGCGGGGGGTGGGCGGGGGGTGGGCGGGGGGCGAACATGGTATGGGTTGCTCGCAATAGTATGTATGTATGTGTGCATGTGTGTGTATGCATGTATGTATTTGTGTATATGTGTATGTATGCGCACATATGTGTATGTGTGTATGTGCGCATGTACGTATTTGTTTACATGTGGATGTATGTGTGTATATGTGCGTATGTATTTGCATACATGTGTATGTGTGTGTGCACATGCGTGTGTATGTGTGTATATTTTGGTATGTATGTGTATGCCTATGTGTGTATGCATGTATCTGTCAGCACATATGTGTGCATGTGTGTGTATGTGTACATATGTGTGTATGTATGTGCATGTGTGTGCATGTGTGAATGTATGTGTGTATGTATATGTGTATACATGTGTGTATGCATGTGTGCATGTGTACATGTGTGTATGCATATGTGTGTGTATGTGTGTATCAGTGTACCAATGTGTGTATGTATGTGCATGTGTGTACATGTGTGTATGTATGTGTGTATGTATGTGTGCATGTGGGTATGCATGTGTGTATGCATGTATGTATGCATGTGTGTGTATGTATGTATGTGTATGGAGGTGTGCATGTGTGTATGCAGGTGTGCATGTGTAAGTGTGTATGCAGGTGTGTATATGTACATGTGTGTATGCATGTGTGCATGTATGCATGGGTGTATGTATGTGTGCATGTGTGTATGTGTGTATGTGGGTATGCATGTGTGTATCTATGTGTATATGCATGTGTGTATGCATGTGTGTATGTGTGTGTATGTATGTGTGCATGTGTGTGGGTAGGTTGTATGTATATGGGTATGTGTGTATGTATGTGTATATGGATGTATGTGTGCATGTATGTATGCAGGTGTGTATGTGTGTACGTTTATGTATGTGTGTATGTGTGTATGTGAGTATGCATGTATGTGTATGTAAGTATATCTGTGTGTATGTGAGTATGTATGTGTGTATGTGAGAATACATGTATCTGTATATGTGTGTGTGCATGTGTGTATATGTGAATGTGTGTGTATGTGTGTATGTATATGTGTGTGTTTCTATGCATGTATTGATGTGTGTATGTGTGTATGTGAGTATGCATGTGTGTCTGTGTGTGTGTATGTGTGTGTGGACGTGTGCGTGTATGTGAGTATATCTATGTGTATGTGTGTGTGCGTGTGTATGTGTGGACATTTGAGTGCATGTGTATATGTGTATATTCAAATAGATTCAGTGCACTTAGACTGCGTTAAAGGGGCTGGATATGGACGTGATGGTAGGGTCTACATTATGATATAAACTAAAGGTTAAGGCAGCTGCATAGAGGCGACGATTGTAGGTTCTTTGTTAGGATATAGACTATGCTAAAGGAGTGGGTATAGACCTGCATTATAGGTGCAACATGATGACGTACACTATGTTAACGGAGTGGACATAGACTTTGATTATACATTTTATATTAGGATATAGACTGAGTTTAAGGTGTAGATATAGACGGAGATTTTAAGTTCTATATTAGCACATAGACTATGTTACAGGGGTGCATACTGTAGGGTCTATGTTAAGACATAGACGATATTAGAGGCGTGGATCCAGGCGTGGATTGTAGGTCATACATAGACTATGCTACAGGGGTGCATACCGTAGGGTTATTGTTAAGACATTGACGATATTAGAGGATTGGATCCAGGCGTGGATTGAAGGTTCTATATTAGGACATAGACTATGCTACAGGGGTGCATACCGTAGGGTTATTGTTAAGACATTGACGATATTAGAGGATTGGATCCAGGCGTGGATTGAAGGTTCTATATTAGGACATAGACTATGCTACAGGGGTGCATACCGTAGGGTTATTGTTAAGACATTGACGATATTAGAGGAGTGGATCCAGGCATGGATTGAAGGTTCTATATTAGGATATAGAGTGAGTTTAAGGAGGGAATACAGACGTTTTTGAGGGAAACTAGTTTTTACCAAAAATGTATTTTCCATTTTTGACATGAAACATTGTTTACTGTTGGCTTGATTTAGCGTATACCACTTGTGATTTTACCATAGTTGTATGCTCTTCGTACATGCATGTCATCACTTGTGACAGTGCGCACTCATGGAGACTTTATAGTGCTGCCCCACTGGGAGACCAGGCCGCCAGCACCATGACCTGATATCCCACTCAAGCACATTATCCTGACACTGAGCCAACCAGTCCTTGCCCTACCCTAATAATGCTGAACGCCTTGCTAGGAAGAAGTAGGTGACAAAAAGTACGTGTGTGGGGGAGGGGGGGGGGCTCGAATTAGGCGCTCAGAAAACGCTGTCAAAAAACGCATGCAGTGACGTCATAATGACAGCTTACCGCGCTGTCACATCGATGTGACGTGGTCACGCTGAGAGTGTGACAGTGGATCAGGGCCGATGTCATTTCACTCACCAGGGGGCGGCCGCGTTGCCTAATCACATTAAAACGCTTTCCTTTTAGTGCTTTAATTTCAAATTTAATTGGAATGTACATTATTTATGTTCCCAGCGCGGTGAGGAGGTCGGAAGTGGGAGGAGGAGGGCGGAGGGAGGTGGAAGGTGAGAGGGGTAAGGAGGAGGGGGAGGGGGAGGGGGAGGGGGGGAGGGAAGGGGAGGGGAGGGGGAGGGAGGAGGGGGAGGGGCAGGGGGAGGGGGAGGGGGAGCTTCCACAACAACAACAAAATTCCCGCTAAACGCTGCCACGTTTGTTGATGTTTTATGTCCTAGCAACATCTAAGGTCATACCAGGAGGGGTACCGACTTGTCACAGTGCACACTCATACTCAAAGCGACTTCATTGTGCTGCACCACCGAGAGATCAGGCCACAAGCATCATGACCCGATATCCCATAGTCACATTATCCTGACACTAGGCTAACCAGTCCTAGTCATATCCTATTAATGCCGAGCGCCAGGTTAGGAAGTGACAAGTATCAATTTTATAAGTCATTGGTTTGACTTGACTGGGAACCGAACTTCTTAGCTTCCGCACGCGAGGCAGCGCTCTCCGGATTCGGCCACTGCGCCCAGGAGGAGGGGAGAGAGGGAGGAGGAGGGGGAGGGGTGGGTGGGGGAGGGGGAGGGGTGGGTGGGGGAGGGGGGCGGGGGAGGGGGAGGGGGAGGGGGAGAGGTGGGTGGGGAGGGGGAGGGGGGGAGGGGGGAGGGGGAGGGGTGGGTGGGGGAGAGGGAGGGGTGGGTGGGGGAGTGGGAGGGGGAGGGGGGAGTGGGAGGGGGGAGGGAGAAGGGGGAAGGGGGGGGGGGGAAGGGCGAGGGGGAGGAGGGAAGGGAGAGGGGGGGAGGGGGAGGGGGAAGGGGGGGCTAGGGAAGAAGGGGAAGGCGGAAGGGGGAAGAGGAGGGAGAGGGGGGGGGGGGGAGGGGTGCAGGGGAAGGGGGAGGGGGAGGGGAGGGGAGTTACTTAGGGTGAATTAAGGTGCGCGGGAAGTGGCTACGGGGCAGAGCACATTATCCTGGCACTAGGCGAGACAGTCTAGGAGATGAGGGGGGCAGGTAGGAGGGCAGAAAGTGATGAGGGGTGATGGGGACGAAGTAGGGGGAGGGGGCAGCGGCTGGAGGGGAGGCGAGGGGAGGGGGGAGAGGGAGGAGGAGGGGGAGGGGGTGGGGGGGGAGGGGGAGGGGGGGTGGGGGAGGGAGGGGGGGGGGGGAGGGGGAGGGAGGTGGGGGGGGGAGGGGGGGAGGGGGAGGGGGGGGGGGGAGGGAGGGGGAGGGGAGGGGGGAGGGGGGGGGGGGGAGGGGGAAGGGGGGTGGGGGAGGGGGGAGGGGTGGGGGGAGGGGAGGGGGGGGGGAGGGGGGGGGGGAGAGGAGGGGTAGGGGGGGGGGGGGGGGGAGAGGGAGGGGGGAGGGGAGGGGGAGGGGGAGGGGGAGAGTGGGAAGGG
The DNA here is from genome assembly GCA_030323885.1 of Branchipolynoe longqiensis. Taxonomy (NCBI): domain Eukaryota; kingdom Metazoa; phylum Annelida; class Polychaeta; order Phyllodocida; family Polynoidae; genus Branchipolynoe; species Branchipolynoe longqiensis. Next base: position 72,182,805 of record CM059193.1, read on the forward strand.
GGGGGGAGGGCGAGGGGGGGGGGGAAGGGAGAGGGGGAGAGGGGGAAAGGGGGAAGGGGACGGCTAGGGCGAAGGGGGGGTAGGCGGAAGGGGAAAGGGGAGGGGGAGGGGGAGGGAAGAAGGGTGAAGGGGAAGGGGGAAGGGGAAAGGGGTAGGGGAGGGCGAGGGGTAGGGAAAAAGGGGGAAGGAGGAAGAGGAAATGGGTAGGGGAAAGGGGTAGGGGAGGGCGAGGGGTAGGGAAGAAGGGGGAAGGAGGAAGAGGAAAGGGGGAGGGGAAAGGGGTAGGGGAGGGCGAGGGGTAGGGAAGAAGGGGGAAGGAGGAAGAGGAAAGGGGGAGGGGGAGTTTCCACAACAACAACAACATTCCAGTTAAATGCTGCCACGTGCAGAGCGACCCCTGTGGGGCTAATTTATGTGTGTGGTAGGAATAGCACAGGTCCGACCATTAACACATTCCTCATTCCACGTATTTAATATTGATTACTGAATCTGTATTGGTGGGTTTAGTAGCAGGACTAGCACACACAGAGCAGTCAACGGCGCGGGCTGCAAATAACAATCCCATACAGGGATATAAAGGAATAATGATGAATATTAGGGAATATTGGCGATGGTAGAGGATATAGCAGAATAGGCCATATACGTTGATATAGCGAATAAAGTTGCATACTCTGATAGTTTTGAATTTCTGTCATTAAACAACAAAAGATAACTATTTTAGGTTGATCGTTTTGATTTAAATTACTTTAGGTTGAATTAAGTTCGACTTAAAGTGGCTACTTAAGAGGTATTTAAAGCACAAACATACTACATTAATTCGCTTCACTCGGCACAGAAAACAGAGGAAAGGATGTAACTTTGAAAGGTTTAATCAAGTAAATAAATCAGATCGGGGCCTGAAGCAGGCTAGTCAAGAGGGTGACTAGGACCCGTCAGTTCAAGTGCGGGCAGGGGCAATCAGGATAATCAGTATGTACTCGTTTCAGAATCAGCTGGATGAAGGCAGAAATCAGCGCTCACCCCCCAAGGAAGAGGGTGGGAGGGTGGGGAAGCGAAGTGCACAGCAGAGTCACCGAGGTAGAGTGGCTTGAGACAGTGAAACATACAGCGAGGAAAGCAGGGAGCGATAGCCTCGTTCGCAAATTACACATGTTAGCCTTGCCAACATGCTCAATTTTGACATGCAGATACAAGTATGAGTGACCTATATAAGCCATGATCATCGATATCTGCCATGTTTTCATGATTAATTAATTAATTAATTAATTATCACGCACTTCGTGACAAATATCGAAACAACAAGGCAATGCGTTATCTCTGAATAATTAATGTGTATTTAATTACATCACATTAAGGCTGCAACGGCATCGATATTAATGGATATCTGTAGCATAATATTCATGTTCAATATTGCAATTACAAGAGTGATGCCCAATATTGCAGGTCTAGCATAATCCGGCGGCTCCGTTACATAATTCATATATATGTAATATAATTATATATACATATAATTGTGTGCTCTAAGAAAGTTATATGAATATAAACACGGACGCTATTCACGTACAGTTCCTATATTGTCAGCTGACCTACACATGCCTTTGTATGTATATATATATATATATATATGAGCCTAGTTCCCATTTCTGCCACCGCGGTGCCACCTGCGAGTGGCACTCAAAGCCGGGCTTTAGACATGTATGTGTGTATATATATATATATATATATATATGATGTATAGCGTATTATGCGAGAATAAAGATACGGAAGGGAATGTGTGGGTGTGGGTGGAAGTGGGGATGGAGGAGGTTGTGCTGAGTGGGTAGGCTAACCGGAAGTCCGTTATACTTTCCACTTGTTCTGACTTGAGGGATCTATATATCTTTTTTTCGTGGTCAGAGCGTGGACACGAGAAGTGACAGACTAACATGTATTCAGATAGGTGGCACCACAAGCGGTCAGAGGTTGTCAGGTTGTCAGACGATGTCAGTCGATAACCAATAATATGAAGAAAGAACCTTGCAGTAGATTATTGAGGGGTGGGGAATAGAATGAGCTGAGGTGGAATGGTATCGATTAATTATACTTGTATAATGCCTATACATCACATTTGCATATATATATATATATATATATATATATACTATGGGTATTATATATATATATATATATATATATATATATATATAGTAGTACCCATAATTGCTTTCAATTGCCGGAAACATGCATAATTCAAAAATACTGACGACGGGCTGATATTATGAATACCATAGATACCGTTCGTAGTGCGTGTCGCTACGTAAAAAGTTAACTTCCGGTAGTAGATTCAAAGGCTAATCCAGTCCTTACCTGACCGTCGCTGAAGTCGGTTCATTGGTGTTCAATACTGAAATTTTGATTTCATTCGGTGAAATTAGTGGTTTCATGATGCCACGTCTTGGTAAAATACCAGTTAGTGTTGGTAAATATTCTAAAGAGCTGCTGGACTCAATGGAGCTTACGGATGATATTGTTGTCGCAAGTACAAGTCGTTCTAATGTACATCGTCCAGGATCGTCGTCTCGAGTGCAAATGGAGGATTTAGCATCACCGATGTCTGTGATGCCGTCGTGTTCTGCTGCGGGTCCATCTCTGGAGGATATTGGGAGATTGTTGGACTCTAAGCTGGCGGCAGCACAACGTCCATTAATGGATCGCCTTGTTTCACTGGAAAATACGACGTTGGCAAATGTGGGTCAGGCTGACGAAAGTCTGGCAGTAGGTCACCATGACGTCACGGATGCAGAAAGCATAACGGCTATCAGCAACGTTAGTGACTCTCCGGCTCGATCGACAGGATCGTGCGCATTACGGGCTCTTCTTCGTACGGCAAGAGGTACAGTAAAACTTTCTTCTGGTAGTGACTCCGTGCGAAAACGCACTCATGATTGTGTACCGTTTGATTGTGAAGGTTCTGATAGTGACGACTCGCTTATGCGTGATCTTATTCGCATAGCTGGAAAGAAGGCTAAGCGTACGGGAAAGTTGTCGTTGTTGCCTCACAAGTATGTGGTGAGAAATGACAAAAAGGGGAAGGTGGCTCAAGGAGAATCCCACTGGTTTGAATACTTAGCTGCCATTCGGCGAATGGTGAAAAGGGGTGACGTGCCTGCTGACTGGATTCCACATATTGAAGAACACATTGACACTATTCTGGATATGGCCCAGCACTACACCTGGCAAACTTGTCTGACATATAGTGAGAGGATATTTTCTATGATTTCCGATAAAAGGTTGCCAGGAGGGTGGGGTGATCAAGGACGAATAGTGGAAATTCGCCGCGACGTATGTGGTCTCGGTAGGCGTGTTGAGCCTACGGTGTCAAAGCATGGACTGTTTAGCACGTATACTGAGTATAAAAAGGGTGTTGACGCTAGGCCGTGCATTGTTTGGAACAAAGGAGGTGTTTGTAGTTATAACACCGACCATGGAGAAGGTTCTGATAGGTTTCTGCATATATGCGCATATTGTGCGTTTAAACTGAGGCGTAAGCACCCACATAAGGAGGTGGATTGCAAAACCAAGCAGCGGACAAGGGATAGCCATCAAGATGACCATGATCGTACAAAGCATTTTTAGTTTGCAGCCGGCTGGAGGCTGCATCTTCCGTTGTGGACGTGTGTGTACCGGACGTCGACAAGTGTTGCAGCAAGGATGCGGTAGATGTCAGCACGTTCGGGCGGGGTGACGTCGACGAGATCTGCAAAAGCTCCGTTAAGGTCGGTGGTGTAAATTCGTCTAAGCCTTCCCAGAGTTTAAATTTAGTTCTGTCGCGTACCCTCCTGTCACCCTCCATCGGTTCTGCTGTTAATATAAATTGCCATAGTAGTGATATTGATTCCGTAGGTATATGCAAAACTTTGCGTGCTACCTCGGGTACCACAGAGGGGTCATATAATACTTTGTGTGATGACAACAGGAAGAGATCAAATGCTGCCTCTGTTGATTCTAGATTGGCACATAAAGTGAGTCGGTTTACAGTTGTTAACGATACATGCCGTAAGAGTGACGCTTTCAGTACTGGTCTTCTTTCTAGTTATGGCGGTCAATATAAATGGTTTAATCCGAATCTAAGAATGATGCGACCGATTAAGGGTGTTCAGGCATTACGAATTTGGATTTGAATATGGGTTCGCTACGAACACCACAACCTAAGACGGAGCAGAGCAGTGTTCTCCTTCCAAACATTAGTCGTGACAACACCGTCGCACTGTTGGATCTTGCCTGCCGCACGGCTGCCATCCCGAACTTGTCTGTGCGCTTACAGGCCACATTGCCTATTGATTCCGTTGACAGTCATGGTCAATTGCTTGGTTTTGAGACCAGCAGTGAAAGCTGTGATTCTTTCACTAGGGAGGGCGCATTGCTACCTACAGAGCCTACCGCTGGTCCAGCCACTGGCGTAGTTAAGCATTCTTCTGGTAGGCTTAGTCAATCAAACATCCCTTGTATATCCAATGCTGTTTTACCAGTTTCTGTTGATGGTTCTTTGTATGTTAAGGGGTTGGTTGACAAAGCGTACCCGCTATTAAATACTCCGGTCTTAAGTGATCCTCCATATGTGTCCACACACACCGGCACTCGTTGTGATTTCAGTGCCTGGGAGCCTCCAATGGTTCCAACAAACTTTTCTAGTGTTATTCCGGGTTCAGATGCTGGTATGATCGACCCTCTGTTACCCTTGAGTTGTATTGGTAAGGAGTCCCGTTTGGTTACTGTTAATATTCCGGTAGATGATGATATTGATGTTATTGTTGACGTTAATTCGTTGCAATGTGATGATAATACCAGTGTTGATGGCCTAGCCAGCGATGTTGACGTTAACGTTATTAGTAATGGTAATAACACGTCTGTTATATGTAAAAAGTTTTGTGAAAAATCTCCATTTGAATGTAGGTCTTATGTTCTAAACCACTGGCCTAGTTTGACCTCGAACTGTAATTTATTCTTGAACTATGCTGAAATTTATGCAAAGGTACGTAGTACTGGATTGCCAAACTATTTAGAAGCCAGAGTACCAGTCCCTTCTGGACTGGTAATACATCGATGGAAAGAATTGTTGACTGATTATTACGATACTGATTTGGTTCGGTTTCTAGAATATGGTTGGCCATCCAATTTCACTGGTGATTTTATCCCTGCTACTTCTGAGTGCAATCATACCTGCAATGCGGAAGATTTATTTTGGATCAACAAGTATGTAAGTACTGAACTATCTCACGGTGCACTGTTGGGCCCATTTGATTCTCCTCCTTTCTCTCCGTGGGCCCAAATTAGTCCTATTATGACCCGCCCCAAAAAGAATACTGCCGAGCGTAGAATCATTGTAGACCTTAGCTTTCCAAAGGGGCGCAGTGTTAATGCAGGGATAATTAAAGGGTTTTATCAGGGGAAAGAATATAAATATAATTTGCCCACTATAATGACATTAGCTAAACAAGTAACTCAGCTGGGAAAAAATTGTTTTGTTTGGTCTATTGACTTGGCGAGGGCGTACAGACAATTAAGAACCTGCCCCTTGAGCGTACCTTTGTTCAGAATCAGAGTGGACCAGAAATTTTATTTTGACACAGCCCCTCCTTTCGGCTGCAGAACCTCGAGTATGGCATGTGCTAGGACTACAGAGGCTGTGGTTTATCTGATGAGACAGAAGGGGTTTTTCGCTTTGTGTTTCTTGGACGATTTTGTGGGTGTAGAAAGTACTCTGGTTAGGGCACAACAAGCGTACGATTTTATTTTAGAATTGACAAATTCACTGGGTTTAAGTCTTTCGATTAAAAAGTGTTCTCCCCCGACTAGGCGGTTGATTTGGCTCGGTTATGACCTGGACACATCCAACATGCTTATTAGAATTCCGAATGAGAAATTATTAGATATTTTATTAGAGTGTAAAAAATGGGTGGTGGGTAGGGCGGTTACCCGTAAAAATGTTCAGAGATTAGTGGGACGGTTACAGTTTATTTCGAAATGTGTTGTGGCATCACGGGTTTTTATGAATAGAATTTTAGAGTTTCTTAGAGCCTCCCCTTATATAGGGAAGACGAAAGTTACTATCGAATTGGTTAAAGATATTTTGTGGTTTCTACGCTTTGCAGAAGGACATAATAGGCTGGTTTTGCTCCATCACTTCCCGGAGAAAAAATGGATCATCGAGTGTGATTCTTCGTTGCAGGGTGGGGGAGCTTTCAGTGCTACTAAATTCTATTCCAGTTTTTATGATGAGACATTTCTGAGCCATAACTTTCATATTGCCCAATTGGAGGCTATAAATCTAGTGGTGGCACTAAAAAATTTGTCACCTGCTAATCCTCAAAATTTTCATATTATCATCAATACCGATAATGCAGCTTCCCAACAGGTGCTGTCTTCTGGTACTGGTAAGGATCCTGTCTTGTGTGCCTGTGCCAGGGAGATATGGCAGTTTGCTGCTATTCACAGTTGCCAGGTACAGGTCATTCACAAGCCAGGAAAGGATCTGGTATTGGCGGATGCCCTAAGTAGGTTGTTCTTTGATACTAAATCTAAGTTACTTGCTGATAAATTATGTCAGGCCAAACTATTGACTAAAATACATGTTTCGCATTCGTATGATGTTTTTAATTTGTTGTTATGATGGTACACTGCTAGTTGATACTTTTCTTATTTTGCCTTTATCAACTTGCAGGTGGTAACCACGCATTAGTGGGAAGCATTAGCGTGTACTTCTCGGCAGGATTATCAGAGGGAACTTGGAGGAATAAAGGGGTGCAATTTAGGGAGTATTTAAGGTTCTGTAGTAACATTAAAGATGACCCTAAGAGACCCAATCTTAAAACGGTAATGTCATACGCTTTGTATTTAAATGATAAATTCAAGACTGGAGGAGCAATAAAAAATTACATGAGTGGGGCACGAACATGGGTTAGACTGTTGAGAGGTAATACAGCATCATTTGACTGTTATGCGATGTCACTGATTAAAAGTGGTATGTTTAAGCTAAAAAATAATACTGTAAATAGAGCCTACCCATTGAAAACTAAACATATTAAACTGATAATTATAAAATTCAAAAAGATCGGAGATGATGGACTGGTGTTGATTATTGCATTATTAATAGGATATCTATGTTTGCTAAGACAGTCAAATTTGTTTTATTCCGAGGTATCGGGGGATGGCGGTCACAAGCTGCTCCGGGGTGACATCACGGCACACGACACACACCTGACGATAACAGTTAGGAGCTCGAAGACGACACACAAACCTGAGGATGTATATAGCATCGAACTGCCTCACGTAGCAAGTACTGACTTCTGTCCTGTTCGAGCATGGAACAAGTACGTCCGTCGTTTCCCAGTGCATGACAGCGCTCCAGCATTCATGATGTCAAATGGGGAGCCCTTGACTGCCCAACTGTTTAACAAGTGCATGCAAGTCGCATTGAAAGCGGCTGGACTTCCCTGGTGGCCATTGGTGACATGTCATAGCCTACGGCGAGGGGGAGCTCAGGAGTATGCAAGAGTGGGAATGCCACTTGAGTGCATAAAAGCACTTGGGAGATGGAAGTCGAACAGTGTGTTTAACTATGTGAATAAAGATGTATTGTAGATTGAGACCATTAGCTCTCCTGTCCCAATTTGGCTGAGAGCTTATGGTCCCTATGACCCATGACGTAAATGTTTGCTGTATGCTACAAAAAGTGCGAGTGTGTGAGTGTGCTGGATGCAAGCTGACTGTGTGACCGTGATCTGCCCTAGCTGTTGCCTCATGTCTTCAATTTTCAAGCGCTTCACAGAAATGAATAACTGAATCCATATGATTGATAGTACAATCAAGAATATGTCCTGCAAATAAGTAATGAAAACCTAGTAATGATTGATATCTTTACCTATATAAAGCTGCAAATAAGTAATGAGATCAGAATAAAAACAATAATTCACAGGTTGTACTACCTGATAATAGATAAAAGTAGGTAAAGCAAATAGGCTCAATTGTACTATTGAGTAAAGCTAATATACTAACTTGTTCACAAAGGTGTAGTCTGCAAGGCTTTGTAAAATTTATTAAGCCTGATTAATAAATTTATTAGCCCATAAAAGTTTATCGGTGTCTGGTTTTGAATTGTCCATGTTGCCGGAAACATGCATAATTCAAAAACACTGACGACGGGCTGATATTATGAATACCATAGATACCGTTCGTAGCGCGCGTCGCTACGTAAAAAGTTAACTTCCGGTAGTATATTCAAAGGCTAATCCAGTCCTTACCTGACCGTCGCTGAAGTCGGTTCATTGGTGTTCAATACTGAAATTTTGACCATCCCACCCACCCATACTTTGGCTGAGAGCTTATGGTCCCTATGACCCATGACGTAAATGTTTGCTGTATGCTACAAAAAGTGCGAGTGTGTGAGTGTGCTGGATGCAAGCTGACTGTGTGACCGTGATCTGCCCTAGCTGTTGCCTCAAGTCTTCAATTTTCAAGCGCTTCACAGAAATGAATAACTGAATCCATATGATTGATAGTACAATCAAGAATATGTCCTGCAAATAAGTAATGAAAACCTAGTAATGATTGATATCTTTACCTATATAAAGCTGCACATAAGTAATGAGATCAGAATAAAAACAATAATTCACAGGTTGTACTACCTGATAATAGATAAAAGTAGGTAAAGCAAATAGGCTCAATTGTACTATTGAGTAAAGCTAATATACTAACTTGTTCACAAAGGTGTAATCTGCAAGGCTTTGTACAATTTATTAAGCCTGATTAATAAATTTATTAGCCCATAAAAGTTTATCGGTGTCTGGTTTTGAATTATACTCGTATAATGCCTATACATCACATTTGCATATATATATATATATATATATATATATATATATATATATATATATATACTATGGGTACTATATATATATATATATATATATATATATATATATAGTAGTACCCATAATTGCTTTCAATTTGAGAAAGTTCTTTTGTTTGTGAACGTGGCTTGGGATATGTTTAGAACAGTAGAACCATATCGATAAAATCCTATCTAAACAAGCCCAGCAGTTGGAGCAATCTTACCATCAGATGTGTGTATGTTTGTCTGGAATGCGCGGGAAATGGGAGATCGAGCAGACGACACTGACAGGATTTTGATGCCAATGCTCTGACAAGGTTCGGGGGGGGGGGGAGCCGGTTATGTGTGGGTGTGGGTGGGAGTGGGGGTGGAGGAGGTTGTGCTGAGTGGGTAGGCTAAGTGGGATGGGGGTGGTGTGGTGGGGGGTGAGGGGGTGGAGATGTGGGTGTGGGGTGGTGGAGTGGAGTGGAGTGGGGTGGGGTGGGGTGAGAGTTACGTCCAGGGGCTGGACAAGGATGCACTACAGTCTATCCGAACTCACTAACTCACACACCCATCACTATCCCAAAACTGGCAGCGTACCATTTTGAATCTTAATCCACGTGTGTATATATCATGCATTAATTTACATTGAAATACTATTAATATCACAGCTATATTATATGTATTCATATATATTATATATACATATCATAATTAGGTGATTGTATCCGTTTGTGGTCATTTTATTTTTTATTCAAATGCGAAAATAACAACGACATCCTCGCATTGTGCATTGTAGTTATTGAACTTGTCGCTAGGTGACAGGGCACCGCTCCCAACTCCTTCTCAGTCATTAACCACCCTCTCCGACTGGGCACTGACAATGAGGACACGCGTCACACACACTCAGAAATACACTCACACACACCACCACACACATCATCACATCCACACACACACACACACAAACATCCTCGCATCGCATCGAGCGGCACCCTGCAGTTGATCACGGAAATAGTTCGCCTCACAGACACTCACACACACGCATACACACGCGCCCACACCCCACCACCCACCTACGCACCCACCAACACACTTGGACCCACAAACTTGCACCCACCCGCCCACCTAGAGCCACCCACACATGTGACCACACACCTACACATGTGACCACTCACACACATATACCCACACTCACCCACCCACACATGCACTGACACCCATACGCCCACACACAACCGACCACCCACACTCCCACTCATACGCATCCCAATCCACCCACATCACACACACATCCCACTCACAGACTCAGACAACTATACACTGACACATGCACCCACACACTCCCACACTCACACTCACACCGACACCAATCTACCCACACCACCACCCCATTCATAGAATCAGCCACACACTAACACAGACACCCACACCCACACATCACTCACACCCACACCATCAACCCACTCACAGAAAATCAGATAACCACGTACTAACCGTAACACACTCACACCCACACCAACACCCACACCAATCCACCCACAGCACCCGACCACACCACCCTCTCACTCACACAGACTCAGACAGCCACACACAAACACACTCATCCACACACACTCCCACTTCCACCCACACCAATCCATCCACACCATATTCACCCCAGCAACCCACTAACAGACTCATACAGCCACCCACACACTCCCATCCACACACACATCAATCCATCCACAGCACCATCCCCCATCAACCCACTTACAGAAACAAATACACCCACCCACAAATTCCCAACAACACCCACCCACCCACACTCACCAACACCCACCAATCCACCCACACCACACACCCACACCCCACCTACCCAGCACCCACAGCATCACCCTACTTACACAGACTTACACACCCTACTTACACAGACTCCCACACCCACCCACCACACCCCACTCACAGTGACTCCTACACCCACCCACACACCACACACCCACACCCACACCATCACCCTACTTACACAGACTCCCACTCCCACCCACAGGCACACCATTCCATGCACACACACCCACCACACCCCACTCACAGAGACTCATACAGGCACCCACACACCACACACCCACACCACATGACACTTTTACCCAGACTCATCCAGCCACCCTCACACTCCTACCCACACTCACACTCTCCCATCCACACCACATCCCCAACACCACACCCCACATACCCACACCACCCACGCGCCTCCCCCTACACTCCAGCCCAGCACCCGAGGGTTCGAATCCCGGCCGCGTCAAACCAGACATACAACACCGACACTCGTCGCTATCTAACCTGGTGGCTCAGCATCACTATGGCTTTTTCAGATTCAGGATGATAGACTACATCACCATTCCAGCCGTGCGGTGCATTGTGGGATGTGTAGAAGAAAAACAAACCTGCAAGAAGCACATGGCACATGCTAATACACTGGGTGCAGCTGTGAAATGTGCTAGTTTCAGCTCATTTCAGCTCTTGTTTGAAACATTGAATACCAACTAAATAAATATATATAATAAATTAAGATATTAATCTTTTATCCAGCATTGCATTTATATCAATATAATCATCACACCTTATGCCATGTGCATATAGATTTAGACAAATCTGGGCACTCAGACAAGTGTTAGAGCCATAGCCAGAGTCAGTTTTACTTATTGTATTAATGTTTTTATTTATATCCTATGGTTAATGACATATCTAGAACTAGAAAATGAGTAGGGTTAATCAGATATTGGTTATATATTTCTCTGAAACAAGTGTATGTTGACACATTTGGCATTTTAATATTTAGAACAAGAATTACTAATGCCATTAATGGTGATGTGGATATCACTGATTGCTTTGTGTGGAATTGTATGTTTCTTAGCTCAAAATGTGTAACTATGGCTATTTTTTTCTTAGGTATATTCATCAGATCATTATATTGCATGTGTGACTACATGTTTATGCCAAACTGTTATGTATTTCTATTCATTTTGAATAAAATCGAAGTTTTGCCCAATGCGTATCGGCAAACTGAATGGTCGTACGCATTTGCTTTGCTGCCAACGCCGTTTTCAGCGCATGCGCAGTCGGAACGGTGATCTCGTCTATTTGACTAAGGGAGATATCAGTTCATGGTGCTGGTGACGAGGTCCACAAAATGGGGGCAACACTATAAAGTCGCCATCAGTGCACATTGTCACAAGTCGGTCCCCGTCCTAATATGCAATAAGATGTTGCTAGGCTGTAAACCCAAAACAAACAACCAACTCACTCTGTCAAAAGTCGTAAAAGTCGGCTGGAGTATTTTTTGTTGTTGCAAATATTTTATTCATCGGAATACATCATTGTCTTGTCAGCACGTAAACACTGGTCTTGCAGCCATCCATTGCTAAGTATATTTATCCAGTTCTTTAATGATAAATGTTAAGGCTCAGTCACACCTTACCAGACTGGGGAAACGGATAGAAAACGGACACTGTTCGGTGAAATATGTCAATGTCCGTTTTATATATGGTACGCATCCGGCATGTCCGTTCTCTGTCCAGTGCTGTCCGGTGTGTACGGTGGGAAGTTTTGAACATGCACAAAAGTTGTACCGGACACCGCCGGACTGATGTGTACAGTTGGTGTCTGGTTTAAGTCTGTTTAGTTCGCTTTGTCCGTTTCATGTCCAGTACCCATCCGTTACGTCTTCGGTTTGCTTCCTGAATAGTCCGATGACGGTGTTGGGGGAATTCGATCCGTCGTTTTTTCGGCGCGTCCGTGAACAGTCTGGTACGTGTCCGTTTGGTGTTCGGTCTGTCCGTTTGACATTCAGTAGTCGTCCGGTTGTCGTCCGGTTGTCGTCCGGTTATTGTCCGGTTAACGTCTGGTGGATATTCATTAATGTACGTTCCTTGTCCGTTTAGCATCAGTTTCGTCCGGCGGCCATTGCAACATTTCGACACATTTAGATACATTTTGATATCAAACACCAACGGACTACAAAATTCATGGCTCGTCCGTGTCGACACCCCCTGATCTGGTCTGATCCGTGGCTCGTCCGGCGCCGTCCAGGGTCAGCCTCGGATGTTTTAAAATGTCTAAAACATCCGGGGTGGTCCGGGGGATTTTGCGATCCGGGCTCAATCCGGCCTGATCCGGGGGTGGTCTGGGGGTGGTCCGGGTATTTCGGGGGTGGACCGGGCCTGTCCAGGGGTGGTCCGGCGTCATTTTGAGCCACGGTTTGACCCGGACCATCCCCAGACTTTCCAGGAGTACCCCTGGCCTAGCCATGGACCACTCCCGGACTGCCCCCGTAAGACTGGGGATGATCCGGGATAGTCCGGGGGTGATCCAGGATAGTCCGGGGGTGGTCCGGGGCAGTCCGGGAGTGGTCTGGCCTCGTCCGGGGCAGGTCCGGCCCAGTCCAGGGGCAGTCTGGGGGCAGTCCGGGGCTCGTCCGGGGCTCATCTCGGAAAGTGTGACTGCGAGGCAAAAATCAACGAAAACAGTGATTTTATCGGTGGCGGTCCGGGACATTCCGGGCCATTGGTCCGTGGGTGGTCCGGCTCAAGATCCGGGGCTCGTCCGGCTATGTGTGACTGGGGCTTTAGCAATGTGTGTGATGTTATAAGTTGGTTGGGCAGGGGAGGGATAGGGAGGAGCGGAGAGGGCGATTAGGTCGGGGATGGAGCAGATGGGAGACACAGTGTAACATATTTAGACTTTCTACACATAGTTACATTACAAAATAGATTACATTTAAAATACACATTTGTTTTAGGTAATAGATAGAACAATGTGTAACTCATTGCCGTTCCCAGACTGATAGGGGAGGTGGCAGGCAGCCTCCATTGGAAACTGTCATGTTTAATGTTTAATGGTTAATCTTTATTGGATCCGTATTGAATCTGTATGGAGTGCATCAGATACGATAGTGGTGTCTGGTCAGGTTGCCGTAACCCGGGGGTAGCTGGGATGTGGAGGTAGAGGATGTGGGGGAGTGGGGAGGTGAGGGGGAGCGGGAAAGGGGAATAGGGAGGGGAGGGAGGTGGGGAAGAGGGGAGGAAGGGGAGGGGAGGAAGGGGAGGAGGAGATAGAGGATGTGGGGGAGTGGGGAGGGAAGGGGAGTGGGGAGGGGAGCGGGAAGGGGGGGTTTGGGAGGGGAAGGAGGTGGGGGAGGAGGGGGGAGCAAGGGGAGGGGGAGCTAGAGGACGTGGGGGAGTGGGGAGGTGAGGGGGAGGTGAGGGGGAGGGGAGGGGGAGGGAAGGGACAGCTTGCGAAGGAGGGAGGAGGGAGAGGATCTAGGGGAAGTGGGGAGGGCTGTGAGAGGGGGCAGGGGGGGGGAGTCACATACTACATTCGGAGAGGTCACCGACTGCTTGATTTTAAAGGGACTGACGACAATGGAGGTATGTCACCAGAATTACCAATCATTCACCACACACACATTGAACCTCGAGCACTGTGCATCCTGGGTAATATGTGGGTCATCGACATGGCAGTACAGGGCGCCTTGCCAACACCGGAAGTGAGAGTGCACACCCTGAGCGTCTGCTGTGTCTGGAAGGAACAAGGACGCTGTTGTTTTAAATGGCAGCCGTTATTTTGGCGGGGAAATGGTGGTGGTGGTGATGGCCAAACGCTCCCGTGCTAACTGGTGATGCGTGCGCACATGCGCGGGATGGGCTGCACGACGCACGCGCACACGGTGCGTGAGGGAGTGGGGTAGTGGGGGTGGGGGTGATGTTAGTGGTGGTTGGGGGTGGTGGGTGGTGGAGTTGAGGGGTTAGGCGGATTGGTGGTGGTGGTGCATGGTGTATGGTGTATGGTGCATGGTCTATGGTGGGGGTAGTGAGGGTAGTTGATGGTGGATGAAGGTGGGGGTGGGGTGGTGGGGGGTGGGTGGTACTGGTGGCTGGTGGAGGTAGAGGATGGCGGTGGTGGGGGTATGGGTGGTAGTGGTGGTGGGTGGTGGTGGGGTTGTCGGTGGTGGTGGTGGGAGTGATAGTAGGGTAGGTGGGGGTGATGGTGACGGTGATGGTGGAGGGTGGGTGTAGTGGGGTGTGGGTGGTAGTGGTGATTGTGATGGTGATGGTGGTGATGGTGGTGGTGGTCGTGGGGGAGAGGGTGTAGTGTGGGGTGTGGGTGGTGGTGGTAATTGTGGTGGTGATGATGGTGGTGGTGGTGTTTGAGGAGAGTGTGTGTAGTGGGGTGTGGGTGGTGATTGTGATGGTGGTGATGGTGATTGTGGAGGGTGGGTGTAGTGGGTCTGTGTGGTATTGGTGATTGTGATGGTGGTGATGGTGGTGGTGGTGGTGATGGTGACCGTGATGGTGGTGGTGGTGGAGCAGGAGGGTGGGTGTAGTGGGGTGTGGGTGGTGGTGCTGATTGTGATGGTGATTATGGTGGTGGTGGTGGAGGAGAGTGGGTGTAGTGGGGTGTGGGTGGTAGTGGTGATTGTGAGGATGGTGATGGTGGTGGTGCTGGAGGAGGGTGGGTATAGTGGGGTGTGGGTGGTGATTGTGATGGTGATTGTGATGGTGGTGATGGTGGTGTTGGTGGTGGTGGAGGAGGGTGGGTGTAGTGGGGTGTGGGTGGTGGTGGTGACGGTGATGGTGGTGGTGGTGGTGGTGGGGGAGGGGGTGGGTGTGGTGGGGGGTGGGTGGTGATAGTGATGGTGGGGTGGTGGTGGAGGGTGGGTGGTAGTGGGGTGGGGTGGTGTGGTGGGTGGTGGTGTGGGTGGTGGTGGTGTGGGGGGGGGTGGGTGTAGTGGGGTGTGGGTGGTAGTGGTAATTGTGATGGTGGTGATGGTGGTGGTGGTGGAGGAGGGTGGGTGTAGTGGGGTGTGGGTGGTGGTGGTGATTGTGATGGTGGTGATGGTGGTGGTGGTGGTGGAGGAGGGTGTAGTGGGGGGTGGGTGGTGGTGGTGATTGTGATGGTGGTTCTGGTGGTGGTGGTGGAGGAGGGTGGGTGTAGTGAGGGACAGTGCTGATTGTGGGTGGTAGAGAGCTGGAGGAGGGCCGGGGGAGGCAGTCACAGTGGTTAATTATGGGTGTGTGCTGATATTGTCGTGAGGGTGATTCTGTGAGAGCAGAGCTGGGGGGGGGGGGGGAGTAACATCAATACACACAACTCGAAACAGCCCACGGCACTCGCAGCCTACTATTACATGCACTCAGGACAATGCGACATATCGATCAGATTCGAGGACACACATTAAATAAGGTCTTCGCCTGAAACCAGGTTGTTAATGCAATGTGATAGTATCGTCTAATAACTATCCGGACAGGTTGAATTTTAATTTATTTAATGGTGTTTTTCTGATTAGATTTCATCCTATGACAATCTGCTACTATCAAAACCACATCCATACTGTTCGTTTATAAATACATATGTGTATATGTGATGTATAAGTATTATGCCAGTATAAAAGCATGGAAGGGAATTCAATTATTATTATTGTTGTTATTATATATACTAATTTGCTACTCTGTGTATCCTGACCACCATGCCTTGACCGGTGGCGCCACCATCGGGCCTCATCGTCTCTACCAGATACGCTCCTATGTTCAGGTCATTGCCAGCAAGGAATGTTTCTTTTTTCTATAGGCTAGGGCATCACATAAACCTTTTGAGGGTTTGATTCCAATGTTTGTCTCAATTTTTGGATTGGCGTTTATGGGGTCTTGCACCGGAACTCTGCATATATATATATATGTGGGTGGTATACAGTAACATACTCTCTGGCGCAAGTGACAGTGTAGCGTCCAGGATAGAGGTGCGCTGGGGTGGAGCCCCCGGTCACGTGGTCAGAGGGGGGGCCATACAACACGTAAGCCACACCATCCATATTAAGGTAGGAAATAAACATATAATCCCTCATGTGCATTTATACTCGCACAATGCTTATACATATATATATATATATATATATAGTCATACCTGTTGACTACGTATGACTAGAAATATAGCAATATATTTACAAATATATATCTAAATCTATCTATATATACATAGATAAAGAAATAGTACATATATATCAATAAAGACACAACCGCAAAAGATATAAATAGATATACACATAGAAAGAGATAAATCTCTCTATAGATCTATATATCATCGATGACTTAGCTGCACGATTGTTGGGGCACCAGATATGACTTGGCAACAATTTTGCTCCATTTCCTCCCGTGTTCTGCTGCCCTCTGAGACTAAAGTGCCTGTCACACCTTACCGGATTGAGCAACGGACATAAACTGGACAAAGAATTTTCTAGTCTGGTGGTGTTCGGTATTAAAATGTACCGAAATGTGTCAAAATGTTGCAACGGCTGCCAGACGAAACGGACTATAAACGGGCAAGGAACGTACATTAATGAATATCCACTGGACGATAACTGGACGATAACCAGACAACAACCAAATGTCAAACGGATGGACCGAACACCAAACGGACACATACTGCACTGTTGATGGATGCGCCGAAAAAAAAGACGGACTGAATACCCCCAACACCATCAACGGACTATTCAGGAAGCAAACCGGAGACATAACGAATGGGTAACGGACATGAACCGGACAAAATTGACAAAATGGACTAAACGGACTTAAACCGGACACCAACCATACACGTCAGTCCGGCGGTGTCCGGTACAAGTTTTGTCCATGTTCAAAACTTCCCACCATACACACTGGACACCACTGGACAGAGAATGGAAATGCCGGATGGCAACCATATATAAACTGTACATTGCCATATTTCACTGGACAGTGTCCGTTTTCTATCTGGTACCCCAATCCGGTATGGTGTGACTGAGGCTTTACCGAACTGCAGGTCTGTACATTTCCCAATGTTGTCTTCCCACCTCTTCCTTTGTCCGCCTTGTTTTATTCCCCCTTTCCCCGTCCTGATATGACCTTAGTTGTTGCTAGGATATAAAACAGCAACAGACACAATTTTCCCCCGTTCACTGTCCCTTCCAAGATGGTTTTGGCCAGACCTGATGAACGGCAAATATGAATGGGAAAAAATCTAGTAGATAATATGCTAATTATCTTAAAAAAGGCACTAAAGAGAAGCGCCACCTACCATATACATCCCACCGAAAATGTTTACACTCGGCTGGTGTGCCCGAGCCTCCAAAGAGTTCTGAGGGGGCTGGATGGAGAGAGGCGGCAAGAGAAAAAGACTGGTGAAAAGAGAGCGGCAGAGGCAGATAGGGGGGAGGGTGGGTGGTGGTGGTGGAGGTGGTGGTTGGTGGAGGTGGTGGTGGAGGAGGTGGTGGTGGTGGTTGGTGGAGGTGGTGGTGGGGGATGGTGGTGGTGGTGGTGGGTGATGGTGGAGGTGGTGGTGATGGTGGTGGTGGTGGTGGTGGTGGTGGAGGTGGTGGTTGGTGGTGGCGGAGGTGGTGGTGGGGATGGTGGTGGTGGTGGTGGTGGGTGATGGTGGAGGTGGTGGTGATAGGTGGTAGTGGTGGTGGAGGAGGGTGGTGGTGGTGGAGGTGGTGGTGGGGAAGGGTGATGGTGGAGGTGGTGGTGATAGGTGGTGGTGGTGGTGTTGGTGGTGGTGGTGGTGGTGGTGCAGGTGGTGGTTGGTGGTGGTGGAGGTGGTGTGTGATGCTGGAGGTGGTGGTGATGGGTGGTGGTGATGTTGTTGGTGGTGGTGGAGGTGGTGGTTGGTGGTGGTGTGGTGGTGGGGGGGTGGTGGTGGTGGGGGTGTGGGTGGGGGTGGGTGGTGTGGGGGTGTGGTGGGTGGGGTGGTGGTGGGGGGGGGGGTGGGGGTGGGTGGGTGGGGGGGGGGGGGGTGGGGTGGGGGTGGGGGGGGTGGGGGTGGGGGGTGGTGTGGGGGTGGTGGGGGTGGGTGGGTGGGGGGGGGGTGGTGGGGGTGGGTGGGGGTGTGGTGGGGTGGTGGGGTGGGGGGGGGGGGGGTGGGGGGTGGGGGTGGTGGGGGGGGGGGTGGGGGGTGGGGGTGGTGGGGGGGTGGGGGGTGGGTGGGGGGTGGGGGGGTTGGGGTGGTGGGGGGTGGTGGGGGGGGTAGTGGGGTGGGTGGGGTGGGGGGGGGTGGGGGGGGGGTGGGGGTGTGGTGGGGGGGGGGGGTGGGGGGGTGGTGGGGTGGTGGTGGGGGGGGGTGGGGGTGGTGGGGTGGGTGGGGTGGTGGGGGGGGTGGGGTGTGGGGGGGGGTGGTGAGGGTGGTGGGTGGTGGGGTGGTGGTGGGGTGGGGGGTGGGGGTGGGTGGGGGGGTGGGGTGGTGGGGGTGGGGGGGGTGGGGGTGGTGGTGGTGGGTGGGGGTGGTGGGGGGGGGTGGGGTGGGGGGGTGGGGGGTGGGGGTGGGGGTGGGGGTGGGGGGGGTGGTGGGGGGGGGTGGGGGTGGTGGGGGGGGTGGGTGGTGGGGTGGTGGGGGGGTGGGGGGGGTGGGGGGGGTGGGGGTGGTGGTGGGGGTGGTGGGGTGGGGGGTGGTGGGGGGTGGTGGGGTGGGGGGTGGTGGGGGTGGGGTGGGGGGTGGGGGGTGGGGGGTGGGGGGGTGGGGGTGGGGGGTGGGGTGGTGGGGGTGGTGGGGGTGGGGGGGGTGGGGGGGGGGTGGGGGGGGTGGTGTGGGTGGTGGGGGTGGTGGGGTGTGGTGGGGGTGGTGGGGGGTGGGGGGGGTGGTGGTGGGGGGGTGGGGTGGTGGGTGGGGGGGGGTGGGGGGGTGGGGGGTGGGGGTGGTGGGGGGTGGTGGGGTGGGGGGTGGGGTGGTGGGGGGTGGGGGGGTGGGGGGTGGGGGGGTGGGGGGTGTGGTGGGGGGGGGGTGGGGGGGGTGGGGGTGGGGGGGGGGGTGGTGGGGGGGTGGGGTGGGTGGGGGGGTGGTGGGGGGTGGGGGGTGGGGGGGGGGGGGGGGGTGGGGGGTGGGGTGGTGGGTGGGGGTGGGGGGTGGTGGGTGGGTGGTGGGGGGGGGGGTGGGGGTGGTGGGGGGGTGGGGGGGGGGGGGGGGGTGGGGTGGGGGGGGGGGTGGGGTGGGGGGGGTGGGTGGTGGGGGGGTGGGGGTGGGGTGGTGGGGGGGTGGGGGGGGGTGGGTGGGGGGTGGGGGGGGGGGGTGGGGGGTGGGGGGGGGGGTGGTGGTGGGGGGGGGGTGGGGGGTGGGGGGGGGTGGGGTGGGGGGGGGGTGGGGGGGTGGGGGGGTGGTGGGGGGGTGGTGGGGGGGGGGGTGGCGGGTGTGTGGTGGTGGTGGTGATGGTGGTGGTGATGGTGGGGGGATGCACTGGAGGTGGTGGAGGTGGTAATGGTGGGGGGTGGCGGGTGGTGGTGGTGGTGGTGATGGTGGTGGTGATGGTGGGGGGATGCACTGGAGGTGGTGGAGGTGGTGGTGGTGGGGGCGGTGGTGGTGGGGGTGGTGGTGGTGGTGGTGGGGGTTGGGGGTGGCGGGTGGGGGTGGTGGTGGTGGTGGTGGTGGTGGTGGGGGTGGTGGGGGTTGGGGGTAATGAACCAACACAGAATGTGTATACAGCTGTGAACTGAGCTGATTACTATTGATTCATTAATGCGATGTGTATTCATGACATCGGATGCATGAAAGAAGCATGATGTATGGATTATAGACTGTTATGTATCTACTGAAATATCAGTATCTAGAGTCTATGGCTCGAATCTGTGGCTGTGTAGGCAGGCTATAGTGAAATCAATACAGACAAAGAGAAAAGAAGAGTATAAAGTGTAAAGAGGAAAAGAGAGAGTCAAGCCCTCTGGTTTATTATTTATATGGTTCAATCAATCAATAGTTCCATCCTCTAGTCGAGGGTTGGATGCAATGGTTCTCCACTTGTCCCGATGGTGTGCTGTTCTGATAGACTGTGAATAATTCAAGCCTGTCTACTGTGAAATATTTGTAAACCATGATGTTCTTGGTCTCCCTCTCCCTCTGCTGCCATTCACCTTCCCTTCCAACAGTGTACGGTATATTGAACTTACCATTGCTTACTATGGGTAAATACTTGGTATGTTCCCCTTCCTTTCCAAGGTGACTGACCACTTACTCATCTTTGTCAGAGTGTGCCCTGATGATCCACATCATCTTGCTGTTACACCTTCAAAGCGATTGATCTTCTAACTCATCTGCTGCTCCAGTCTTCATGCACTTGAAGGGGTGACATCCTCTGACCACACCAACAAAGTTGATGTGCGCTGCACTTAGTTTAGGCCGACAATTGAGTTATATGGTTACATGGGTTCATTGTAGAGTATCACCCCACCCCTTTCCTCCAATGGAAAACAAACATTCTTGGCCCTACCAATATGAATCCGGCATTCCTGGTCCCCATTGCTATTAGTGGTCTGCCCACCACCACCAACTGTGTGGCCCCCAGAGGGGGAGGGGGGAGGCCCTGAGTGCACTCCCACTCAGACCTGCCAGCACCACTATGTCTATTTACATCACACTCAGGCATCACCAGCCCTCAAATATATATACATACATGTGCCTGGTCACGTACACCTTTTCAGTATTAGAACATTTGCAATTCCCCCAATGCCGTAAATCGGAATATTTTACAAGTAGTTACGAGTATATATAGACATATGTACATGTACACAATCATGTATATATACACTTATACATAATGAAGAGTTCCTACGCAATACCATGTAAACCCCAATCAAGAAATTGAGCTAAACATCGAAATCAAACCTTAATAAATCCCTCTTTTTGCATTTCTATTTTTTTGTTCATTGCTCCATAATTACTTTATCATTAGAAAGGTGGAAATAGTAAGAATCAAAATTATCCTCTTGGAAAAATCGTTCATTTTAATCAACATTTTGGGATGGTGTTTACAGGTTTTGTGCCTGAACTCTTCATATGTACATATTTACATACGTACATATATATATTATATAATAATGATGTACATACATAAATACATACATATATACATACATACACATATATACATATACGCTTTGAAAGCGAGGAGAGTGACAGTTGGCTTATGGTGTAGAGTAGGAGGGGCAGAGAGAATGCTTGCTCCACAGTGAATAACATGGAGGTTAAGGTGGTTAGAGAGAAGGATTAAGGGGCTGCTATTATTTATATCCACATAACAAATTACATAGTACATATATGGAGATATATACATATATATACATATATGGACATATATAGATATATCTAGACAGATTTGTAGAAACACAAATATACATAAATAGACATATTCCAGGGCTTGAATGACAATGGGAGAGCCCGTAGTACAGGAGGCGGCCGCAGGTGGCGCCACCAGTAGCAGGAGGAGATATAGGAGGTGAATACATCGAGGACAATGGTAGGTAATGATAGAAGAATAATAATAATACGAATAATAATTCCCTTCCGCACCTTTACACTCGCATAATGCTCATACATCACATATATATATATATATATATATATTCCTACCGGAATTGAACCCGGTGGGACAATGGTTATTCTTATTAACACCAGTCGAGGCCTCGGCGCTCTCCCTACACCAGTATCTCAATGCTATACACGAGTATATAAGGTGTATAAAGCATTTATATTAATATTATCTTTTGCCGTGTCCAGTGGGGGATTCGAACCCACTACCTCCCGGTCTGCGATTTGGGGACCGGGACCGGTGGAGAGCTGCTCGCACCCTCAGTCTGTAACGGCTTTCCGTGGTTATCGGCCAGTTCGTGCCAAACAAGAATGTTTAACCCTGCCCAACCAAAATTTCAGACTTCATGATTTAAAAGATGTTGTTTCGTATAATAGCATCCGGATATCAGTATTTTAATATATTGCGTTGCATAGTAGCCTCCCCCAAGCAAAAAATCAGATATAAGGATTTTAATATTTTGCGTTGTATAGTACTCTCCCCCAACCAAAAGATCAGACACCAGGATTTTAAAATAATGCGTCATATAGTAGTCTGCCCCAACCAAAAGATCAGATATTAGGATTTTAATATATTGCGTCGCATAGTAGCCTCACCCACCAAAAGATCCGACATCAGGATTTTAAAATCTTGCGTCATATAGTAGCATCTCTAACCAAAATATCAGACCCCAGGATTTAGAAATGGTGCGTTGTACAGTAGCCCCCAACAAGCGGCAGCCAACAATCGCACGTTCTACCGTGACACGGTGACACTGATATGATCGACTGAGTGGTAATAACTAGGTCAACAGAAGAACAGCTGGGTCAGACAAACACACAGGAGCCGGCTGGAGATACCAGAAAGAATTAGGTCACCTGCTGATACCAAGTCCCACCAACCCTGAGCATCACCCTCCCCCGACACACTAAACCCCAAACCCCACAATGCAATTCTAACACCATTAAGTGGGTCATCGTTTATATCAGCTGAGGTCAGTGCAATTTCAATTCCCCACACAGATAGATGCGCACAATTAAATTATATATATATATGAAGTGGGCAAGACTATAATCGAGCTGTGGCCGGTGCGGGCTTGGGTCGAGCAACCCGCATATGGAAATGTGGGCTGCTCGCCAAGACAAACCCGCATTGGCCATCAAATGTAGGGAAGGGTTCACTGCTGTAACTAGTTGCTACGAGATGCACTGCGCCGTCCCGCATTACTTTCCTACCAATGTAGAAGGTTCGACCCGTTGGGCCCTGACCCATCACATGTGTTGAATTAGCACTCTGATGTTTCAGACGATAATCTGGCTTTAAATACAGTAATGGGAAGTATCTTGACTATAAAGGAAATGGAGGGGAAGTATCTATTCATATGATTGACATTGGAAGAGATTAGATGGTGTTGGTAGGAACAGAAATAAAGTTGGGAGCTCTTAAAATGGCATTAAGATCTTCCTTGCATTCCTTACCCTTTATGAACAGGTCCCTTATTACACTAACCGTCATGGTCAACCCCCTGATGATGATTCATTATTATATCTATTACTATTGGCCTTCTGCACAGATGAGGGAGTAACTTAGACATCACAGTATGTAGCCTGACCCTCTCCTGGGAGCTAGTAACCACCTTCTTAATACAGACAATAACAATAATAGGAAATTTCTCGGGTGTTTATAGGTGACAGTGGCAGCGGAGTACACTGTCAACCTTAGCAATGGAATTGTAGGACTAATGGTAATTAATACATAAACGATACGCGGGGATAGATCCCGTGAACATATAGTACATAGGCTGACAGTGCTCGGGCGGGATTATATTAACGAAAATGTGAAATGGCTATGAGAAGGAGGAACGGTGGCAGCCAGCAGCAGGAGTGGGTAATCCATGGTATATTAAAAGAACAAGAGGAGTAGAACGGTTATATATATATATATATATATATATATATTGTGTTTTCTTGTTGTGGTTTTATATCCTGGCAAAACCTAAGGTGATATCGGGATGAATACAGATGTGTGCAGTGCACACTATTGTTGACTTTATAGTACTGCCCCACTGGGAGACCATAACCCAAATGTTTAATGACATCATCGTGATATTGTGCTAATACAGTCCTTGTCATATTGTAATGATGGCAACTGCCGCCAATTGCCAGGCCAGGTAGTGACAAGTATTAATTTTAGCTTCAAGCTTGTATATATATATACATTTCTATATATATATACATTTCTATATGTATACATCCTCCGAGCCAGTGGAGAGCCAAGCCCCGGACAGGAGGCAGAGCGGTGCATGCTGGTACCCACCGCCACCCCGGAGAGGGGAGGGGGGAGGGGGGAATGCAAGGCACTACAGATAATATTACACGCGATAACAGGTTTTTCACTATCCATATATATATATACATATATATATATATATAGACATACATAACATCTCCCCCCCCCCACACTTAAAAATAACTAAACCAGAATGTGCATTGCTTGCCACACACGACGAAATCGTTAAAACTATTTATTTGTTTATTGTTTAACTGACCTGGTTGATAGTGCATCCAACCTCCACACCCCCAACTCCCCTCACACACCAGTCCCCCTCCTCTCCCACCTTCACCCCCACATCACTCACATCCCATAGCTGCATCTCCCCTCACACTATGACCCCCTCCCACTCTCTATAGTCCCCCTCCTCTCCCTCCTCCACCCCCACATCACCCACACCCCACTCCTGCACCTCCCCTCACCACTATGACCCCCTCCCACTCTCTATATTCCCCCTCCTCTCCCTCCTCCACCCCCACATCACCCACACCCCACTCCTGCACCTCCCCTCACACTATGACCCCCTCCCACTCTCTATATTCCCCTCCTCTCCCACCTCCACCCCCACATCACTCCCACCCACCCCTGCACCTCCCCTCACACTATGACCCCCTCCCACTCTCTATATTCCCCCTCCTCTCCCACCTCCACCCCCACATCACCCACACCCCACTCCTGCACCTCCCTCACACTATGACCCCCTCCCACTCTCTATATTCCCCTCCTCTCCCTCCACCCCCACATCACTCACACTCCACTCCTGCACCTCCCCTCACACTATGACCCTCTCCCACTCTCTATATTCCCCCTCCTCTCCCACCTCCACCCCCACATCACTCCCACCCCACTCCTGCACCTCCCCTCACACTATGACCCCCTCCCACTCTCTATATTCCCCCTCCTCTCCCACCTCCACCCCCACATCACTCACACTCCACTCCTGCACCTCCCCTCACACTATGACCCCTCCCACTCTCTATATTCCCCCTCCTCTCCCACCTCCACCCCCACATCACCCACATCCCACTCCTGCACCTCCCCTCAGACTATGACCCCCTCCCACTCTCTATATTCCCCCTCCTCTCCCACCTCCACCCCCACATCACTCCCACCACTCCTGCACCTCCCCTCACACTATGACCCCCTCCCACTCTCTATATTTCCCCCTCCTCTCCCACCTCCACCCCCACATCACTCCCACCACACTACTGCACCTCCCCTCACACTATGACCCTCTCCCACTCTCTATATTCCCCCTCCTCTCCCTTCTCCACCCCCACATCACTCACACCCCACTCCTGCACCTCCCCTCACATAATGACCCCCTCCCACTCTCTATATCCCCCTCCTCTCCCACCTCCACCCCCACATCACTCACACCCACTCCTGCACCTCCCCTCACACTGTGACCCCTCCCACTCTCTATATCCCCCTCCTCTCCCTCCACCCCCACATCACTCACACCCCACTCCTGCACCTCCCCTCACACTACGACCCCCTCCCACTCTCTATATTCCCCCTCCTCTCCCTCCCCACCCCCACATCACTCACACTCCACTCCTGCACCTCCCTTCACACTATGGCCCCCTCCCACTCTCTATATTCCCCCTCCTCTCCCATTCCACCCCCACATCACTCCCACCCCACTCCTGCACCTCCCCTCACACTATGACCCCCTCCCACTCTCTATATTCCCCCTCCTCTCCCTCCTCCACCCCCACATCACTCACACCCCACTCCTGCACCTCCCCTCACATTATGACCCCCTCCCACTCTCTATCTTCCCCTCCTCTCCCTCCTCCACCCCCACATCACTCCCACCCCACTCCTGCACCTCCCCTCACACGATGACCCCCTCCCACTCTCTATATTCCCCCTCCTCTCCCTCCTCCACCCCCACATCACCCACACTCCACTCCTGCACCTCCCCTCACACTATGACCCACTCCCACTCTCTATATTCCCCCTCCTCTCCCTCCTCCACCCCCACATCACTCCCACCCCACTCCTGCACCTCCCCTCACACTATGACCCCCTCCCACTCTCTATATTCCGCCTCCTCTCCCTCCTCCACCCCCACATCACCCACACTCCACTCCTGCACCTCCCTCACACTATGACCCCTCCCACTCTCTATATTCCCCCTCCTCTCCCACCTCCACCCCCACATCACTCCCACCCCACTCCTGCACCTCCCCTCACACTATGACCCCCTCCCACTCTCTATGATTCCCCTCCTCTCCCACCTCCACCCCACATCACTCCACCCCACTCCTGCACCTCCCCTCACACTATGACCCTCTCCCACTCTCTATATTCCCCCTCCTCTCCCACCTCCACCCCCACATCACTCCACACCACTCCTGCACCTCCCCTCACACTATGACCCCCTCCCACTCTCTATATTCCCCCTCCTCTCCCCCTCCACCCCCACATCACTCACACTCCACTCCTGCACCTCCCCTCACACTATGACCCCCTCCCACTCTCTATATTCCCCCTCCTCTCCCTCCTCCACCCCCACATCACCCACACCCCACTCCTGCACCTCCCCTCACACTATGACCCCCTCCCACTCTCTATATTCCCCCTCCTCTCCCTCCTCCACCCCCACATCACTCACACTCCACTCCTGCACCTCCCCTCACACTAGGACCCCCTCACACTCTCTATCTTCTCCCGCCTCTCCCTCATCACTCATCTCCTCCTATACCCACATCTCCCCACATTGAAAACCTATCCCACATTCCCCACCTCCTCCTTTCCCCACATCCCCCACATCTCCAAACCCCCACATCAATCAGCTAATCCTATCACCACATCCCCCCACATCCTTCCGGTCCTCTTATTCCCCACATCCTCATCCCTACCCACATCCCCCCTTATTTCCCCACATCCCCACACACCCCACATCCCTTAGCCGGTACTATCCCACATCCATATTTCCCTCACCTCCTCTTATCCCCAAACCCCCACATCCTTCAGCTCCTACTATTCCATATCCTCCACATCCCCATATCCCTCAACTCCTCTTATCCCCACATCCATCACATCCCTCACCTTCTACTACCCCACATTCCCCATATCCCCCACATCCCTCACCTCCTTCTATTCCACATCCTTCTCTCACCTACTCTTATCCTCACATCCCCACACCCACCACCTCCCCATATCCACCCATCCCCACCTCCTCATCCCAGCACCTCCATGACCTCCACACCACTTCCCCCACATACCCACATCCCTGACATCCAACACCTCGTCCCCCTCCTTCCCTTCCCCAATTTCACCCACATCCATCACCCACTCCCCCCCTCGCCCTCCCCTCACACCCCTTCCCACCCCTTCCCCCCTCTCACCCCCTCACACGCTCCCCCACTCCCCCTCTCCGTCTCCCTGACACGCTGCTCCCCTCCCCGTCCCCTTTTACCCATCCCCTCCCCTCTCCCCTTCCCCCACATACTCTCCCCTCCCCCTCCCCCACCGCCCCCCCCCCTCCCTCTCCCCGTCACGACTCCCGCTCCCCTTCCCTATCCGCGTGTCGTGACCACCCAGTCCCATTGTTTGCACCCACTCTGTACCGTACTAGGGTTTCATTAATTGTCCCAAAAGCTGCTCTGGAGCAATTCGTCTCCGAGTTGGGGACCATAGTGAGCAGCTCCCTGCAGGCGTCACACTTAACTAACAAATAACCTACAATTTTCACCAATTCATCCCCCTCACATCCCGTGTCCTGCTACCACGGGACATTTGTAGACACTGCCGGATTTAAACATAGCTTTATGTGATGAAGACGGTTATTGAATGTATCAATTTATTACATGTGTATTTTTAATTATGCAATTACCTTATAATTGTAATTATAATTGTTATCTGCTCTGTTTGTAATTGTGCTGATACATGTCAACTAGCTACCATAACATCCAACTGCTATTTGAGGTCCTTTGGGAGGCAGTGAGCGACCTGGGAGGGCTAAGTGGTCTGCTACTAAGTCTTTGGTTGTTGAATTGAGTGTGAATTCATCAGTAAAGTGCACCTTACCGGATTGAGCAACCGACATAAACCGGACAAAGAATTGTCTAGTCCGGTGGTGTTTTTGGTATCAAAATGTATCGAAATGTGTCGAAATGTTGTGCTATCGGGTGAATGGACGCTGGACGAACGGACATGAAACGGACATGAACGGATAGCCACCGGACAATAACCGGACAATAACCGGACTACAACCGAATGTCAAAAGGACGGACCAGACATGTACCGGACACATACCGGACTGTCACGGATGTGCCGGAAACATATACTGA
Organism: Branchipolynoe longqiensis; assembly: GCA_030323885.1. Classification (NCBI taxonomy): domain Eukaryota; kingdom Metazoa; phylum Annelida; class Polychaeta; order Phyllodocida; family Polynoidae; genus Branchipolynoe; species Branchipolynoe longqiensis. The sequence continues at coordinate 72,211,624 of CM059193.1, forward strand.
CCGAATTCCCGCAACACCATCAACGGACTCTGCAGGAAGCAAACCGGAGACGTAATGGATGGGTAACGGACATGAACCGGACAAAATGGACTAAACGGACTTAAAACGGACACCAACCATACATGTCAGTCCGGCTGTGTCCGGTACAAGTTGTGTGCATGTTCAAAACCTCCCACCATCCACACAGGACACCACCGGACAGATAACAGACAGGCCGGATGCCAACCATATATAAACCTTACATTGCCGTATTTCACCGGACAGTGTCCGGTTTCTGTCCGGTTCCTCAATCCGCTGAGGTTCCAACTTCCATCGTGCAGACACTGCATACATAATCCTGGTCATGGTACCAGTGTTGGGAGAAGGAGGGTTGCAAATAAGAACCTATAGTGGGACTCGACCCAATACTTCTGCCATTCCGGGCTAGGGCCCTGCGCATGTGTATAAGCGATCCGTTCAGTTTCCCGGCAATAAAAAAGTAGCAGACGACAAGCACCGCCAGCACCAGCTCGCCCCGCCAAAGGTAATGAATGATGGCGGTGTGTGTAGGGGGAGGGGGGGGGGAGAGATATCATCACTGTAACCAGGCAACCACGTAAGCTAATAATGGTCATAAGCATAATACAGTCAACCCCGTTAAACCAAGCTCGGTTAAACCAAACGATCAGTTAATCCAAACTTTTTTCGGCGGCCCGGCAAAATACTACCATTTATCATATAAAAAGTAGGTTAAACCAAAGTCGGTTAATCCAAAGTATCGGTTAATCCAAACAAAATTGTCAGCCCCATGCCACTTCCGGTAAAGTTAAACCAAACTTTCATGTGGTTTTAAGCTTATCTGAGACTTTTTTTATGTGATAAATGGTAGTATTTTGCCAGGTCGCTGACAAAAAGTTTGGATTAACCGATCGTTTGATTTAACCGAGTTTAATGGGGTTAAACTGTATATACATAAAACAACAATAATCATAGTGTCCACATACATTGTACATTCATAATGGACCCCCGTTTTTGCCAAAGCCAAGTCAAAGTCAAAGCTCGGTTAAACCAATGATCGGTTAATCCAAACAAATTTCTAGGGTCCCTTTAAGTTTGGTTTAACGGGGTTATACTGTAGTAATATGATATAGTATTTTGGGGGTTTCCAAGCAGAACCACACAACAAAATCAGTTAGGGCGCAGGCTTCCCATGCGGAAGGTTGGGAGTTCGATCCCCGACTTACAAACCACTGATTTACTAGATTTATACTTCACTCTACTTAGCCAGGCGCTCAGTATTATTAGGATAGGGCAATGACTGGTTATCCAGTTTCAGGATAATGCGACTGAATTGGATATTGGGTCATTATGCCGATAGGTTAGTCTCCCAGTAGGGCAGCACTATAATATCGTCACGAGTTTGCACTGTCACAAGTTGGTACCCATCCTGATATGACCTCAGATGGTGTCAGGATGTAAAACCCAAACACACTACCGCTGCCGTGCTTTCCCTTCGCCAAATCAAGCTCTCCCTATACTACTTCATGTGACATTACAAGCAGAGCCCGACCTTTGACACATGGGTGGGATTATGAGTTTTGCTTATATAATAGTTTGTTTGCATCCTAGCAACATCTAAGGTCATATCAGGATGGGTCCCGACTTGTGGCAGTGTGAACTCATGGCGACTTTATAGTGCTGTCTTCCACTGGGAGACCAGGCCGCCGACACCACAATCTGATATCCCACACAGTCACATTATCCTGATACTGTGCTAACCAATCCATGTCATATCCTATTACAGCTGAGCGCCAGGCTAGGTCGCGACATGTATCAATTTTATAATTCATTGCTTTGACTCGACCAGATTTCGAACTCCTGACCTTCCATATGGTAAGCCGTCTGGTACTTGTATATGATAGAGAGACCATCATGCTATTCCTCCAAACTTCAACATGAACATCGTCTACTTAGCATCTAGCATCACTAATGCCTCGATCACAAATGCGTCATGGTGTGCTTGCTGCGACCATAAGTTGCCGCATCGGCCAGACCATAAGGCAACCGTAAGGTGGGTTACGGTCGCCGTACGGTGACGGCACGTTTTTTTTTGCTCGCTGCAAGCGGTTGCGGTTATTTTAAGTTGAAGTTATCTTAACTTTGCAAAATCGCAATGCCGCAGGCCCCAAGGACCCACAACACCGTACGGTAACCTTTATTTTTTACATCAATGAATATCAATAAGGTACAATATTCATGTTTGTGTGATCAATATTAAGAAGGTTACATTTTTATATATTAAATATGTGCATAAAGTTAAAGACAAACCCCAAGGTGCCTTGCGGTGACCATACGATTTGTGAATAGATAAACCGCAGACCACAACACCGTAACATTTGCATAAACTGCAATGCACACCACAGACCGCAGCACCATACAGCGACCGCAGCATTTGTGACCTAGGCATAAGCATGCGGATTAAGCCAGAGAATACGATATATAGAGATGTCCAACTCCCATCCCCGACTGTGTAACTCCTGCGACTGTCACGCACCAAGCGGCTGTTGTTGAACAAGGCACTTTACTCAACGGTGGCTTTGTTGGGAAAACAGCAGCTGATCGACACAAGAAAATGACAGAACTAAAAGCTGATTGACAAATATTTTTGAAATTGATAAGCATATTTAATTATGTACCCAGGCTTTTGTTTGCTAAATGTTATTTAAAAAAATGTAAATGTGAAAAAAAAAACATGTCTCCTATGCCCTGGAAATTGTGGAAATTGTGGTACTGTGAGCATTATAACGGCTACATGTTTTTTTTGTGAGGTTTTTTGATACATTAGTTGTTTAAGCATGGGAAATTTCAATCACGGATGATTGGTCTTCCTCATTCCACTGCTCTTTGCCCTATCCTAATAATGCCGAGCGCCTGTCTAGGAACCGACAAGTATCAATTTTTAAGCCATCGGTTTGACTCGACCAGAGTTCAAACCCACGATGCCACGATCTACCAACACGGGAGTATTCAAGAGTATTTGGTCTGAAATATTAAGTAATTGTTTGTAGTTGGGTTTAATGTTCTCGCTTTTTTATTCTCAATGTTTTGGAAGTAATGAATAAGCCCAGAATGTCATAGAGAACACCTTGTCATTTACAGTATGACCAACGTTTTTATTTAACTGCGTTTCTAGAATGACAACAAGAGGTGCTATCAGAGTCCATATTACCAATTTTCCTGGGAGTTGACCGTGCGATATATTCACTTTTTCTGATTAATCCTAAGAAGTGGTGTTCTCTGTGGCAGAGTGGTTAGACTGTCTGACTTTTCTGATGGTTGGTGGTTCGATTCCCCATACCCTCCCCACCTCTGCCAATATGGATTTCCACGGCTGTGTATAATTTACAGCATCATCAAAGGCTGGTTGCTCTCAGACCATGTCTATGTGGTGTGGGAGGTTAAAAATCCCTTGGGTCAGTAAAAGTGTAAGCTCAGGCTTTCTGTCGACAAACTGTCTAATGGTGAAAACAAGTATATTCAGACTTATCCATGATAGGCAGTATAAATCTTCAAGAGAGTTTAATTAAAATGTCCAACACAAATTATCATGGCAGAAAACCCCCAAAGAAAAGACACATAAAAACCACCTCTCTTCAATCCAGCCAGCAAACACACTCTGTGACCACATCATTAGTCCTGTGTTTTATTATAATGCAAAATTTAAATCGAAGAGATAAATACGTCGAGAATTAGTCAGGAGTTTCCGCCATGAATAAAAAAAGACCCGACCCGACCCTCCCCTACCCACCCCCACAGAAACACACCCACAACAAACACACACACCCACCCACCTCCTCATTAGAAGCTCGAATACCGGAAGCTGAACGCCAACCGTTAATCCTTCCGGTTTGTGTCACCACTTCCGGTTAATCCACGTCGAGATCACGTGACCACGAGATCTCCTCGTGTATGTTGGTTGGTTGTTACGTCCTGGAAGAATCTATGGTCATATCAGGATGGGTACCGACTTATGACAGTGGCACACTCATGGCAATTTTACAGCGCTGCCCTACTGGGAGACCAGGCCACCAGTACCATGACCTAATATCCCACTCAGTCACATTATCCTGACACTGAGCCAACTAGTCCGTGCCCTATCCTAATAATGCCGAGCGCCTGGCTAGGAAGTGACAAGTATCAATTGTTCGGTCATTGGTTTGACTTGACCAGGATTCGAACAACTCGGTTCGAATCCCACGATCTATCAAAACGGGAGACGGACGCTCAACTCATTCGGCCATCCCGTCTGGTCACGTGGTGTATGTAACACGTGACCGGATGTTGTATGACATGACGCAGATCATTTTGTCGCAGGGGAGGAGGGGGAGGCCCTGCTTATGATGTACTTAACGTCACAGGGATCTGCCCGAAACGCACCGGAAGTGACGTGACTGGCACATGGATCACGTGACTGCTGAATTCGAGAAGTCCGGTACATGCGATAGTGTATTTGAAAGCTACTATTTTGCATGCGTTAGGCCGAATGGGGCGGTGGGGCGGGTGGAGTGATTTATTTCAAATGGGTTTAACCCGAAGGCTGAGGCCCATGTGAAAGCAATCCGCCCACACACGAGGACTATTATGATGCCGACAATTATGTACAATCACATTGCTCATTTTGTAAGATTATTATTGCACAGGTACATTGCTATTTTGCTATACACTATGTAACTATATCATGATGATTTCGTCTGGCACTAGTGCCATTCAGCTGAGTAGAAGGCAGCTCTATATTAAAATGGCACATTTCCAACCATGTTTTGGAAGACATCAACATAAAGCACATAAGTAAATCATATATCTCATAAAAAAACAGCTCTCATGTGTCTAAGAGCATGATCAAACTATGAATTGGCCTTAGAGTGCTGATTAGTAATATAGGATTCCCACCACAAAGCCTCCCTCTGATGCGATGGGAAAACGGTGTATAGAGGATTTCCAAAACCAACCAACTGTAAAGTTCTCTAACGACAACGGAAAACATAGTGTTTTAGGTAGGAGGTCACTGTGTAGCATGCTCTGTGAAAAAGGTATTATAGAGGATTTCCATTACCAGACTACCTTCTGATGGTAGTGACAATAACTAATAGTGTCAGTAGCCATTCATCGTGCATCATACTCTGTGGGAAAAAGCCTTTCATCAACCTGCCCTCTAATGGCAGTGACTAGAACTAATGTTGCATATCAGATCATTGCGCATGCTCCATGGAAAGGGTCTATTGCGACCGGACACTCAGTGCCTTGAATAAGAACGTGATAATGCATCAATAAGCTATATATATATCATATGTCCATATCAGGAAGCGGTAGTAACTAGACACAGCTAGCATCAGGATGGGCAGGAGCCACTCGCAGGTGGCGCCGGTGTGGCTGAAGCAGGAACTAACCCCTGTGGTAGTAGATAGCGGATAACAAAATGAATCTAGAGAAGGGAACTGGTTGTGTCCTTGTTTATATTCCCATAATAGATTATAGAGTATATATATACTATATATGTAGGTGAACGCAGACAACACGAACAACTGAAGGCGGATACAGTATTTTATTCAGAACACAACCGTTTAGATAATGAATAACGTATCTGGCTGGGCAAAGGCGCCGAGGTGGAAGTGGGCTCTGGTCAAGGCCCGGAAGTCCGACGAAGGGGAGGCCCTGAGGCGCCACCTGATGGAAAAATCCTCCGACGTGAGTGATGTTTTTAGTGTTTGCAGGTACCGAGGAGCGCCGGAGGTGGCGCCACCAGTCATGAACATGAAGGAGGCAGTACAGTATATCGTGTATTAATACTAATAATAAACACAATAATAATCAGGAATTAATTCCCTTCCGCGCCTTTATACTCGCATAATGTAGGGGGGAGTGGTGTGTGTACAGACGTGTGGCGCTCCCCAACGGATCTGAGTATGAGTAGGATGGAAGTTTCTAGGTTAAGCAGGCTCCTCCAGTCGATGACCGGGGGAGTCGATAGGGCTGGGGAGCAGATGGAAGCTTCCGGCTTTATTATCCTTGTATAATGGTTTATACAGCATATATATATATTATATATATCCCCATGGACTTGTAATTCCCTTCTGAAATCATTACAACATGCATTGTTTGGCGATTCACAACACAGACAAAGAAGTGGCATATATGGTAGTTCGTTTTTTTAAAGGAACTAAATGGTCGTGTTCCTGCCCAATATGGATCCTAGTTGAAAGGTCTATGACATTCAGCCCTGGAGTGTCCTGCTTAAGCGTAGGGTGGGTGGGCGGTAAGAAAGTCTGGTGGAGATCAAGCCTGACTGCGCGGGTTTGGATCTGGGTGAGAAGTGGCCGAGCTACTCCTGTTGGCGGTGGAAGTGACGTC